>JAKELL010000025.1:0-554316 GCA_021524915.1 Lactarius akahatsu
GTGGATGAGGAGCCGGGATTGGAAGAAACCCGCGGAGGACTGGAAGGATCGACAGCTGGCAGTAGCCGCAGCACGGAGGGCCATCATCTACCACCGACGCCGACAACACACCGAGACGCTGAAAGGGCAGTGTACGAAGCGGTCGAAGGAAGTTTGAGGGAATGGTACCCAGTTGAGCAGCCATACCTCATTACAGCCACCGACTCTGACGACCCCCGCGAAACCCCCTACGCATGCGACTCCACGGGTCGCCCCATATACCGCGGAGGTGTGGTCGTCGACACCCACAACGCCACCGCACCAGCCGTCCGCCTCCGATACCTGGGAGGAACGTCGCGAGTCGCGCCGCACGGCTTCAAGCACAACCGGGGGGACGATTTCGTCCACTACCCCATCACCGACCCCCAGGGGGTAACCCGCCAAGCCACCTACGTCCAGGTCATAGGCGGGCCGGACCCCCTCGTCCTCGGGCTCGTGGACGACAGCGACAAGGTGTATAGCCGTCCCTTGTACGCCGAACCCCACGTCCGCGAAAGCGGCAAACCCCACTACGCGCCAGAAGACCTATTCGCCCTTGTCGGAGGGCACAGTAACCAACACCGGGTGGATCGCGCCGTGAACGAGTTGAAGGATGTGGGGGTCAAAGCTGAGTTGGCTCGATTCCGCGCCTACCGACACGAAGCTGAGAGGATGGAGCAGCGGCTCCACGCCCTCGCTCAGGCGTTGGGGGGAGTTCAGTCGGAACTGGCTAGGTGTAAGTTCCGACTGGAGATGGCGAACGTGCTCGATCGGATTACGGAAAGGCAGGAGGCCTGGGTTGGAGGGATAGGCCCTACTCGGCGCCGTGGGCGTCGCAGCTGAAAAGGGGGTGGTGTTACGGTACGCGAAAAGCGGACTCTTACTATACGGATATGACCCCTTAGTAAGTAGTAATGTGTCATGGACTTAGCGCATCAGTCAGCAGTCGTAGTATCACATGGTAGGTACTATGACTCATTCCTAGCAGTAGCTGTAGTAGGGTTCGAGCTACTTACGCCACTCGTCGTTTCGGTTTCAAGAGGAGCTTTAAAGTGTCCTCTCATATGTATAAATAGTGGCTCGATAAGACCAAGATAAGCCATCTTGGTCTTCTTCAATTCACCACCTCTACTCGTCTTCTCACGTGTGCCTCGCTTGTCTCTTTCCGAGCAAGTCGTCTTTCCGCGAAACATCGGATTACCTAGTGGCACGACTTGCCCTAGTGTACAGTTCAGATCACGTGCCCATAAGCGCCGTGTATCTCGTGATTAGGTCACGTGACCTCGAGAGGATATTCTGCTAAGTCGTGAACGCCCTTTCGCGTCCAAGTCGGACTGACGCCAGTGGTGGCGTTACATTGTCGAAGTTGAATTCTACTGGGATGAGTTGCGAGTTATTTTGTCGATCGAAATAGTAAGTGACGTAGCCTGGTGTCTCTGCGTCGTCTTTCCAAAATGCGGATCCCAAGTATCTCTTTGGGACGTTGCGATCTCCTCTTCTGTCGATGTAGTAGGGTCTGAACGGGACCCAAAGTTCTTTGGTTGTAGGATTGGTCACAGTGGGATCTTGGTCTTAATGTAACGTCTACCACGGACGCTTGCCTGACTTAGGCTTCTTGCTTGGTGGCGATCCGTACAAGTCGATAGTTGTGGTTGGCGAATGTGCTTGCGTAGTAGGCTGGATGAGGCTGAAGTGTCTCGTCCCATCCGAAGTATGCGTGGAGGTCCTCGAGTTGCGGTACTCCTGCTGGGATGCGGTCGATGTACTGAGCGTTAGCCCACGTAGCGCTATCGATGATGTAGAAGGTGTGGTAAGGGGACGCTACTCGATCGTTGCGGTACAGGAAGACTTGGTATGCTGCGATGTCGGCGGGATATTCCACTGATCCGCGAAGGGACAGTCAAGAGGTAAGTCACGGGGATCCCTGGTCTAAGGGGATATGCTGGACACTCACTTAAGAGGGGAGAGCCTCTTAGTAAAGACGAGTAGATTGTGGTGGTATTGGAAGAAGACCAAGATGCCGTTCTTGGTCTTCGCACTAGTCTACTTATACAGTTACGCGCGGGCTTTGAAGCGCCGCTTGAATGCTAACTAGCCAATAGCGTAAGTACTGCGAACCCTAGTACCGCTATCCTAGTTATGAGTCACTACGAGTCATTCCGAGATCCGATCCGTTATCGTACAATCACATGCGCTGGAGCTTACCCGGCTGACTGATCCTATGAGTCCATGACGATATTCTGCTGACGGCGATGTCATAGTCGACGCGTCAGTGTCCACTTCCCGGCCCGAGGCACCAATCAATCCGAATCGTGACAGCTTCACATCCAAGCCGCTCTTTCAGCGGCATCAGCAATAGGAGGGACAGGGATGGTGCCAGCAATGTAGCCCCAGAGCCCTTGCGACATGAAGAAAGCGGTCATCTGCTTAGACCAGGTGGCCCAGTTAGAGCCATCGAAGACGGGGACAAGCGTAGTGAGTTGGGACGACATAGGTGTAAAAATCTGTTGGCTTTGAGAACGTCAGCATTGTGTTACAATAATAACAATACTGAGTAAAATAAAAAGCCAATATTAGTCCCGTTTGACCCATAGGTCAATCCTATGTTGTGCACTGGTCTTTGCAGTCTGCCAGTTAATCGCTAAGCCAATAGAACTGCTCAGCATTGCCCCAAGGTTATCATGTGCAGCACCTCCAAATTAATGGAAGTTTACACATGGCCTTGTTTAGTTAGGCGAGAGGCCTAGTCTGTGTACTCCTCCAGAGCACAATATTGGGCTGTTATGAACCAGGGAGCCTCCTTGAGTCTAATGCCTACAACCGCATGAGTCCCTCTTTGCAAAGGCAACGTCGTGGTGGGCAATGACCACAAGGCGCAACTCTGTCAAAGAGTGCGGCGGCAAACCCTGTAACAGGGCCCATAACCTGTTGCGCAGCAATACGCGCAGCTAACAGGAATGGAGTTCTCACCTTTGAGTAGGTTGAGAGACTATAGAGTGGAGAGGGTGCGCAATGATGAACAGCGCACATGAAGGAATCATACTCACAGTGAACTGGTGACTGTGGTGAGATATGAAAGTGGGCTTGAAGTAGCAACAGAGAGATCTTGCAGGTGAAGCAGATGGGTGTCTGGCACACAACAGATGAGAACTGATGTTTATACAAGAGAGGGAAACATACCTGGCACACAACAGATGAGAACTGATGTGGACCAGGAGCGTACAAGCTATACTACTTATACACAAATACAGAGTGACGCAGGTAACAGCTGGTCACAGTAAATACAAGACGCATTGTTCTACAAGTGGACAAAGGAGTGTACTGTTCTGGAGAACAAGGCGTATAGAACAAAGAAAGTCTGGAACATGATATCATAGTGACATCATAATAAAGATAACAACAAGGATCAGAGTACAAGGACGAAATACAAGGGGAGTCCAAAGGAGTCCATGATGTCATTGTACAGTGATGTCATAGATAAGAAAGTCCGAGATTGTAAAGATCATATACAGTATAATCTAATCTACATAAGTCCAATATATCTTATCTAAAGCAGTCCGTTATCTGCATGTCCATTGAGCCGCTAGATGCGCTCAGGTCACTTATCAACACGCAAGTGAAGAAGAGAGTGAATAATCTATTCGCCTCCCTCCCCATGGGAGGGTTTTTATACTCTATGGTCCTACCCTTGTTGATAAGTGACCTGTGCGCACTTAGCGGCTCAAATGGACACGCAGATAACGGACTGCTTTAGATTAGATATACAGGACTTATAGATTAGATTATTTTTGATCTTTACAATCTCGGACTTCTTGTATTCTCTTATCTATGACATCACATATGTACATGACATCATGGATTACTCTGGATTGCCCTTGTACTACGTCTATGTATTTTCCTTTGTTCTTATCTCTATTGTGATGTCACTATGATATCATAGTCTGGACTCTTCTTGTTCTCTACACCTTGTTCTCTTTCTAGTCCACTCCTTTGTCCGTGTACAGAACAATGCGCTTTGTATTTACTGTGACCTGCTGTTACCAGCGTCACCCCCTGTAGCAGTATAAGTAGAGTACTTTGTACGCTCCTGGTCCACATCAGTTCTCATCTGTTGTGTGCCAGACACCCATCTGCTTCACCTGCAAGATCTCTCTGTTGCTGCTTCAAGCCCACTTTCATATCTCACCACAGTCACCATGTTACGGTTTCGCCCGTAACTGGTCCCCCGAACACCCCTGCACGATCTCGGAACACTGCCGTGAAGTGATCACGTGCTGAAAAAGCCGAAGAAGAGGTTGTAGTTATGGGATATGGGGCTTGGACTACCCAACAACCAGCTAAGTCACGTGACTTTCCCAACTACCACAGATTCGCTCAAGAATACTGGGAGTAGATCACGTGATCTTACATCAAACGCCCATCACGTGACCCTGGCACGTGACCTGGCTAGACTCGCACCAGAAGGGTCCAGATGAGCTTGTGCCTGGACCGGTCTCGACTGCCTCGTGTTTGTGATGACTCGTATGTACCTGATCGATTGTGCCTTGATTCTGATGGATTGTACACGTTTGCGTTCTGATTGGATGAAAGCAGCGCTCATACAGCTGCGGATGCTTATCTCTGACTCATACCTTTGCGCCTTACTGCCATTGGTGGATTGTTATCTCTGACTCGTTTGTGACTCATTCCTAGGATCCGGATATTAGGGTTTCGGAGTTCCAAGCTGGGGTTCAAACCTCCTTGGACGTGTATATAGACTGGGGCTTATGGTCACTGAAGACCTAAGCTTGACTTCTTGGATTATACCACCCACTGTAGTGCCACTCCTGCGCTGTCTTGCCAGTTGTGTGCTGATAGCTACCTTTGGTGCATATACATCCGTTGAATCGTCCTTAGCTGAGGGATCGCCGTGAGGCCCCTATCCTTTCCTTTCCGCTCTACTCTTGCCGTTCAAGGAACGTGCTGCACCATTCTCCTTTGGTTGTGCTGCCTTGCCGACCATTCCTTCATATCAACTTCGACTTGCTCTCTTCATCGCCCTCTGCATCCTTTGGGCTACACTACTACGCCTCGTTATTGAGCTAGTACAAGATCAAGCACGTGACTTCAACATATCACGGTGATCGTTGGGTCGTCCCGAAAGCCTTGTCCGCAGTACAAGAAGGAACGTCCGGTGGAACGTTACACACCAGTTCACTGTGAGTATGATCCCTTCATGTGCGCTGTTCATCAACCCTGTCCATATGCATAAAAGTGATGAGTACAGGCGTCCACAATATCGCGTTTTTACACACACCTGATGTAAACTACCACTTCGAGATAGCCATAGGGCTTCTCTCACTCAGAAGGCATATTGCGCCCACTATAGTACGTATCCCAACTACCGTAATAGGAAAACATACTACCGTAATGTTGTAACTGCTATAGATAAGGTCCTTACGTACTTATCTCGTTCCAACAATATTCCCCCTATTCCAGGCATTATCTCGGTTTACATCAGTCATGTCTCAAGGTGCTAGAGAGCGTCGGAAGTCACCCAAGTGTTGTTTAAAAAAATATGGCGGAGACTCGTTTGCGCTCATCGTGGACGAGGGCAGTGTACTGGGAAAATAACTCACATCTATTTCGTTCGTAGGTGGGTTCAATGAAAATAGGTGGCTCTGTTATCGCCACCCCAGTACCGCTGAGACTATGCTGATGGTCTCTGCTACTGGCGGTCATACTAGCGTTCCGCCCCCTCATAATGTCTCATATCCCTTTGTTTTGCTCCGTGATCTGATTGTTCATTACAGAGTATCAGCATTCTCTCCTGCCTCGTCGAGTTTGGAGCCAATCCGATCAGACCTCAGCTCGACCGCGCCACTCCCATTTGCAGTACCGTGCAATGTGTGAGACAGCATGCCAAGGAGTTCCCAGCGCACCTGCGCGCACTTATCAAGTTGTCTACTCATTCTGACAGTGCTTTGCACAAACTGGAGGCGGAATTGATCAAAGACCAAGCGTACAAATCGTTGATTGGTACCACACAAGCGATTGACCTTATTCAAGAGTCGGACACGCTGCCCGAAGAAGCTTGGGCGGTCGTCAATCACCGGATCGCTACACAGAGGTTCGATCGCAAAAGCATCCTTTAGATTCACACTATTCATGTCAGGTTTTCAGCTCTGTTTCCGCAGTCCAACAACTCGACACCGACATCCTGAAGCACTTGGCTAAGGAGTTTAATCAGCTTCACTGCCATCGGCTCGGACACCTGGGAATCTGGGTTGGAACCAGCTCCAGTGACACCAACGGATGAAGACTCAGCTCCGTGGCGATTGTTGAACGGGACGATCAAGGTTACTTACAATGCTCACCAGGGTCTTGAAGGTGCGGATAATATATTCGTAAGCCCCGGAATTACGAGTGGAAACACGGGTGGGTGTATTCTTTTGTCAGCCCTCAACCAACGGAAGGTTGGCGTGCGGTCTCAAACACGATGTCCCACTGGGAGCTCACCCCACATATCGTACGCTATAATCACCAAAGCGTGGTTGAGGGTAATGCCATGCACACCGTAAACGAACGTATGTTGTATCTTTTGTATTTTCTGATTGGTGTCGCAATGTTTCACATTTGGGCAGACATCCGGGCTGACAATGATCAAGTTCTTCATTACCTTACTCAACGTGGATGAAGTTATGGCGTTCTAACCAGTGACCTGACGTGAGAAGCGGATGATTGAGTGATGCCGACATCCATTGACTCACACTATTGAGTGCCCGGCGCACTCTGGAGAAGCCCGCTCCGCTGCAGCTCAGGATAACACGGGAGAAGAGCATACAAAAATACAAGTCGTCGCTCAAGAGCAATAACCCAGTTCGTAGGGTCTTGGCCGACAGGCGCGTGCAGATCGTTGAACCATCTAATGTACTTAAGTGCAAGAGAGGCGTCCGCAAGCGACCCACTGCGGGCCTCTCCGCTGACGCCGGCATAGCTCGGAAACCTGTTGAAGCTCAAACTGGTGTCCTTATCCCTACTCTCCGCGCACGACCCGCACACTTCGAGGTGTGTGTGTGCAAGCGGATTTTATCCGGCCTCGGTGTGCGCGTGGTGCTCATATGGGCAGATGAGCTGGCCATTCTCAAGTGCTGACTGGACAATACCGCGGATCCCACTGCGGTCGCGGGCATCGCCAAAGCAGTCCAGTTATGTGTCGAGGTGCGTGTAGCCAGCGAAGCACAAGAGACAGCGGAGTATCAAACGGTGCTGCAATCGCATCAAGCTTTCGGCTCGTGTACTGCAGGCAGAGGCGGGTGGGACCTGGATGTCCCGAAGATCCCACTACTCACTCCGAGCCCAGGGCTCACCGATGAGAGTGGAATATATGCAGATCTTTTGTATGACTAAATCATGATCGGATTCAAGTAGAATGATAAACGTCGGATTTTTTTTTACCGTCTTGCATGGTGAGTGGCATCAGGGACTCTCAGGCTTATGGACCGAAGCAGGCCCATTCGTAGAGTATCTTGTAGCCCCTTGTAGCGCACTATGTACAGTGCAGTCTATACCCCGAACACTTGTAAACAATATACATATCGCACGAGAGCGCCCAAAGTTGTGCCCTCACTGTGTGGCAGCCTCTGCCCTCGAGTCGATCTCGATCATCCAGATATCCATAGCCTGAGGGACCCTGGCATGATCGCGTGCTCGATATTCGAATGAAAAAGAAAACGCAACGTCTGGACGAGAGCTACCTCTCGTTGGTCCCACGTGCGATACAAGGGCGTTGTTTTCGCGGTGTCAAGCTGTCAAGTCTGGCACCTCTAGATTTGTGTCCGAGCCGTCAGAGTGCATGGCAACAAGCCTTGGGAGAGAGTGCTGTGACATAAACTCACCCAAGCCAGTGCGGTACTTCTCCGCTTAGCGCAGCTTGAGCTTCTCCAGCCCGCACTCCTTCGTGCTTTTCGGACGGCCCTTCTGTGGCGCGGCCCTCCCCCCCTCCGGTTGCGCATCCCATACGTCCGCGACGAGTTCGTGGAGCTCGGGCAACGTCAACGTGCCACCGCCCTCCGCCTCCTCGGGAATAGCATGGAAGAAAACTTGGAAGAAAAACCCGTAAAACCGGCTGTAGATTAAAGGCGCCCAGAATGAGATTTTTTCAATTCACCTCACCTCACCTCACCTCACCTCTGTTTTTTTTTTTTTGCAAGCGGCCAACGATCCTGGCCCTGCTTCAGGCGCTGATAATGACGATAAAACAAGCCGAAGTTGCCCTTAGCTGAATGCAGCTTTGCGGGCTTGACTGCGTGTCCAGCGAGCTTGGATTTCCGGAGCTGCTTCAATTTGCGCACGAGCTGCTCCGCCAAGTGCTACGCCTTGCGCGACTCTGGATGAAACACTTTCTCTTTTTTCGGGAATTTCGAGGACTGTTCTGTAGGTACCATGTCCTTTTCTTTTTTTTTTGGAATCATTTATATTCCCGGTCCCGGGTTGGGACCTCTGCTACACACTCGGTCGTGAAAAAATGTAAGAACGTCCGGTCCAGACTCCTGACTAGGCGTCACGCCTAAGCCGCCATCTGTATAGGAAGCAATAGGAAGAGAAAGGGGGGAATAGGAAACACGCAGATGCAGGCGCAGACGCAGACGGAAATCGCTAATGCAAAATTGAAAATTAGACATGTCTATTTTCGTTCGAATACATAATTAAAATAAAATAGTCTGAGGACATATATTTACACTCTGTAATTATTCGGATCGTCGGCCATGGCAGATGGCATAGTATGAACGGGTCGGGCAAAGCCAGGACTTGGAATGGCTGGGGCAGGGTTCAAAAGTCCAGCGGGGACTTGGTCGACAAGGGCCACAGAAGTGGGACCTCTGAGCGTCTTAGAAAATGCTCCCCCAAGCCGCAGCTGGTCTGTAACGTCCATGTCGTGAAGATAGTGAATATAGTGCATCTTCAGCCCACTCAGTGTTGATTCGAGCTCCCCTGGAGGCTGAATTTGATACAGTCCCACCATGTCCGTCCACACTGCAACCGGGTTTGAGTTCGGACGTCGATAGTCACTGTATTGGTGGCGGACATAGCCAGCGTCACGTAAGCGCTTCTGTATGTGCTCGCTTGAAAACCATTTATAGTTAGAAATAGAGCTTTTATTGAATTAAACCTTGACTCACCTCGACGAGAATGCCAACCATTGGGGAGATCATCTTCAGTCTTTCTGGCGGATATATCATATGAGATGCCGTAGTGACCAATGGGTAAACCAGCGATGGTGAGCGGTACGGGAGGCATCACAAACTCCATAGCTGTAACATTCGTGACCATTAGTTGAATAAATTGTCAAGAATCGTCTTTCATACCGCTGAAGCTCAGTGTCTTGGGAATGTCAAGAGCGATGAATGGAAACGGATTGTCGGCTGGCCTCAGGGCGTATGTGCGTGTGGGAGATAGAAATTGTACGAAGGGGAAAGGGATCCTGGCAACGAGAGGGCGGGAAGGGTTGTCTCTTATGGGGGCTGCACCTGGAATACATCTGCCTTTGGCACCCATAACGTATGCTCAATGGTCGGCGTGACCAGAGAATGGGGAATCTATGCATAAGACTTCCAAAGTGTCATTGGAAAGGTTTGAAGCCGGTAGACACGTTTGTTGTGTTCATGATAACAAAGCAATAAGTGGACACAAGTGGGGGGATTTCCTTCCGAAAATGGCCACCATCTCTTCGCTGTTCTGACAAGTGATTTGGCAAAGTACTGTTAACGTTGTAGCCGTCAGATAACTGTGGTGGCGATGAAGAGCGCTCGCATCGGGCCGTCGGAGGTCTTGTCGCCGAATGGCTTGGACAGTCTTGGGCCTGTTCGAACTTCTCCCACACGACCACGTTTGGTTCGGACAAATGCCATTTAATCCCAAAGGAACTCACGCAGACAAGATGTCAGGCTATCTTTGGAGAGGCACCGTTCGAATATGGAAAAGAAGGAACTGGCGAGGGAGTGAAACCAAAACACAGACAAGAGAGAGATGTCTCTGCAGAGTCGACTAAGAGGAGCTCGACAGCATGTATAATGAGCTACAGTGATATAGATGGAGAACGTCTTGGTAGCGTCGAGGTGTGCAGGAACAGCGCAAGTTCTTATACCTAGTCAGATTCTGTCATCCTTCGTCTAATGTGGCTTCTACCGCTTTCCACCACGATGTTGGCCCAAGACCCTGCTCGGCGATGGTGCACTGCGTGAGGGCAGCATAACAAAAAAAAAGGTCAGGGTCGACCACTGTGAGTTAGAGTGAGCCGGAGAGGCTTACGGTCACCGTGTACGGTAGTCGACGTGCTTCCCCGCTGATGAGGACGCCCTCGCTTGCTTTTGGTGGTCCCGGCTCGTCATCACAAAACTCATCACTCTCTACCCGCGCACGCACAATTTCGCCTTGGTCGATGTACAAGCGCTCCGATACCGGAGAGTCGAGTAGTTCGTGCGACGAAGTCGCTTCTGAGCCCGGAAGCCAGAAGTACGCGCGTTCGTTGGGGTCACTGCGCGTGCAACCACGTAAGCGGGAAGTGCCAGTGGAGGGAGGGGAGAGGCGTACAATGCGCAGGGTTGGGGGAGATGAACGAGCGGAATCCACATATCTTCGAAAAATCCGACTGATACTAAGCAAGCGTGAGCTGCGTGTCTCAGCCCCACCTTGGGTTTAGGGGGAACCCGCACACTGTATACCGTTCTCGTCCGAAGACTTGACCTTGGCCAGAATTACCTCGGTGGGGAAGGGCCGAAAGACGGTTAACCTGAACACGACTATGATGAAAGCGTCGCGGTGGATGGCCTTGCGCGGTAACTGGGGACTGACCTGTGTACCAGAGGAAGCCGTCGCCGTACCTGACCTTACCTTCCCCTGCCTCGGCTATGTCAAATACACATATACAGAGGCCGACGTCGTGAAGGACGCGATTAGCGTATTTCTTGTTGAGCTCGTTGATGAGGGCCTGTTCTGGAGGAAGGCCAAACTGTGAGGGGTGTATCGGTATTTTGTCCTGTGATAGCCGAGTATGAGAAGTTGTGGGGAAGATATAATCAAAGAAGATTACCCTCACGACAGATAAGACGAACATGGTCTTAATCCAAGTTACAATAATTCTGTTCTGTGGTTGGCGCGCAGCCGTTACGGTAAATTGAGACGCGGCGGAGGGCAGTCACGGTTAAATACTTTAGGGCGCTTCGCTGGTATCGCGAAACGACCTCAATGGCCGTGCCAGCACAACCACCTACATCACCCACATCATCGAGCTGGCTGCCTGCAAAATCATGGCAGCACTTCATCGCCGGAGGGTACGCGCTCACACCCTAATTAAAAAAATAAAATACGTTGACGCGATCACACATTAACAAAAACAGCCTTGGAGGGATGTGCGGTGCCGTCGTCACAAGCCCCTTTGATGTAGTCAAGACCCGGCTTCAATCAGACTTATTTCGTCAAAAACACGCCGATGTCGGTGCCGTCGTAGGAGATAGCGTCGTGCTCGTTCGGCGGCCAGGAGGGCTATTATGGCACTTCGTCGAGACAGCGCACATCATCCGGTGCGCCCCCTAAGGTCCTCCTATCCGCCCGACGTTCTCACTTTACCGAAACGCAGAGATATCGCTCGAGACGAGACGCCTCGTGCGCTGTTCAAGGGCCTCGGGCCCACGCTCGTCGGCGTCATCCCCGCGCGCTCGATAAACTTCTTCACGTATGGCAACGGCAAACAAGTCATCGCCAACAACTTCAACAACGGACAGGAAAACTCTTACGTACACCTCTGCGCCGCCGCAATCGCGGGTATCGCGACGGGCACGGCGACGAACCCCATCTGGGTCGTAAAAACGCGGCTGCAGCTCTCTGCGTCACACAAGGTCGCGGCCGGGCCCGCGTCGTCGTCCCCCGCCTCATTCTTTGGCGGGAGCGTCTCGATGATCAGGCAGATAGCGCGCGAAGAGGGCATCCGTGGCTTTTACAAGGGCCTCAGCGCCAGCTATCTCGGCGTCACCGAGGGTACCATCCAGTGGGTCCTCTATGAACGCCTCAAGCGTCTGAGTGCCGGCAACGAGGGCAAGGGCGGCCTGCAAGAATGGGCCGGCATGGTATGCTCCGCTGGGACGGCGAAGTGTGTTGCGAGCCTCATTACATATCCTCACGAGGTCCGCGCCCCTCCTCTCCCCAGTATTTTCGCACATGAGGATTGACATGCCTGGCTCTAGGTTCTTCGAACGCGGTTACGACAACCCCTCGTCAATGGCCATAAAAAATATACGGGTTTGGTCCAAACCCTCCGCCTTGTCATCGCAGAAGAGGGTGCACGGTCAATGTATGGCGGCCTCAGCGCTCACCTCATGCGCGTTGTACCCAACGCTATCGTTATGTACTCCATCTACGAAGGAATTCTTCGGTGGGGTGCTAGCCATTGACCCCGTATCATCTCCACGTCTCTATTTTATTGCTTTTTTTAGAGCGTAGACGTAGGTGAGCAACCTGCAACCACACATTCCGACTCTCGTTTGTCCCCGTTACGGAGTACTCTCACAATATTCGTATTTGTATAATCCATCGCCGACAAAGACTCGATAACCACCACTCGCCCTATCTACGCATTGCAGTTTAGTATGCGTCCCTAGTGTACGCCCCGTGATTGTTAATATCACATAATCTGTTCCCTACGCGAGACTTTCTCTTTTGAGTTCAACATCCTCGATCGCCGCCCCGACGGCCAGGACCATCTTTTCACACCCCCATTGCCCCACGATACTCACGCCTAGAGGCCAGCCATCTCCCTCTGCACCAGCCATGATCGGTACGCTCAGGGCTGGAAGGCCTGCGAGAGAAGCAGGAACAGTGAGAACGTCTTGAGTGTACGCGTCTAATCCATCTTGCTCGTCCAAGTGCGGAGCTGTGCAAACAGCTGACGGGTGCAGAAGGACGTGAACACCAGCCTCGTTGCGCGCTGGTGATTCTGCGAGCGGGTTGGGTACACGGAAGACACGCATGAAATCGTCGCGAATACACTGGCGCAGGCGCTGGGATTGCAAAAAGTAGTTGTCAAATGCGCTGCTTAAATGCGTCAATAAAAAATGAATAATCGAGGAGACAGTTGGGTGAGAGCGTACTCGGCCGTGAGGGCGTATGTGCCCTAGCAGGATACGCCGTTTCACTTCAGCACCGAAGCCAGCGGTGCGCGAATGGGCATACACATCTGCGGGAGAACGGGCAATGGCACCAGGCAGGCAGGGGAACGTGCAACCCGTATTGAACGCCGTCATAGCGCGCCAGATTACTGCTCGCCTCTGCACTGGCGATAACGTAGTATGCGCTGAGGGCATAACGGGTACTGGGGAGAGAAACTGGTAGCACGGTCGCACCACGAGTCTTCAGTGCGTGAACGACGCGACGGAAGGGAGATACGATGGAGCTATCCAATGAAGCTGGAAAGTATTCCTTTTGATTGGATTAGGCGCGGACTGGTAAGTAGCGGCGGTGGACACACTTGGGGAATTCCTATATGAAGGTCTGTGAGGTCTCTGGAACAGGACAATCCCTCGGCCATTTGCTCAGAGGATAGTTCCTGGGCTTTCTCGCGGGTACTTGATCGGGCCGCAGTGGGGTCTCTCTCGTCAAATTTGGAGAGAACGTCTTGTTTCAACTCAGTCAAAGGTTTGACAAGAATAGAGGGAAGCGCACCAAACACTCGAGAAGTGGAAGCGACATTCTTCCCGATAATCCCGACGCAGTCGAGGCTGTCGGCGAACGATACCACGCCCCATCTTGGGAGTGTTCAGTTCAGCGTCAATGGTGTACCATGCAGAGTCCTCACCTGCTGATCAATCCATAGGAAGGCTTGAGTCCAACGACGCCACAGTACGAAGCTGGTAACCTGACGGATCCACCTGTATCTGTCGCGAGGGCCCTGCGTACTAAGTAGGAAGTGCAGGGCTTTGGCTGAAGGTGACACTTACACATCACACATGCCCGCGGCGACTGCTGCGGCGCTGCCGCCTGAGCTGCCTCCAGCCGAGCGACGCTCACGCACATGCCACTCCATGGCGCTCGCTGGGTGCTGGTACGGGTTGACGACCGGTCCATGGACTGAATGGATATTGAGAGACCTGAGATTTTGATTGGAAATGTTCGACGTCCAACGAAAGATGAATAGGCGTACCCCATTCCGAATTCATCGCAGTTTGTCTTCCCTATGATTGTCGCCCCTGAGTCGTTCAACAGCTGGACGACAGTCGCGTCGAAGGGCGACGTGAAGTCTAGAGCAGGTCCGGTCAACGACGAGGCGCGCAAGTACGGTGAGCAAACTACGCTCACCACGAAGCATAGCGGAGGAGCACGTCGTTGGCATATTCTTGGTGCATATATTATCCTTCACCGCTACCGTTATGCCTTGCAATGGACCCTCAGAAATGGTACCCGCATCGTCCGGGGCGACATACACAAGCGCATTTACGCTGGCATTTTTGTTCTGAACTGCGATACGCCAGGAAGTCTGAGCGGTGGAAGTAGTGAGAGAGCGAGAAGGGAGTCTACGCCGGGCAAGTGAGCCTGGCAGACATCGTCGCATGACTTGTCGAGACTTTGGTTTTGTTGTGCGCGTCGTGGAACAGAGACCCTAACCCCAATTTCGGGTCCTTTGCGAGGGACGATGACGACGGAACGACGAGCAAAAAAAGCAAAGTACAGCGAACAAGAACACGCAAGACGGAAGGTCTCGTTTCAGTCGTTTCCCGAAAGCAAGGCCAGCAAGCGCGAGGTTAGCAAGAGCTCGGCAAAAAAGACCGATGTCTCGACGGAATCAGCGACCTCCGGAAAGGAGAAACTAGAGCCGTCACTATCATCTTCGTTCAAAGTCATCGCTGGTTCTTATGAGCGCCTTCTGTACGGTCTCCAAGGGACTGTATCAGTTGTTTCGCCTGCGTCTTCCGAGCTCCAATGGACCTTGAAGCCAATATTCATTTTTCCGGCCCATGTCTCGTGCATCAAATCCGTGGCTGCGTCTCCGCAGGGCGGCAAATGGCTCGCAACTGGGAGCGGGGACGAAATCATCAAGGTCTGGGATCTGAGGCGACGAAAGGAAGTCGGTGGACTCATGCAACACGAAGGTTTACCTCCTCTCGTGCTACACCTCCCCCGCACACAAGCCAACCACCTTGTTTAGGATCTATCACTCACCTCACCTTCCCTTCGCGCTCACATCTAATCTCGGCGTCTGAAGACGGGACACTTTGCCTCTTTCGTGCCCGCGATTGGGCGGTCCTTCGGTCGCTGAAGGGCCATAAAGGACGCGTCAATTCGGTGTCTGTACATCCATCGGGGAAAATTGCGTTAAGTGTGGGGAAGGATCGAACATTGTACATGTGGGACCTCATGCGAGGGCGGAGAGCCGCGAGCGTGAAACTTGGCTTTGGTATGTACCGAAAGTTCCTTGAAGTCAGTATTAATGATTGCCGTACAGAAGGAGAACTTGTACGATGGTCGATCACAGGCTCGTTGCTGATTGTACAATACCAAAAAATCATAAATGTCTACTCAACGGTGAGGACATCGTTTCTCTGCCTAGTCAAACTTCCTAATTTCCCTCAAGGATCTAGCACTCCTACATACGATGGAACATGCGTCGCGTATACACGACGTCAAATTCGCACAGAGAGTTAATGGAGAAGGCGAGGTGGTTCTCGTTGCCGCTGAAGACAGAAAGACAACTGTCTACGATGTATGTCCCGACTCTGGAACTTTTCTTCGCGCGATCGCGTACCTCATCGGGCACGGAAATCGGTACGTTCTAAGAGTCCCCTTAAGGTGTCCTCTCAAAAGATATACAGCGTCAAGGCGCTTGACACGATAAGGATAGCTCTTCCGTCTACAACGCGATGCTCCACGACACTTCTGAGCTCGGTGTCCTCGGATGGAACAATCAACGTCTACGACCTGTCGTTTCTACCTCCCCGTTTAAGCGAAGGAATCGTCGAGAGATCACCAGTTGTCCAGTACGACTCAAAAGGCAGCCGATTGACTTGCGTGACCCTAGCAGACGGTGACGTAGACCGTCTGGAACCACCGGTACACAACAAAGGCGCAAAACGAGAGAGAGAGCCGGAATCGGAGGACGAAGACGAGTGGGAGGGTTTTGAGACCGAAATTACATAATAGAGTGTTGAATGAATTGGCTCGGCTTGCAGGCGTCGCGTCTTGCATGAGTTGGCTATCCGCTTCGTGTGCTCGCGTCTCTTCTCCTCTCTTCAACTCTACACGACGGCCGTTCTCTTTTTCCTCTAAACTACGTTTTCCTCGCAATGCAGCCCCTACAATCGGGTGTTGTGCCATCGTTTCGGGAGCAGATCGCCCGCACCAGTCCTGTGCAATCTTTTGCCGACGCCGTCAAGTATCCGGTGATTGGGAAGCACATTATTGTGTGTCGTTAGACCCATGCACTCGTATTTCTGATAGAATGTATGCTAGTTCGTGATTGGTGCTTCGGCCCTCGTCTATGTCGTCGCTGCCCACAACACCAACGTCGAAACGAAGGTCTGGACAACTTACCTCGTCAGTCAGAGGCGTTGGAGCACCGCAGCGCCTACTACAGGCGACATGCGATACGCACAGGCGCAGATTCTTTTGAAGGTTAGCTGCTTTCTTGGCTCATGTGATTCCCCCACCTTCTCACTCGAATCTCGCCCCCAGAGATTCCAGGCCCAACTAACAGCGCTGACTGAGTCGCTGGCAGATGCTCCGATCATCGCAAAAAGCATCATCTTGCACTCCTACGCGAGACTAGCAGAGATGTATCTCAACGCGTCGGAGGGGCGACGAGTTGGTTATGGCATTGCTGCAGTCAATGTGGGGATATGGGTTGCTTGGCAGATACCCGTCCTTCGGCCCTTCATGATGTCCCACTTCACACACCATCCTCTCAGCGGGAAGACATACACGATGCTAACGTCGATGTTCAGGTAACCGTACCCTTCACTGTGTTCCCGAGCTACCTGACCGGTTATTTGGACAGCCACTCGTCCTTTTTGCATCTGCTGTTTAATTGTATGGCCCTCACAAGCTTTGGTGTGTTAGCTTCGTGCGCCTTCGAGACGAAGCTGACCCCGTTGTATCCCCAGCATCGGCCACATCCACGTGGATGACCCGTGAGCAGGTTCACGCTGAATCCCACCTTCGGGAATCCACTGCGACCTATCACTTTCTTGCGCTTTACCTCTCCTGTGAGCATCCTTCCATTTCCATATCACCACCATAGGCATTGACCAATCAACTGTTCAGCCGGCCTGTTTTCCTCACTCGCCTCGCACCTCGTCGTTGCACGAACTGTCTACCCTCGACTGATCTCCAAACTTGTCCAGCATGGTGAGCAAGGATCTCCCGGGGTGATCCAGAAACTATCCTCCAGCCTCTCTTCCGCTGCCAAATCAAGCGCGCGACCTGCTGCTACAGACGCTGCCGCAGCCACTCCAACCATCTTGCCCTCCCTCGGCGCGTCTGGTGCGATTTATGGCACCGTTATCATATCCACGCTCGCTTTTCCCGACGCCGAAGTGTCGTTAGTATTTCCTCCGACGCCCTCCTTCCCTATCCAGTATGGCGTAGGTGGGATGGTCTTACTCGACTGCATTGGCATTCTGCGGGGATGGAGGTACGCGTTGCGCTATCATCGCAATTCCGCAGACTGCAATAATGACTCTTTCAATGCGATCGCAGGTTCTTTGACCACTATGCACACCTAGGTGGCGCGGCCTTTGGAGCACTATATTACATGTACGGTATGCGCGCGTGGGATGCAATACGTGTGCACGCACTCAAATCGGACGGGTCAACGCGAATGGTTTAGATACGGGTCGTTGAGAGGATGACATAATATGTTTTTCTACATATCATTCCTACGCACCCCACCTCATTCAAGTTCGAGTTTACGATCGTCCTCTGTTGTCTTCACCCCTCAAGTATCCAATGATCTTCGCACAGAGCCTTTCCCTACCAGCGTAGACATATTTTATTGGTGGATATCACATACCCCGCAAAATGCCATCAGGCTCTCGGAGCCCGCTAAACTGACGACTTGGCGTCAAGAGAACGCGTATAAGCTTTTGCAGATCCCCCCGCCCTCGACGAATCTTATTGGTTCCGCCGGGACAGACTGCTGTCTTGTTCTCTCTTCGTCGCCTGTCGCTGCTTCCTCAATCATCAACTTGTGCGATCCCAACGTCGGCAGAATACCTTTCCCTGTTGCTTCATTACCCATAAGAATCTCCACGCAGCAGGGCAAGGCACCCACCAAGGCTTCTTCTACCAAGCAAGAAGCGATCACTCGCACCTTTCGCTTGTTCGATGAGGATGCCGTCACCACCCCTTTGATGCACATTAAAGAAACTATTTCGTTTGATCTCGACAAGGTGATTCGTTCGGATGTTTTTAGTCTCCAGACTTGATGACGGATCACAAGCGCCGCAGAAACTGTGGGATAGCGGGATTGGCCTGAGCGCGTGGCTGGTTGACCTTTTGGCTGTTGCTACGTCTCAGCCCGTCCTCGTACAGGAGCTCAGGAGTAGGCTGTTCTCACTCAAGGAGTGCTACATCATCGAATTGGGTTCGCATCGCATTGTGCGGCTCGCCCAGGAGGTTGATTAGACTCCTTCACAACAGGTGCTGGGACTGGGATAGTCTCGCTGGTCCTTGCAGCCCTGCGTTCCTCAGACACCGCCTGTGCCGCACACGAGACTTGCATATTCTCCACAGATCTCCGTGAGTGAGATCCTCTCTCGTCTTTTTATTTTCTCACTAGACTCAATTTTTTTGACAGCATCTTCGATGGAGCTCATGAACTATAACATACGCGCTAACACCGCGCTCTATCCCCACTGCCCCCCAACCGCGCTTTCCCTCAACTGGGACGAAGAGGAGCTCCCCGAGGCTATCCGCGAGCGGCACGGCGGCTTTGACCTAGTCGTGCAAGTCTCATTCTTCTCTTTGGATAATGGTGAAGTATTCATCTCAATACCCTAGAATGGCAGACGTTGCATACAACACGTCCTCCTTCCCTGCCCTCCTCAGCACGCTCGCCTCTCTTCTCGCGTTGAGCGATAATGATGATGGCGCAGCAGCGGGAGCAAGAGAGCCGCTTGTGTTACTTGCGTACAAGGAGCGCGACCCCGGCGAGCGACGGCTCTGGGACATGATGGCGCGCCAGGTCGGCGTCGCGCTCGAGCGTGTCGGCGGCGAGGCCGGCGCAGGAGGATTTCCAGTTGAGATCTGGATGGGGAAAAAGGTCGTCAAAGACATGACAGCGTCAGGTCAATGATCCGCGTGTAAAAATGTTCCAGCGCTACACATTATCAAATCGTATTATGGACGCGTTCTCGAGATTTCGCAAATACACCTCCTGCTCCATCCTGCGGCTGAACAAGACTACGACTCATGGGGCCTGGTACGAGTAGTAAGAGTGGCTCCTTCGCCCTCAGAGCTTGGTTCATTACCCACATCACCAGTGCACCCGAAGTTTGTCCAGGGTCTTTGTTTGCCGACCGAATTCTCGTCGCTAATCCCCAATCACCCATTTCCCGGCCTTCCTTCCGAATTGGTGTACCCAGGCGTGTCTAATACCTACCAATTGACCGAGTACTCACTGCTGATCTGCTGTCCCTCCTACCTCACAAATCAGAAAGCTTGATCCAGGTCGGGGAAAGAAACAAAGGAACGTACATGCTCAAAGGTGCGTCCTTCAGCACCGACTTTGTGTGGCACCAGCGAGCCTGAGAGTCACCACAGAGATGCTTCCGAGTCTCTTTTCCTTCCTCTCAATATCATGATCAATTTTATCCTTTCTAGAATGGCAGACGTTGCACACAACAGGTTCGCCGATCATGATGGCGGCGCAGCAGCGGGACTCAGATCTCGAGAGCCGTCGGTGCTGCTCGCGTACAACGAGCTCGACCCCGGCGAGCGACGGCCTTGGGACATGACGGCGATGCGCCAGGTCGGCGTCGCGCTCGAGCGTATCGGCAGCGAGGCCGGCGCGGAGGCCCCCACCCGTTCAGATCTGGATGGGTAAGAGACTTTGCGGCGCCGGGCTAATGGTCCGCGTGAGGGCGCGCAGGAACCTTTTGTTTATGTCGTCAAAACGACCATCGTAGGTCCTCTCGCAATGGCTCGTGATACCATGCCCCTGCGTATTCCTTCGCCAACCTGGTGTTGCTGTGTGCAAGTGCACCGGCATATGGGACAGCCCGTCCCTGCAAATGCAGAGGCGTGCCACTGATGCGATATTTCGGACGACTCGGTTGCTCTGAACGACTCCAACAGGCTACTGATTGATGCCTAGTCACTGATCGGTGCCATCGCTAGCGAGACGTGTTTTGTGATGAGCCATCATGATGTGCTCGCTAATTATAGCAGTTATATATTTACATCCGTGTGTATAGAGATTAAATCTAACATCACAGTCAGGTTAAACGTAAAGAGAGCGTTGCGTAACAACACGACAATCCAAAGAGTGAGTCCGCTCGTAAATCAATGCTATACATATATATGCTCGTTCGTCCGTCGTATCGTTATCTGTCCGAAACCAGAAACTCTTTAAAGAACGCATAAAAGTGAGGCGCTCATAGCAGATATTAACAATGCGATGACGCGCGGCAGTGCACTAGGCAGCGCGGCGTTCGTCTCTGTGCGGCCCGAGCCAGTGACGCTCGTGCTCACAGAGCCGATCGTGGGCGTTGGTACACCGGCAGCGACCACCGAGCTCTGCGCGTTCGCTGCGAGCGTCGCGAACCCGACGGACGCAGGGTTGGCGCGGAAGACAGAGTAGACGTTCTTGAGGAAGGTGTCGCCGACGATCCAGCTGACCGAGCTGCTGCTGCTCTGCGAACTGCTGAGCTCGAAGAAACCGCCGAGACATAGGCTGTCCGACAGTTGGGTCAGCTCGAAGTCGGACGGCGAAATGGACCAGCTCTGCCCGCCAAAGGAGAGGGCGACGTTGACGGTCGTCGAGCAGGCTGAAATAAAAAGGGTCGTCAGCCCACGCAATAAGATAGAGGCAAAGTGAATGCGTAC
Source organism: Lactarius akahatsu (assembly GCA_021524915.1). Lineage (NCBI taxonomy): Eukaryota > Fungi > Basidiomycota > Agaricomycetes > Russulales > Russulaceae > Lactarius > Lactarius akahatsu. Next base: position 21,088 of record JAKELL010000025.1, read on the forward strand.
GGTAGGTGTAATACCCCTCGTAATTGCCAGTGCCAGGGGCCGAACCGGGAATCTGAGCATAGAGCGCACTGATTTGAGCGGCGGGTCCGCCGACCAGCGTTGTGCCCGTGTCGATCGCAGCTAGCGAGGATGAACCGGAACCGGAGGGTAGGGTCACGGAGTTCGAGTTCACAGTCAAGTTCGTGAGGGTGAGGGTCCAATATGCGGTCGTGTCAACAGTTTGGTAATCAATCTGACCCGTATAAAGGGACGTGTTGGTCGCGCCTGTCGATATAATTAGCTCAGGGGACAGTTTGCGGTACGGCGCTAGTACAAACCCAAGGTGAAAACCCCTCCAGGCTCTTGGTCTGCTACATTTGTTCCATTCACAAAACGTGTGAGATAGAAAGCCATGAGTGGCTCGTCCAGGGCATTGCCCTCGAACAGCGACTGCCAGAAGGGGATGGACCCTGAAGACGATAGTGACTGCCAACCGAGCCCCATGAGCCCCGAAACAGGAGCATCTAACAAGCCGTCGGAGAAGTCATCGCATGTGGCTGAGAGAAGGGCAGGTCAACGGTGCACGTAGTGGGAGGGATCAAGGAGGCATACCCAAAACCTGCTTAGCGACCTGAAAACCAGCCATCTGAACAACATCCGTTGCGAGTGTTCCGCTAGCTGAACCGCTGCCATATTGGATCGAGAACGGCTCGGTAAGGTTGGTGTACGTGGAGGAAGTGGACGGGTCAAATGTCTGGATGCCCTGGCAGTTTGCCGAGCAGGAACTGTCGGCGACCCAGAGATCGGCAGAGCCCGTGTCGAGGATGACGTTGTATGCGACGGGAGGGGTCCCAATAGCTATCGAGCCATAATAGCTGCGGACACAGCCACAGTCAGGACATGGTAGCAAGGGCACATGCGCATTGTCAACTCACCTCGAGTCAGCGTTCTGATTAACAAGCCTGGATTGATGTGAGCAATAGGTGTAACGAAGAGAGAAAAATTGGGCGCACAAGTTTTCTCCTGAGGAGCGCTTCGCGGTCGACGGGCCACCGTACTTGGCTTCCAGAAATTGTTTTTGTTGCTTAGCCCAAATCCCCCATTCGGTGTCGCTACGCTGTGGTGGCGCCCGGCGAAGGATAGGGACGTGTAGACTACGGTCGGAGGGTTGTGAACGAGGCCCGGGGGCAGCCAGTGCCCAGTCAACGGTGAGGAACAGACTCAGGGCGAATGAAACGGGCAGGGCATCCAAACGCATGGTGTATGGGTAGGAAGGGGTGATGAAGCGGGATTATTCCACGGAAGAGAGTTTAAATAGGAGTAGCTCGGATAAAATATTGGGTACAGGGACCGGCCTGTACAGTTCGTGAAAAGAGTGGAAGGAAATGCTTGGTACGATGGGTCCCGTAAGTAACCGCGATTCGGACCAAGGCCGACCAAGATCAAGACCAAGACTGAGAGATCAAGGCAGTGACCTCCCTCTCACGTGGTTACCATTCGTCCAATCAACTCCCGTTCATCAACATCTCATCCAATCCATGGTCTTCGCTAATTCTTCCGCCGACCCACGACATTCCTACTTACTCTTTCACCGCGGAGGAATCTCCCGAGGCTGACGCTTACATGGTGACAGGACCGAACAGCCTGCTGCGGATTGTTGCCGACCCACGGCTGCGCAGCTCCATTACCTAGTGATCTGGCGCCTGAGCCACGATTCTTGGCCCCTTCGTCAGATGACCCATTGTCGTCTTGTGGTAGATGTCATCGCAAACACGTACACGTACCGACTCTAGGAGTCCTAGCTTAGGGAGGTCACATCTCGGCCTTGACATTATTCCGAACGGGACCAGCACAGTGTGAACGACAATACAGCGAGGTTGCCGCATGGCGATTCATCAACAACGCCCAAGTTAGTTGCTGCGGATGCCAAGCTCGGAGTCTTTGAGAGCTATTACACACCGAGTGTATGATTCACGTGCCCTCATTACTTTTGACTGCGCTCTCACAGCCTGGGATCTTCTGTTCACTATTGCAGTAGCTCTTGGAGCTCTTAGCCTAGCTTACATTTCCTGTGCTCAATGGTTTGACTTGGCAATTGGTCACACTCTGTCCGTGATTGTCGCTCCATGCCTCTAGTGACACATTGTAAACCGGGCCCCCATGACAAAGGATCGCTTAGTCAGGTCAGTCAACACACTCCGACACGTGCCTCAGATGAGAATGAGAATAAGATTAGAATAATACAGTCAAATACAGTGGCAAGGACACAGATCCGTCTAAACTAACGAGCCCCTCATGCGCGCTCACCACGCAAACGACGCGCGAGGGCAAGATCCTTAGGCTGGATAGTGACACGCTTCGCGTGAATCGCAGCAAGGTTGGTATCCTCAAAGAGAGAGACAAGGTAAGCTTCTGCTGCCTCTTGCAGAGCCATCACGGCTGAAGATTGGAAGCGCAAGTCCGTCTAAAAGTAAAAAAAAAAAAAAATGAGCATTGCCGAATCTCAGATGCGGGAGGCCGTTGTGCTAACCTTAAAGTCCTGCGCGATCTCGCGAACGAGGCGCTGGAAGGGGAGCTTCCGAATGAGGAGCTCGGTCGATTTTTGGTAGCGGCGAATTTCGCGCAGTGCCACAGTTCCGGGGCGGAAACGATGGGGCTTCTTTACACCTCCAGTTGCGGCCTTGGAAACATCGTCACTGAGCTAGGAACGGACAAAAGCAAACATGCTCTACTCACGGCAGCAGACGTCTTGCGTGCTGATGACTTGGCAGCGAGTTGCTTACGAGGCGCCTTGCCTGAAACACAATGCGTCGATGAGGATAGCTTGAGCAAGAAGATACAAAGATACTTACCACCAGTGGACTTGCGAGCGGTTTGCTTAGTACGAGCCATTGATGCTTAGTAAGGTTGATAAAAGAAGAAGAGGCTTGGTGTGCTTCGAATCAGAGTGCAACGGAGGGTGGATGGTAGTGTAAAGCCGGTTGTGGAAGGTATTTATATTTCATCGCGAGTGTGTCGAGGTCGGGTTGTGCCTTGGTCAACAAACGAAAGTGGTTGATCAACAAACTTTATTTTGCTCACGTGCGTGTATCCCGCGCTCGTATATAACCGTGCCGCGCGCATTGTGTCACTTATCTCACCCTCGTAGCTCCTTGCTCGCTCACTTCTCAAACACAACTCCTCAATCCTTTGAATTATTTGAAAAATGTCCGGCCGTGGAAAAGGTGGAAAGGTAACTTGCTTTCTGTCTCCCTCTCATATCTGGTGACTGACGACAACTTGTCTTTAAGGGTCTTGGCAAGGGTGGTGCTAAGCGTCATCGCAAAATCCTCCGTGATAACATCCAGGGCATAACCAAGCCTGCTATTCGTCGTCTTGCCCGTCGTGGTGGTGTGAAGCGTATTTCGGGTCTCATCTACGAAGAGACTCGCGGTGTCCTCAAGATCTTCCTCGAAAATGTGCGTTAGGACTACCCATGGGCCATTGGGTTTTGGCTGATCCACCGTTCCTTCAGGTTATTCGTGACTCTGTCACTTACACCGAACATGCAAAGCGCAAAACGGTGACTGCCCTTGATGTCGTCTACGCTCTCAAGCGGTCAGGACGCACACTCTACGGTTTTGGCGCATGAGCTCTGCATTACTGTTGGGCTGGTGTATACTCTGTATTGATATTGTAAAATCTAATGTTGCAATCTTTCTCGGAATATGGCTCAAGTCTGAGTTGTCTCGATCTAAGGTTCGAGAGAAGGGGTGAACTATTTCGAACTGAGCATGCCACTCTATCTCCGCTGGCCCATTCGTGGGCTTATGGAGTGTTGCGCTACACGCTGCCCCGGTGGACTGGGTGCCGTTTGGATTTGCACCCTAGTTGCTCTGGGAGTCACTAACGCCATTTGAGCGGTCAAGAAGGCCGAGTGAGGTTTCTAACGTGGTGTTTCTCGAACCGCGAGGCACTGGCAGTTGTCCCCACCCTGATCGCCAAGTGCGCGTGTTCCGAGTAGTTGCCGCGACTAAACACGAGCCACGAATGTACCAAGGGTGTCCCGGTTCCCGATAGAGTATCGAGTTGCGCCTCCCCCGCGCTTCCCGCCTTCCAGATCATTGGTGCCTTCTTTAGTTTTTGGCTACCGAGGACTCTCCTCAGGGACGCGAAATTGCCAATACCTGTTTGCCGGCCGTGTACTAGCTCCAATACCGACAACAGTCGTATTTATACCCCTGTTCGGGCGACGGTACACCCGACAACTGACCCGATCACACCGAACACTCGAAGTCTATCAGAACGCTTCATTTAATTGAACGTTGCGACCTGAAAAAGCGCTCGAATACGGCGCCGAGCATAGGAAGCCTAGACAATCGATGACGTTGACAGACACGATGCTCTTTTCTGTTCTCGAAAGAATTCGTCGGTTCCGTGTGAAGAAACAATAATGGGGTGATAGACGTTGGGCTGGGCTAGCTTGGCCCGTGTCAAGAGAGTGCTAGACTGACCGTCACACCGTCGGTCATTTCGATCGTTACAATTATCTTCGGGAACAAGTTGGCCGTGATTTATCCGCTAACCCCCAGTACAAAATAGTCCCTAGTCGTCCCGAGCTTTCTGTTCTGTCGCACTGGTCTAGTTCCCCCTCTGCGCTGCACTATGTCTCTATCTTCAACTACCGCACAGATCCGCCAGTGCTGTCCTCCTAGTCCCATTCTTGCCCTATCTGTTGCCATGTCCATGTCGCTGCCCGCCACCGCCGTCACCAACCTCGGAAACCTCCTCCCTAACGAGATACTCCACGCCATCTTTGACCACCTCTCCCAACACGCGCTCACCCGCATCGTCCTCGTCTCCCACCGATGGCGCGCCAACGCGGAGCGCCTGCTCTACTCCTCCATCGTCATCAACGAGGTTCTGCCCCGCTCTTCCACCCCCGAGCTCAAGGGCGCACACGCGGTGCCCTCCGTGCCTGCCATCACGCTGCGCTGCTGCGAGACGCTCTTCTCCTACCCGCACCTCGCGGAGTATGTCCGGCGCTTCCACGTCCGATGGCAGACAGACGCGGTCGAGAGCCCCGCGCTCCTCCTCCTCATCGCCCAGAACATCGCCAAGTCGCTCGTCCCCACCCTCCGCCACCTCGACTCGCTCGAGCTCTCCTTCGGCCTCCTCGCCGCGCCCCCACTCCCCGCCGCCCCCACCTCCTTCCTCCCGCCCTCCCGCCACCCCGGCCTCCGCAGCCTCGCCCTCCACGGCATCGGCGAGCCCCCAGAGCCCGTCCTGCGTAACCACCCGGCCCTACTCCACCTCAAGCTCGGCGACTATCGCCGCCCACTCCACCTCCTCCCGACAGACGTCCCCCGCCTCCGCTCATTCCGCGGCCACCCCGCCACCGCCGCGTCCGTCCTCCCCGGTCGCCCTATCGAAGCACTCGGCCTCGTCGGCCTCGACCCCGCCACAGAGTCCGACTTTGCCCGCATTGCCGCCGGCAGCCGTCCCGTCCGCTCCCTCGACCTCTCCGGCACCAGCGTCACCCCGACCGTGCTCCGTAATGTCTCCCGCCACCTCTCCCATGTCGAGTGGCTCAAGGTCCGCCTCGCCTTCCGCCACACCCTCCATTACGCGCTTAACGGCATGGTATGTCCATTTCTCTCCCCCTCGGGAGGGGCATAATCGTATTGATAAACGCGTATACAGAGGCTTCTGACGGCGCTTACCACCGTGCTGTCCAATTTTGGCAATCTGCGCGACCTCGATCTCTCGCCCACAAATGCCGTGCACTACTACGCCGACCAGAACGCCGTCGAGGAGCAGCGCCTGTGCATCGCCTGGACGCGCGCGTGCCCCTCGCTCCGCCGCATCATATTCCCCTCTCGCACAGAGTGGTCGCTCTCCGAAGGCGGCACGTGGGCATGCAAGTACTCTGATTCTCTCGCTCGCCTGCTGTTTCGGTGCGTCCCACGCATCGATGATCAACCCGCTGATGATAACATCTGCATCAATACGTCCCTCTAGCCATCCCCGTGCGACCTCATTGATCGGTTGTGAGGCCCAAGGCTAAAACTAATCCATCTCTTCCTTCCTTCCTCCCACCCACCCTGGTCGTATACGTCGACCAATGATAGCTACTCCCCTGAACGACTGCGTATAAATATCAGTCGCGCTACAGAACACATCGGATATATCGAGAAGGACATCGCAGGTCAATGCGTGCTAGAGATTACATAGTATGGCTATTCCAGCGCCAGCGGTAGCATGACGGATACAGTGGAGAGGGGTATACAAGGTTATATGAAACCGAATAGAAATGTAGGTACTAGTCCTCATAAAATAATGGTGAAGAGAGCCCGACTTATGAGACTTCAGACTCGTCGACAAATATGTCGGTGTAGTGTTCGAGAATGGTCTCAATCGCCTAAAAAAAACAGCTGTCGGCCCCCCGGAACGGTAATCGGACGTATTACACGCACCTTGTTCTGGATCGTTGCCCCTGCGAGGCCATCCTGCCCGTTGACACCATTCGGCGCGGTGGTAGGGAACAACGTCGGCCCGAAGACAATTGCCAGATTACCTATGGACATGGAGTTCTGCGCCTCGTTCTGCACGATCCTGCGCAAGATGATCGATTGGTCGGGTTTAGGCGTCCATCCATGTCTGGTCTGAGGACGTACCTGTGTAGATGGCCCAAGAAGTATTTTAGCGTCGCGTAATTGGCATCGGGCAGCTCGTTGACCCGTTCGTGAAGCCGGATGTGCCTCAAACGGTCATTCTCGATTTCTGGCCGGGTACGAACGGTTTCACTCAACCCGGTAACGCGTCGAAGGAGTGCGAATGCTTACTAGCGGCGCTTAGAAAGCCTTGGTGCAGATGCATCGTCAACAGTGGCTCTGGTAGCTCTCTCAGCCAGAGCTTCAAGACACTTGTTACGTTGCTGATGTCGCCTGACCACTCCTCGGCGTCAAGGTTGGTGGCGTCTAAATCTGTGGGACCGTGAGCCGTTAGCCATCAAGTAAGGATCAGCACACGCCTTTATCGAGCTTTTCTTTCAATCGCGTGACCTTGCTCATCGTCCCACCAATACGATAGACGCCCACCGTCGAGATGCCGTACTTCTCGATCGCTTCACAGCATTTGACCATGATCGGAGGAACTTCCACTCCGTCACGCGCCATTTGTTCCGCGAGGTCAATGCCAAAGGTGAGCCTAGTTCGATCTGGCAATTGTGAATGGCTGCTGTTAGGCGTGTTAGTGCTATGGGGTGTTGGATTCGTGCGATCAACATGTTGAGGTAAGGGAGGTAGCTAAAGGCCGCGATTAGTTTCGCATCGGGTGATCTGTGATCAAGCATATGACTTACGAAACCTTCATGTTCGGGCCCCGTACGACGTGGGCCCCTCTGTACTCCGCCGTGGGCGTACGCATAATTCTGCATGTAGACCTTGAAGTCAGACCGGTTGTCTATTGACTCAATGGTGGGTTTAAGTCCCGGTCCTGCCCGTTCTGTCAGTGGTGCAATTTCCTCGGAAAGCAGAAATCCTCCAGTGCTCACCATCTTCGATGCCTGTTGGTGCCAAGGTGGAACCATCACTCAGCACGATGCTCTCAAACAAGAAAGCGTAGCGCGTGAGGTGGTATTGCGTCCCGAGATCTATTTCGTCCGCACACTCCTTCAAAGCCTAAAGAAGTCGAGATGAGGAGACGTGGTAGAATTCTGTCCTGTGGGCACTGACACGGAGTATCCGAGGGAGTTGGAAGTTGAAATATTCTTGTCTCAGACCCTGCGTTTCCTGCACCGACTTGTGGTAAGCCTGTGAAGACAATTGTACCCGAGCACGGATATCGTCTTCCTGGCGTTGAATCTGTAGGGGTATGTAAGCGATCACATAAGAGAGGAGGGAGGGGGGGAGCACATTTCCAGGGTTCTTGCCCTTCAACAAAAGTCCTCCCTTTGCGACAGCTTTGCCGATCGCGCGCTTCCCACCGGCCGGCGCACGGGCCTGAATGACGGAATCCTTAGCGGGCTCTCCCTCCTTCTGCAGCAGAATGCGACCGAGCTCTTCCATTGTAGTGTCCAGGCGTGCTTTGCTCTTTTCGGTAGTTACCTCAGAATCCTGCAAGTTACGTTCGTACCGGGTCGCGAGCTCCTTGGTCTGGATAGTGTTTAGGAGGTCAAACTCGAGGAGTTGTAGGCATCGAGACGACATACCGTTTTTCTGTTTTTATCGACCTCCTTGGCTAGATTTGCCAACTCCTCGCTCATCTCATTTAGCCGCGACGCGAAGCGTAGCCTATTTTCGGCAATGATTTCGTGTATTTTCATAGTTGTCTGCCATGCATTGACGAAAGAGCTGTGGACAGAGATTACCGGGTCAAGCGAAGGAAACGTTGAGAAGAAACGGCGAGACACACCCAGCTTTACCATCATTCATGGCGTACACATCAGCGGTGTTCTTGGCGAGCTTCTGCATCCCCCTTCCAAACTCTTCCTCGAGCACAGCACGCTTTTTGAAAAACACGGAGGCTTCCTAAAACAAGCAAGAAATGTTCGAGTGGAATGGCGCGGTGAGTACTTGCTGAAGCGAGCTTACCCTGCAGGACACCATGCTCTGTTTGATCCTGTCGAGTAACAAAGGCACACCGCACTGAATTAACGTAAAAATAATGTGTTAAGTAGGTTGTTATCCCCAAGGGATTAGACGCGAGCATCTCACATCGAGTTCGCACAGAGCGCGGAGCACACTCTCATCGAACGTGGGCTCTACGACTGCGATCGGTTCCGTTTGAGTGGCAGGCACGGGATCTGACCTCTGCACGGCGGGGGGGAGACTGTTACGCCATCGGGAAGTCGCAGTCGCCGAAGGGGAAGGCCTGCCCGCCAGATCAGCTTCGGTGCTAGATCGCGGTGGGGACGACGAGGATTTGGATGAAAGGGAGGGCCTAGATGTAATGGCGACATTTGGAGAGTTGCTAGAGGAGGCGGGGATAGTGGGCTGCAGAGGGTGCGATTGTAAGGGATGAGGAGAGTGGGTGGCCGTGGATGACCCGACGACGCCGTGACTATCGGTCGATATTGTGGCCAATGTATCGTCTACGGTCCTGGTACTCATGAGTATAGATCAAAAGTACACGCGTGGTCGAGGCGTGCGGGGACGGGAAAGAGAAAGGCGGGAAGGGGGGAGATGTCCAGGACGAGCCCAAGTCGAGTGCGGTGCCGTTGCGATTTGGTGGCTGTTACCGGCCCGGTTCCATCAGTTGGTGTGGCACCTCGTCCTTGATAAACAAAACAAACACACATTATCATTATACTACGTACGCGTAAAGTATTCTATGAAATACAGAATGGATAGTGTAAGTGTGGTGTATGGTCCGAAGGCGAGAATGCTACAATAGCTGTTGCGAACGCGATCATCATGTGCCAGACGACCCACTGGCAGAAGAGAAAGGATTCCGACTCGGACGTCCAGATCAACAGCCACGCGGGCAGCGCTTGCTAGTCTTAACGTTATTGGTGATGTTTTGCATTCTGATCGTCGCTTCAGCTACAGGCCGACGCGAGCGATCTCGTACTCACGATTGTTGGCACGCCGCCGTGCAAGGCTCATTGGGATGTTGTCCAATGTGACGATGACTTCCCGCGCAGGTAGTTCGGCCACAATCAGTCTGAAAATATATTTGAGATATAGGCCTTCATCCAAAAGGAAAAAAAAGTTCCCTACGTTTGAACGACCAGAGAATATGACTGCACCACATGGATGCTCAGAGTAAGTCGTTACAGTGACGCACATATCAAGTTTGCGTAGAGGATTACAAGAGTCGAAAATTGGAGGATGGCGAGGGCAGCATGATTCCAGTGTTCATTTATACCAGCCGTCTTGCTCGCCACTCGATGTAATGCCCACCGAAGCTGAGTATAAGTTGAGAGTCTTTGAAAGCAAGCAAAAAAAAAAAAACAAACAAACAAACAGCATGCAGTCCGACTGGAAATACACTGCGAACTCAAATTATAGCCGCGTCCAGTGCACAAACAAGCCGGGGGGGGGAATGTCCCGAGAGTCCAAACCCACGTGAGACTCGCCCCTTCAAGATCCCGCAACTCTATGTCCCATGTGTTGATCGTGAACGGCAAGGTGTTGACGAATCCAGTAGTGATGCCAACGCCACACTCTGGCAGTACCCCTTTCATCTGAAGGGAGAGATGTCTGGATTGCGGCAGTGAAAGCAGATACCGCCGCGCGCTGGATACGTGCCCGGCGATCAGGTCAGTCGCGGTGGCGGACAGTCATTGGAAGGAGCGCCGAATCTGCTGCTCGGAAAAAAAGACAGCCGTCATGGGAACCCTAGCAAACGGAGTACGTGATCTGAGGTCATCGCCAACCCGTGTGGCGGGAAAAACCGCGAGAGGTGGGGCATCCACAGCACGAGCACGTCGTGGCGAAAGCGCGAGAGGGTGAGATGCTGTATGAAACCGGACTAGGGTGAACATTAGCCAGGCAATTGCGTCAGCAGAACCGGAGGAGTGTTTGTTTTCATAGGGAAGAGACGCCACAAATGACGGTGCTGAGAGAGCGAAACTCTTCGGTTTCGGTGATTGCTAATTTGGTTGAAAGAACTCTGACTTCTACGGTTCTACACGCCGAGCCACAGACAAAGCCCTTTGTGACTCTTGAACGTAAGTCATAGAATACGCAAGTATATGTGTTCGTGTGGCTTTCTATGGTTGAAGGGACTTGTGCTTGTGGAGAAGGGGACAGCGGAATCGGGCCGCGGCGCCAGTATGTGTGATTATGTAACTAGAGGCTCGACTCAGGCTTGGACTCACCCCTTGACTCACCCAGTTAGGTTCCAGATTGACAACTACTGGTATGGAGTCCGGGAGGCAATCACATACAACCGAACGGCGCTCAAAAGAGTCAATGACATTCATGAGGCTCTGGCCTACTTCCATCTAGTAAATCCGTTGGGTTCTCGTGATCCATCCAGGGGAGGAAGAAGTAGGGATCATGAGTCGGAGGGCATGATCTGTCACAGACCCGCTGCGGCACGTGCAATCAACTATACAGCTATGATCCCCACCCGCGAGCCGGAGATGTCGCGTCCACCGGCAACCATGGTGCATTTGGCATAGTATTTTGCCAGGGAGAGACGAGCGGACTTGAGTCGCTGAAGGGCCTCACTTTCGTCTGATCCCTTCATCGTGACCATGAGAATGGACAAATAATCGTCTCCAGCACCCTGTGATGCTCCAAGGTGCACTTCCTCGAGCCGTTTGAGTAGCTCAACCGCGCCAGACGAAGAGTACAGCATCAGATTGTCTGCATTGAAAGGGGATGTAATTAGTCCCAGATGCAGGAAGATGGTGTTTTTTCTTTACCGTTCCGGACAAGGTCGACCGCGTCACATAGGAGAACACCCCACCACGTTCTCGGTGCGAGACCCTCATTGAACATGGTCAAGATATCCAAAGCTGCCTCCTGCAGATCCCCGTTCAATCTGCGCTGGTGGAACTCGGCGTAGCGGACGGCAAACAGAAGCCTGTGAGTGAACACACCATCCGCACCGGGATGTGCTCGCAGTTCTTGAAGGGAGGGTGCGACCGCGGCCACTGATCGAGCAAAGACTTCTGGCCCTGCAAATCCGTCAATATCGATAATTGCACAGGTGCATAGACAAACCATGCTTGATGTATTCAGTTAGGACTGCGTCGACGATTCGGCCAAGCCAAGTCCAATTTTCCGCGGAGGTTGCGTAAGAAACACCTAGGCCGTACTCCTTACGTCGCAGAAAATTTTGCGCCGCGATCTGCGTGGCTCAGTGTAAAACAAAGATATCAAATCGGATGATGCAGGAAGAATACAGACCGTGCAAACCATGCGTCGCACGGACTCCCTTCCGTACTCGTGGCAGGTCTCTACAACCGCTCTTAGAGCGTCTGGTACTTCGACCGAGACGTTCGCATCATGGGAACCAGCCACACTGCGATTGAAGCTGATTGGTACGCGAAGCAGTACCTGGTCTGCCCTCTCCCTTCCGATAGAACCGCACGAGCACATGTACGCAACGGTGATGCGCCAAAGTACTGGGTCTGAATGCAAATAATCCGCGTACGATAAAACGTACTGGTCACGGACGGAGATATCTGAGCTACCCTGAAGCTCAGAGGAGGGACAGGAATGTGAGGAGGGATGTCTTACTCGTCGCTAACCCGTGGGGTCAGAAGGTCTAGGGGTTCCATCAAGTCAACCCAGTGAGCCGCCAACCAACCATCGAGTTTGGCTGCGTGTGACAATGCCTCCATTGTCTCACCACGGAACAGGGCCACATGAATCGTATCCTCGAGGTCGGTGGGATCAGGAGGCATGATCTCTAGAATTTGATTGACAACCTCTCTGGGGGTAAGTGTGAGGAAGAGGCAGCGCAAGTACGTCGGTAATGCGTACGGAAGGTCCTGCCTTCGAAGGCGATGATTTACAAATATGCTCCAAGCCGCGCAAACCTCTTTCCAGTCGGCGTTCAGCTCAATGCAGATATTTTGGATAATTTCAGGACGGCCTTCCAGTATACCCACGATATTGCTGAATGGTTTCCACCAATTTTCGAAGTCGTCTTCTCGTGCGTCCTCTGGGACACGGTCGAGTTCGAGGCGGAGAGATTTGACCTTCTCCTTCCAACGACGTAGGGCTACCACGAATTCACGCTCTGTCGAGAATTGCACAATACGAGGGTGCGAACTGAGTAACGGGGTCAGATGCTGTGCCTACGTCCCGTAAATGCTCAGAGGGGTGGCGAGATAGTGTTTCCAGCAGAAAGACAGGTGCTGATGAGAATCCTCGCAGGACCGATCTGTGCAACGCAAATTAAGGATCGTCCCCGGTCCGAAAGGGGGGAAATACCTCGTAAGATAGGGCCAGAATGTCTCGTCCTGCCACGGTTTATCCTGAGAACTGAGATGATCACCTTCTTCGGATGAAGGTTCGATGAAGTGCGTGTTTAGCCATTCCATTAACTCCTCCCCAACCGGCGCATCATCAAATCCGGCCTCCGGAAGGTAAAGGACAACGAATAAGGAGAGACAGTTGTATAGTATCCGGTAATGGTTGTCATCGTACTGAAGGGGCTGCGTCCTGTTCATCGGTTTCTAGCTAGAGATTCAGAGAACCTCCACGTAGTAGGGAAGGAGAAACTCACGGAAGCCTGCGCCCAGCTGTCTACAACGATCCTGACATAGTCCACAGCATGCTTAATTAGCACAGGCGACACCTGTTCACTGCGCCCTCTGAGAGACCATTAGCGACTGGCTAGCGTATCGCAAGAAAAATATCACGAACATGAGGGAGTCTTGCTCACTGTGATTATTTTTGAAGTCTTGAAGCGAAGCAAAGACAACGGATGTATCTGTTACAAACTCCATACAGAACTAAAGCCGCGACCCCCATCATGACGGGTGCCACACGTACCAGCCGACGTTCAGCCGATGGTACGCGATCCGTACTTGCGGTATATATGTCCCGTGGGTCTGAGTGCTTATCCTCGAGTGATCTGGGGGCTTGCGAATTGACCTTATACTGTAGTTAAGAATCGGACGGACATAAGTGGTGATATGCATACAACATTCGTGGCAAACACTGCAACAGAATTGTCTCTGGGAGATTGAGCAGCGCACAAGGTGTGGCCAGAGTCTAGAAACTTGGCGTGTTTCCCTTCTTCGAACAGGGGGGGATAGAGACGGATCACAGTCATTTGGTGGGCCACAAAACTACTACCAGGCGCGTCCTTGTCCTTGTCTGAGTGAGTCTGTCCAGTGTCGCGGTCTGTCACGCGTGACATGTAATGACGTGACAGGTGCTGACTCGGAATGCAATTGTTTTTTTTTCCTGGTCTTGTTCCTGGTACTGTAAAAAATTTATTCCAATGTCTCCGGTGTATTGTTTCATTCATTGCGGAAAGGTGGGGTTCTCGAAAACTCTGGGCACGAGGTGCTTTGTATTGCACGCTATAGCGGGCAATGCTTGGGGCAATGACCCCTGGTTGAATCCCTTGAGATCTGTGATCCCTCAGTAGATTTCGCCCAAGCGAGCGCCACAACCTGCAGCTATAGGGCCTGTATGGGCTCACAACATACACCTGGCGTTTCTTGCCACAATTGCTCTCGAGCAGTGGCACACCCTATTGATAATCATACTCACTGAGTGGCGGCGGAATGCAGAATCTACGTAGACGGTTTGTGGCACACGAGGGGTACTTGCCAAAAGATAAACCGAGTGGTAATAGGATAACGGTACAAATACAGGACAACAACTCAGAAATGTGGTACTCTTAAGCCCCGAAACCGTACAGCGTACGCCCTGATCGCTTGAGAGCGTAGACGACGTCAAGAGCTGTAACGGTTTTCCGCTTAGCATGCTCTGTGTACGTTACAGAATCGCGAATGACCTGGGTAGAAGGGTAAGTTGAAGTAACGATAAAGACAACAACACGGTGGCCTACATTCTCAAGGAATATCTTGAGGACACCACGAGTCTCTTCATAAATCAAGCCCGAGATACGCTTGACACCACCACGACGGGCAAGACGACGAATGGCAGGCTTAGTGATACCTAGACTATGTGTAAGGAAGCGACAAGGGGAGACAGAGCGACGCTCCCCATACCCTGAATGTTGTCACGGAGAATCTTGCGATGGCGTTTAGCACCGCCCTTTCCGAGTCCCTTAGAGAGTCAAGAGTTAGTGAAGGAAGTAGGCCGAGGGAAAGAGGTACTACCTTTCCGCCTTTTCCGCGTCCAGACATTGATAGATAGAGTGGTTGGTTGGTTGGTTAAAGTGGGAGCTGTGAGTGGTGGATGGAGGGCACGAAGGTGGAAGAGCGAGAATGAGTCAAAAATGGGAGCGAGTCACGACTACTATAAATGGTCCGAGGAGCGTCTGTGGCTGTGCTTTGTTGATCAGAATGCACCCGCGTCGTTGAAAGCACGTGATGGACGCGTCGAGCGAACTATATATAATCACCCACCGCCGCCAGTGATCTCATTCTTCTATCCTTCCACCAAACCACATCAGTTGCCTTTTGTCATATCTCTTGGTTATTATCCATGGCTCGTACCAAGCAAACTGCCCGCAAATCCACTGGTGGTATGTTAACTTCCATACTATTTCCGCTCAGTTTCTCACTGGTGAATTCAGGCAAGGCCCCTCGTAAGCAGCTGGCCGCCAAGTCTGCAGCACGTAAAACTTCCGCAGCAGTGAGTCCTTTTTTTTCCTTTAAAGGTATCATACTGAGTCATGGTTTGAAGGCCGTCACTGGTGGTGTGAAGAAGCCTCATCGCTTCCGCCCCGGAACTGTCGCTCTGCGCGAGATTCGTCGCTACCAGAAGTCCACTGAACTTCTCATCCGCAAACTTCCCTTCCAACGTCTCGTTCGTGAGATTGCACAGGACTTCAAAGTGAGTATGATACTGCTTTTCTAAGTGCCACCATTAACATCTTCCGAAAGACCGACCTGCGCTTCCAGTCATCTGCCGTGATGGCATTGCAGGAGGCGGCAGAGGCCTACCTCGTCTCCCTCTTTGAGGACACCAACCTCGCCGCCATCCACGCGAAGCGCGTTACCATCCAACCTAAGGATCTCGCACTTGCGCGCCGGCTGCGTGGTGAGCGCACGTAGCCTAGTTCTTCCAGTTACTTGTTGTTTTGTATATTGTACACTAGTTCCTCTTATATCATTGGCCTTTCTGATAAGCGTAGTGTTTCTGAAAGTGGAAAGCGAGAATGGGTTCCCGTCAGTATCAAGATGCTGCACGTGCTCATTCCCACTGAAGGTCAGACCATTTTTGGAAATCGCATTGTCTGCTTAGTTATTACGGCTTGTGCCTGGTGGGCCAAAATGCCATTGTAACGCGTGTACAACTCGTGTTCACGGGTATAAATTGTCCTTCTTGACCTCTACTATGAACTAAGAGATGGTCCTGGGCCCATTTCATCACCGATAACCAGCTGTTTTGAACCAACCACTCTTACAAGGACGCGTAGGTGTATCTTACTTATCATATAGAACAGGTCCGACAAGCCGACATTGTCAACACGGCGGTTTGGCACCAGCAGTGGCCGTACAGATATCGATTGGGAAGCACAAGGTGAGCGGTAGTACTGGATGTTTTTTCTTTTCAAGCTCTTCTGGGACTGGGACTGACTGGTGCGAAATTTATATAGCGCGTATACTTGGTTTCTGGCACACTTTTTAGTTCTTGGATTACACCGTGACAGTAAATGCTCGGCGAATGTAAAAGGTCCCGTGTAATTATGAAGCGCGCCTTCCTGTTCGCCCTTAGCTAACTCGGTGTCAGTGGCGTGGTCGGACCCATCAACTGCGATGTAACTTGAAGGGCTCCCGCTCCCGCCCCCGAATGTGTGAATGCCAGTGATTTCGGTTGAATGATCGACTCTTTGTGGGGTTTTCATCCCCTCTATGTTGCTGCCCAAGCCTGACTTCATGACGCCAATGTTGGAACGAGTGTCTCTCGAGGATGCGTGCAGCCAGCTGACTGGGTAGGGGGCGAATCGACCCCACGCGCCGAATTTTGTGCTATTTCTTTCCTCAGAAGTGTTCCTTGGTCATGAGCCGATGAGGAGTCGTCGTCCTTACATTGAGGGCGTTCGTCGTCGTGTTGACGCCTGCAAGCGGGAGATGCATGCGGATCTCGCTGGTCTGACCGTCCTCGTGTCGGTGTGATAACCACCATGATGCAGAATAGATGGGTCCGAGCACTATGCGTAGACGGACACCAAGTGCACGCCCTTTTTGCGGTTAACCGCATGCATAGAAGAACGCAAGCAATGGTCATTCAAAGTGGACGTTTGCTAGGAGCCAAAAAGCTCATAGACGATAGCTCGCACGGTCTTTGAGGTGTGAGTGCTGTAGGCAAACAGTGTCCGAGGTTGTGAGCCTATCTGCAAGCGGCACGCTTGCTGTACGGTTTAAGGCGAGTAGAGGCGCGGAGTCAGTAAGTGCAACAAAGATAGGCGTTTTGCAGTAGGCCAGCCAACACCGAATGACGAATGAACGAATAGAAATGATGCAGCATTCATCGATTATCGCTTGCTCACTGGATGGATTGGTCCATCATGCCCGGGCTTCATCATACGTACACCTATGCGCAATCTAGACTAATATGATCGATACCTTTAGAAAACCGTGGCTATTTCTTCGCCTGTGCGTGCTCAGCTGCGTTCTGGACCAACATCAGTCTTTTGGAGGAACCGCCTAAAGATGGTGTGATATAACAAAATTTTCACCGCCAGCAAAATTCGACATGACAGATGACGATCAGTTGGGATCACTCTTGCACAGGTTCTTCTGGGGGTGCACCCTGATCCTGCCGACGTTCCTTCCGCGTCGCCTGAACGACGTCGTCCACACGCAATAGGACACGCGCCGCCTGGAACAAAAACCGGGTCAGTGATGGCCAATGGAAGGAACTACTCTCGAGCACTGTACTACGCACTTCGATAGCAGTTTTGAAGGTTTGAATCTACACGCCCAACGAGATATATCAGAGGTGCAACAACGCGCGAGAATGACAAGGAACTATACCTTGACGCTCGCAGACTCGTACAATTTGTACGTCTTCATGTCGACGATATCGCCCGTCTCGCCATTGATACCCCACGAATGCTCGCCGCTCGCGTGTTTCGCCTGTGGGTCGTATCCATGATCCCGCGAACGAGGGCAGGTAAGGAAGTGACACGGTCAGGGAAATCAAGTTTTAAAAAGGAACGAGGAAAAAACGCACTCGGAGCGCAGTGAGGGCCCGGATGGCATTCCCGCCCGCGTTCTGCACGAGCGTACGTGGAATGACTTCGAGCGCGTCGGCGACCGCGCGGAACGGGCCCGCCTCGACGCCTGTCACCGCGCGCGCACGTGCGTGCAGGCCGACCGAGACGGCCATTTCCACCGCGCCGCCGCCCGGCACAAGCGTCGGGTTGAACACGACGTTGCGCGCGACGGACATCGCGTCCGCTAGGTTGCGGTCGATCTCGTTCAGAACGTCCTTGGACGGCCCGCGCAGCAAGATGGTGCACGCCTTTGGAGTGGTGCATTCGGTCAGGAAAGTAAAGTACCTAGTGTGAGGAATAAAACTCGGTTTTCGGAGGAGGGGGAAATATGCTTTTACTCGTCACCGATCTTCTCGACATTGAACAGGCCACAACGGGTTCCAATGTCCGATTCTCGTAAATCTTCTACGCGGTTCACAATTGTCGCGCCCACTGCGCGCGCGATGCGGTTGTTGTCCGACTTGCGTACCCGCCGGAGCGCAGATACGTTGGCTTTAGCAAAGAAGTATTGCGCATAATCTGTTCGTCACCGGCACTAAGTATTAGCGCACGATCAATTCTCCTGGAAAGACCAGTCGGCAAACCTGAAATGCCCTTTTCTGTGACGACGAGATCGGGCTTGAATTCGAGGATGCGGTCGACCATCGCCTTAATTTGCTCCTCCTCGATTTGATTGATACGCGCGAAGTCGGCCTCTTTCGAGATCTCGATATTGGTCTGGCTCTCGCCTTTCTTATACTCGAGAGGACAGTCGAGTAGCACTATGCGCGGCTCGTGTATGCGACGGCGCATCTGCGGGTGCACGATGTCCTTATTCAACATGACGCCGGACAGGACTCGGCTGTCCTCTATCTCTCCTCCCGGGACCTTTTCTACGCGAGCGTAACGCTTGATGTCGATTGTGCGTACGCCAGCATCTTCGGCCGAAACGATGCGCACGGCCTCCAGCGCGAGGCGGCACATTAAGTCGGACCAGCGAATGACAAATTTTGTGCCGATCGAGGTTTTGATCAGCGCGAGCATCTGAGTGTCGTCCGTCGTGTCGATCGGCACCGAGATCCGGGAGACAACCTCGAGCGCAGCCTGAAGCGCCTTGTTGTACGCCGAGATTATGACTACGGGGTGGATGTCGCGTTCAAGCTGCGAAAGGGACTGCGCGAGGATCTCGCCGGCTATGCGACACACATGTCAATCCTGAGAGGTGTGTGTATGGGCAATCAGACAAGCGCACCCAAGACGATCACACTGGTCGTCCCATCCCCACACTCCTCGTCTTGTGTCCGGCTCAGCTCGATCATGTTTTTTGCTGCAGGATGGGCAACGTCAATCTCGCGAAGAATTGCATTCCCATCGTTTGTGAGGCTAGAGTACACAATGATTAGCACGAAAGATCCAACAATAAAAGCTCACATAATGCCGCCCATAGGGTCGAGGATCATCTTGAGCATTGACTTGGGACCTAAACACGTTCGAATGACATCGGCAACGGTCTAATATAAGACAGGGTTTTCAGAACCTGGTAAATGAATGGCACTCGGAAACGTACTTTTGCGGCGGTGATGTTCGATAACTGAGCCTTCCGTCCAGATTGCCGCTCGGGTGCGGCATCTGGATGTTACATAGCTGAGTGCATTTTCAGATCAATACGGACGATTTCTCACTCATCACAAATACGGGTGTTTGACCTCCGAGCGACATCTTAGTATTGAAAGAGGGAGGTGGTCCAAAGGAAGATCAGAGATGCGGACCGCTATTGCCGCTTCGCAAAGGTCGTATCTAGGCACTCCTGTGTAACATCCATTGCATCCTCAGGCATCTCCTTGCAAAATCTCGATAGTATAGTATGGGTCGTACAGATGGCGAGACACGCATATCGGGACAATGGCCACGAAAACGAGACCTGAGAGTAGATCCTGATTCCTCTTGTCGCCGCAAGGGTCTCCTCTCACAGACCTCCAACGTGTGTTTCTCCTTTCTTTTTAGAGGTGCGGGCACTCGCGCAGACGTACGGGCCCATATATCTCTGGTCACACACTGTCCCTTTCTTTTCCGACGTGCACATGGACGCCCACCAGGGACTACAGTCAAAACTCCAAACCGGATAGTTCGATAATACGCTATTCAATACAAATCCAGACATCAATATGGAAAGATCATCTGTGCCCTGCGACGTGGCGTAACAGCGGTCAACCTGACTCAGGTGAATTGAAATCGTAATATGATTCGAAAAATGGAATCATCAATCCGAATAGCTCACAAACCCTGTAACGACCTGACAAGACAAATGTTTACACGCTCGTTTATGCTAATTCCCTACTTTTGGCCCCCAAAAACTAGTCATGCCCACGCTCGCTTTTTAGTGGCACCGCAATCTGCACGAGTGCCTGCGCCCGCAGATGCCCGTGTTGGTCACATCGTGGCCATCTAACCTTCCGCCCTCCGCTCCGAAACCAACTGTCGAAAGCACGCGTTTGCGCCTCCTGAGCGAATCGTATCCTCTAGCATCGACGACCTCCGCGTCAACACTCGAAATAGCTGCATCATACATCCACTCCCCTTTCGTCTCTACTCCCAATCCAGTCGTCGACCGCCGACGATTTACGATGCGTTTCTTCACCGCGCGAGATGGCTGCGGCCGTACCGGAGTAGCAGTCCCTGAGCGAATCGCGTCGTTGGCCGCTTTGGACTTGGAAGCTGACTGCGCGCGCTGTCGGCGCGTCGGCGACGTCGGCTCCAAAGGTGGAAGCGGTGGCGCGCCGAAGACCGAAGCAGAAAACATGGTCGGCGAGCCCGGAGAGCTTGGGGAGTTGCTGTTGTTGCCGTCGGAAGAAGAAGAATCACCAGTGGCTGCACCGGCAGTGGGCGAGGAACCGAGGGAGCGAAACCGGTCCTGGCTGGCCGCGAGGACCTCCTGGACTTTGGCCGCCCAACCTTCGAGGTCGTACAGCTTGTGCAGTAGCAACTTGAAGGTGAACGGGTAGCGCTTCTCTTTCAGAGGAAAGCGCGCCTGGATCTCCCGGCCGATTGCGGTCGCTGGCGCGTCGGCGTGGGACCCCGCCACTGTGTTCCGCCTCGGACGCGCCGTCCACGCGTGGTCGGGAGTCGCGATAGCGGGCGGTGAGGGTGAAGCAGAGCTGGCGAAGGTCGGCGCTGATGCCGTTGTTGGTGTTTCCGGGACGCTAACCTGAGCCTTGCCAAGGTCAGATGCATCCTCGTCGGTGTGCCCGTCCTTCGTCAGAATTGCCGACAGGTTCTTGAGAAGCGGGGCAATATCTTCCGGAACGATCTCGTGAGACTCTGACTCGTCACTTGGGCACCTTCCATGCGATCGCGGCTTGGTAAGTTTCTCGAAGAAGTAGTACAGTCTCGCAAACTCTGCCGACTTGTCGTCGTGGTACTTGGCCTGAGAAGTCCTGGCGGTGGCGGGAGGCGAGGCGTCCATAGTATGGCAGCAGAGAGGTCGGAAGTATGGTGGGTGATGACGATGATAATACCGAGAGTCTCTTCCTACCTCCCTCGCACTTGGGTGCGTTTGTATGGGGTTGACCGGAAACACTCTCGCTGATATACTGTACATCATTCTCGCTGTGGCCGTGGTGTGTGGTGGTTGAGCTCTTTGTTCTCACATCAGTCTCGAACCACAGCTTAGCCAACACACTGGCAGCACACTTGTTAGAGACAATGACTCCGTTATCTAATCATTTACGGAAGGAATGTGTACCGTCCACGCAAGTCCCTCTGAGCATTCCACATTGACCCTCGTCCTCATTCTTCAATTGCTGTCTTGGTATAGCTATTAGTACTTGTCGGGCGCTCAGACAGAGGGTTCAGGTCGTGGTAGACAAGTCAGCCAAGCCAGCTAGTTGCACAACCGCCCTTGCGTTCACGCCCTCCGCCATACCTTGACTCTTCCTTCTCCTCTTTGAATCTCGAATGCAGCCCACAGCACCTCCCTCAACTCTGCTCCTCCGCTCTGTCTCTTTTCTGCTTTGTCATTCAGAGGGGGGTAACGAGGAGTGGTCTTTGGCGAGTTGAACCATGAGCTCCATCGAACTAACGTCAGACTCCGAAGGTTCTGTGCCAATCTCATCGTCGCCATCAGCTCATCCTCGCGAGTACGCAGTCCATGAGCCTCCCAGCATGTTGCGCATTCGGTCGGCGTGTACGGCCTGCAGCCTATTGCGGTGCCCCTCTCCTGTGTAGCGACCCTCCTTGGCAATTTGCCGTATGAATGGACCCTGGGGAGTTCTCGATAGCCGTTCAATCCAGGAGTGTGGGGTGCGGAGAGCGAATCGTCGAACGGACACCCAGCGAGTTGGCAATCCTCTCGCGCCAAGGAGTGGCTGTCTATGTGCTCCTTCAGGACAATCGAAGAGGAGAGGAAGACACCGATGGAGAGACGCTGCAGGCTTCCCAGCGGCTGAAGGCATCTGGCATAGAAAGTCTAATCACGCAGAGTGAATGGATCTCATGGCTTAAGAGGGTTGCTTACCGCCAGTTCTTCAGCTGTATCGCACGAGGCATCAAAGCCGATGGGCGAGTGCTTGACGCATGTGCTCGACTCTTCAAAGCAGGCCCAGCAACAGTCGATGCCCAGTTGTTCGACGACGCTAAGCTCCAGTTCTTTTAGACTCGTGCATCGCCTAGCGATTTCCTTCAGGAGCATCGAGGTAATGTGCGGTAGCGATGTGAGTTTAAGCGAGACGAGTGTCGTCGGCAGCAGAGGAAAGACCAGCAGTATACTCGCGGAGAGGGAGAACACAGAGACAGCTTCGCAAGCCAGCTCCAGCGACACAAGATTCATTTTGAACACTGGCAAGGCTTTCTTTTCGATGATTTGCATGGTTGTGGAAAGATGCCTGTATGCACTGGTTTGATTCATTGCGCATATATGCGTTTCCTTGGCTCACCGGACCCACGAACTGCTGTCAGGGATGTCGATAAATTTTCCTGCCTTCGTGAGCCGATGCAGCGTCAGGTGCGAAAAATAGGCCTTGAGAGAGATATAGCGAAGTTGGCGAGACACGACAGACAAAGCCGCAATGGAGGAGAAGGCTCGAGACTGGGAACGCAGAACCTCCTGCACGATTCTGTCCATTATTTCAACGGGGAACTTCTGAATATTCCACGGTTAAAATGGCCATTGCTGCGACCGTCGTGGATAAAGACCCGACCGTATTCCTCACCGGGTTGGCCATGTGAAAGACCCGACACGTGAATTTTGGGTGAAAGTCTCTGAGACAAATGTACAATTGGTAAATTTACAAAGTGTAATTATGCTAAGTAGTTATGCATGGGTTATAGATAAGACGCGTCGAATCACGTGAATCACCAGCGCAAGTCCGACTCCAGGCCACAGGTTAGAATAATTGGGGTTTTGGGGGTAATTGCCGTCAAGCATGGATGAAAACGGCGTTCGCAGCATACCGGAGCTTGCTGTCCTCCACTGTAGCTGTTGGCACATTCACGTGCTCCTCGTCGAGCCACCGCTCGCCAAGGTTGAACATGTCGCGGTCAGGGAACACCTCCGTTATGTCGCACACAAAGCCCTCAGTGGACAGGGTGTACCGCCGCCAGAGGGTGTTCTTGCCATCTTCAAACCCAACACCACAGTCCAGGAGCGCAAATTGGGGGGGCGTTTGCATCTTGCGGAACATCTGCCCGATCGCGAACTTCTCGTCGAGGAAGAGTCGCTCGCACAAAGGTGCGGTGATAATGACTTCGCTGGTCGCAACGCAAGCAATCTTTCCACAACAGACGAGGTGAACTTCGCGACGCTGGGTTATAGGCTCCTCTGGTGAGGCGGTGTGGGTACGAGGTGAGGTATGGGCATAAATGGATTTGATGTTGATAGTGCGAGCAAAGAAGGCACTGCATCATAATGTTTAGAACCTATGATGACCATAGTAAGCATAGTAGACAAAGAACACACCTGAGCAAGCGCTGGAGGTCGCCGTGGGCTGAGAGCATGAATGCGTTCAAGACCAGTCAGTTCGGCAGGCCACGAAAACTGTTGCAAACATTTATGAGCCTCAATAGACAGTAGAGTAGATCAAGGCGTACATCTACGCTGGTAGCGTTAGCCTTGAAGGAGTCGATGACGGCCATGTGTATTTAGAAGTGGGGTGTAAAGAAAATCGGAAGAAGTGTTGGCAGCCGTAAACGGAGAAAAGAGCTCTTCAGGAGAGATGATAGTGGGGGGAGACTAAGGACCAGCCTGCGAGTTTATATCCCTGCGGCCCAAATCATCAGGTTCCCTAATACAGGGAGATTAGGAAACCACCCGCTGGCTTGCAAAGTTAGACGAGCACTGCACCCACAGACAAGAGATTGCCGAGTACCCGGCGCATCAGGAGATTATAGTCACAATAGGTCTACGTAAGGGATGGTGAGATTACAGAGTTTCAGTTCTCAGCGACACATACGAAAACTCGATGCATCACATACTTGAGGGAGGTCCACATATGCACAGGTGTGTTTCAAGACACCGGTATGTGGGGGGGGAGAGGGACTCACTACAGAAAAGGCTGAGACGTGCTTCCACAGCGTTACCTTGAGCGTTACTGTAGGGAGTGTGGTAAATCGCTTGGTAAATCGTTAGCAGTTTCATGCCGCGTTCACCGGTCTATAGGACTAAGCGATTCAAACTATACACCAACTGAACTATGCAGCGCACCACGCACCATATCAAGAACACGCAGTTAAGTGGGATATCGCTGGTGGTGAGCAAAGGCCTCGGACAGTGAAATCCAGTGCTTGCACCCGCGGGAGGTTGAACCCGCGGAGCACGCATCGGCATCAGGGTTCCCCAATTAGTGGTACACTTGCCAAATTTGGAGATAGGCTGTGTAGTCCGATGAGTTGGTCATAAAACTCCGGCACGGCGCTCCAGGTTCCTGCTTTATCTTTATCTTCAGGGCCCCGCCCGGAAGGATCATGTCGACGTTGTTCCAAGTGGGTGCTGTACCTTGCGACATTACTGTAATGATGATATCAATGAACTTCCATAGTTCGCTCTTAGTAAGATATCGGACCGTCGCATAAACGTGCACAGCTGGCCCTGCAGCTAACTAGCGCCGACTGCCGGTGTTCTTTCACGAGAAGTGTGATATTGTCAGTATCAAAGCAGCTGATTCCAAGGACGAAGGACGAACCCCTTGTTCCGACGAGCTATCAGTTCCGAATATTATACCCCGAGTGGCGAAACGTCGTCGAGCGAGATGTTATGATCGGCATGTACACAGCAGCGGCGGGAAACCAGCCAATCCGTTGGCGGGGAGTTCGGCCACCGGTGTGGCGCTTGCGATGGCTGGGTGTTATTACCGTACATCGGATTGAAGCTTGAAATGATGGTGCCCGTGGATTGGCTAGGCTGGACGCCCTGTCGTCATGATGACCCGTGAGATACGCACTATCATCTGAAGACACAGTGCGACCTAGCTATTACAGTACTGGGAGTGTGGGTACTGACCGCATACTGTAAGTATGGTCTCGCAACGCAAAATGAATGTATTATCCATCTACCAGATTTTTGAGGAACAATTTCCCGTGCGGCCTGCCGCGGAATAAATCGGTTCAAAAAAAAAATAATAATAATAATTCCCGTGCGGCTTGGGGCATATGACTTCGTGTAGCACCTAATTTTAGCGACTATGCAAGCCTTCCTTCGTACGTATAGCTAAGGTGTCCTGCCCTGTTATCTAAATACCCCTCCGTATAGGTGGTAAAATTGGGTACGTGGTCAAGATTGGAATTGGTGTTGTACGTGGGAATAAAATAAGCGAATACCACCTTTCCTCTGCAGAGGAAAATCGGTTGAGCTCCTGAAAGCGTGCGCTTGCGGCCGGGTGCTTAGCAAGATGTCGCATGTCTAAGATAGTTGCGTGAGATGCCCAAGAGGCTGGGAGACAATAAGCACTAGCTACTGTGGCGGCAGAACAGGGGCGACGATAGCACCTCATCGATAGCACCTCATAACTATCAGGAATTGGAAATTTAGATATGCGATATTAGAGCGCATTCCACCCTTCTGATGGATCTCCAATCGTCCGCACCTTCCGGCGCAAAGGTCGACAAACGATGGCGCTCAAGATCAACACCCCAGAATCGACAACTTTACGGTTCTTCGAATACGGCTAAAGGCCCAGAACACGACGCTAAACCAAAAAGTCATGCCTCGCGCCGTGTAGGGTCAGGAGGTCCTTAAAACGAAAAAGGAAATATAGTAGCAAACATCGCTGCAGAATCAGGCACAGACCCGTCGTGCTTGACGCACCAGTAGATGTGAGCTGCTCGGAGGCTGCTGATAAAAATGTATTAGCATAACACAAATGTCCACTATTGCAACATCACGGAAAATTCCAGGGATGGACCACTATGGGTCTTACAAGTTCTAACAGAAGCCTGGGAAAGGAATACACAAATGGGTCGATGACAAGACGAATCTGGATAGCACTTGCTTGGTAAATATGATAGAACAGTCCGTCGATGCGAACACATTACAAACGGGTGACTGCCTTTGCGTCCAGAGGCATGCCTATGGGAAATGTTATAGGGTAAACCATTTAAACCACTCGTAGGAGATTCACCTGAAGGGTCGATACCATTTGCCGCCAGATGGCGATGATGGCGAATAAGTCTGGCCTGATCGAAGCTGAGTCGAAGTGCAGAGTTAGTTGTAGAGACGCAAGGTGATGTATAGTGCGTACTTGACGTTTTCCCTTCTCATAATTTCCATGACCTCCTGAGTCCCCTGTTCGTCTAGTCCAGCCCTCACGTCTCCTTGGAAAATGTTGTCGGCCTCAATATCGAATGTCGAGCTCGTCATTCCGGCAGCAGCTTGGTCTGCGAAAGTCGAAAGCGGTGCATAATTATCCCTAGAGGGGTGGGGAATAATTGTACGCAGACGCTCAGGAACTGGAAGATGGGCGCGGTAACGATACAACACTGCGGAAGAAAGTCCGAGAATGAATGGAGCTGACAAGCGGATTGTTGAAAGACGTACGCATGCAAAACAGTGCGGCAAAGGCGAGAATAGAGACGTAAAACAGCATCTTAAGGAGTCCGCTGTCTAGAGTAGGATCGTAGCAAGCTAGTTTGCGATGAAGTCGTGGCAGTAGCGCTGTGGCTCTGAGAGATCCTATCAAGCCAAACCCTAACCTCGCGGATCCGAGCCGCCTTCGCTCCTCGTCCAGCCCTACTTCTTATGAGCTCTTGCATTACAAGCACCCTATGAGCGGCATAAGGGCATGCAATACGAGGAGGTGAGACATAGTGAGAAAGACCGTTCCTTCGAACCTCCTTGTAGACTTCAACGCCATAATGCAACCGTTCTAGTTGGAAAGATTCTGTGAAATGGAGACGCAGGTCTAGGCCGCCGTAAGGCGGCGAGGGACTAGGATTCTGTGGTTATCTGGTACAATACATACTTTACCCCCGCGTTGTTTGCGTGTAGATTGTTACAAATGTATCAGCGCCGAAAGAAACTCCCCAGGGTAATAGCGACTCTGACTCGGCTCTACAACCGTGTTACTGTACTGTAAGGTGTATGCACGCAGGGTACAGCAGAAATATCAGGGTACAGTATTCGAATTCGACTTCTTGAGCCTAGGCCGGAGTTACCAAAATGAGTGTAGCACGGCTTTCCGGGTTTATTGTTGGCCACACTACTCTGGCTCAAAGACTGGTTGGTGGGACCCACATAACGCAAGCATCCAAAGGGACCATGACGGCGTCGGCTAGAGAGACATTATTGGAGAAATTGCAGGTAGCTGTTATTTTTTTCATCTCAAGTTATGATGACCCCATTTCGCTCTGCCCTCCTTCGCAGACAGAATTCCACCCTTTGGATAGCTCGCTGATTGCAGCCTTCCTTTCCGAGTTTCACACTGAATTGCCAACACGGCGGCAGCTTCGTGGTCTTCGCCAAACCCTCACCAAACTCGCCGTGGCCGCGAGAGATGAAGACGACGAGCAGTCCATTAGCGAAGCCTTGTCAGGTAGCCACATCGACGGTAGCTCCTTCAGCAGTAGCACACTCGAGGATTATTCTGGGACCTTATTGACACCTACCACCGACTCCACATCACCATTAGCCTCTCCACGGTCGATTTCCTCCAGCGCCACTTCTTTCTCATCTCCTCTTGGCTTCCTCCGGACAGCATTTCCCGGTGTACCATCGGCCCGACTAGAGAGCGTCATCGCTGATGCCACTTGCAAGGATGGTTGGGCGGAGGATGTTGATATCGAGCGTGCCGTCCAGCTACTCTTAACTCAGGAGTACCTACGAGCCCTCGAAGAGGGCGGGCTCGATGCCCTAGAGGATGATCTTACCCCCATGCATAGTCCTGAGTGGCTCACTGTCAAAGCAAAGGGGAAGAAGAAGAAAGCGAAAATGAGGACTTACACCATTAACAACGTACGTCAACAACAGCATATCTCCGAGAGGGTTCATCGCCGTTCTCCCCACTGTGATGTGCCCCGAAGGCCTCCCGACGTCGATATCTGGACCGCAGTCTCTTCCATATCCGCTCAGCTTTCCTCGCTCCTTCCTCCACATTCCGAATCATTCTTCAAGTCGTTCTTCCACTCACCCGAGTCCAAATCGCCTGCTGCAGCTCTTCGCCGCGCGTTGACTACCATCACCAATGCGGATGATACGGACGCCCCTCCACCCGATACGACCGTACTACTTAGTTTACAAGACATCCTCCGGAGTACGCCCGAGTACAATGAACAAGGCCCCGAGGAGCGGGAACGTATACTCTCAGATGCCCGCTTATGCTTACACGCAGTTCAGTCGCGGCATGGTGACGCTCTTGACCTTGTGTGGCTCTTGCACAGCCTTGACTCCGGTGAAACAGCAGAAGTTCGTCTCCACAGTCAGGAGTGTCGGGACGGTCACTCGGTGGAGTCGTCCGCAAGCAGACCATTCGAAACAACCTACGCAGTGTCGTTTTCCGGCCACCTTCCCGGTTGCCCGTCTTCGCAGCCAGATGAATGGAATGTCGTGCCACGCAAGAAACCTCTTTCGACTGCGAATCCGCACGCTGGTTTTATTCCCGCTCGCAATGACATGAGTAAGATGGGCACCTACCAGATTGGCTCGGAGAGTCATAAAGGCTCAGAGAAACTGAAACAACGGCTCAAATACCTCGAAGAGCGCCTCACAGAAACCCACGTGTCTGCGGCCAGGGCTTGGAAAGGAGCTAACTCGAAAAATCGGGGGAAAGAAGTCGCTTTGTACCATGTCGATGAGGTGCGTCCCCTTGAATGGCTATACCTTACCCCGTCATGGTGGTTTGCGGTCATCTCCAGGCGCGCAAATTACGAGAGGAGGTCAAAAGTGCAGCACTGGATATCGCCAGAGCCCGTGTCGGCGCGACAAAGTTAGTCAACAGTTACGTGTGGGTTCGTATCTGGTTGAAAAGTGATGTCCCTTAGAAAAACAGATGCGTCTCTTACGACTATCGATTTACATTATACCACTATTTCCCAAGCGGTCATTCTCGCTAAAGAGTTTCTTGGAGAGTACGGTGCCTCTGACGGTGAGCTTTGATACCTTTATATCTCTGATGTTAGTGCCGATACGCGGAACCATAGTTCGGCCTATGCGGTTCATTACCGGACGTGGAAACCGTTCTGTTGGCGGTAAAGGCGTCTTGGGACCAGCCGTCTGTAATGCGCTCATTGAAGATGGCTGGAACGTTTCGATGTTTGCGGGTGGCCTCACCATTCGTGGCCGTATTGGCTCATAGCCATCCTTGGCCTGGCTGAACCTTCACTCTCCCCGTACTTTCTACTGTAGCGCATCCGTGTTGTTTCCGTAGACATGGCTGGTAACTTACCTGCCTTGTGTTTGGTACCATTTCTTGTATTCTGGTTAGCCTTGTGTTGGTTCTTGGCCTACTGGCATGTACGTTTGGAACAGCGTATACAAAAACATTAGTTCGGTGTATCCTAGGCACCGTATGCAGTGCTTCCTGAATGAAAATGAAAATGAGCGAGCGAACTTTGGGCCCGGCCCGGAAACATTGCGAACATTTGCGAAATACTCTGTACGCCTTGCCAGTGCCAGATATACGAATGGCGTCACCATCGGATTCGCTATCGGAGACTGAGTCTTGCGATGATCAGGACATTTGGGACGGTCATGACGAGGATGCTAATTTCGATGGGCCGACGGTACGCTCTCAACTCTGACATGTGACAATATGACTGCTACTGGCCGTTAAAATCACGCATAGCAAAGACGCCGTGCTAGAAAAAAAAGGAAAAGGAAAATTTCTGGGCCCACGACAGTGACGACACGAACGACACCGGGCAGCTCGTCCATCTCCACTCTCACCCTCCAACCTCTCATTGACGTCCTTGTTTCGAGATATGCGTCCGTAGACAGCGAGGACGTGAATTTCGACTCCATCGCCAAATCTGTGCTGGAACAGTGCGTGAAAACAAGGGACGAGCTGGGGGAACTGCATGAGAGGGACGACCTTGTGAGCATGTGCCATCCTGATGCTCGAGCTCTACGGATTGGCTGAGGGACCCGTTATGACTCAGGGAAGACCATACTTGCTTATTTCCCCGTCCGACGAAGCGGATCTTTTGGAGATGCTCGAAGCGAGGTCGCGAAACGGACTGAGCGTAGCGGAGGCCATCATACTGCGAAAACTAAAACTGCAGCGCGTACGTGTGTGGCATTTCTTGGTCGCTCTAGATGGGCGCTGAGTCGCTTTTAGCACATGAGAACCCATAAGTTGTCTCCGCCCGTCCTTCGCCCCAAGATCTCGTCTGGGCTTACCGGGCTCGCCCCCGCTTGCAAACCGCCAGAGCCCGACCCCGAGGTTCTTAAAGCCCTCTACGGTGTACAGACCACACCATATAAGAGCTCGTTCTTATCGCGCTTGAACGGCTTTTCTGTTGGTCGCGCACCAGTGGTCGCTGCCGATTGGGAAGCACGGTCCCCCTGGATGGATCTTATGGAGGACATTCGCGCCCATTATGCGCTGAAATTGTATGCTCCTTCAGTCCTTGAGAGCCAATTACTAACGTGAATCAGCTTAGGCAGGGAGGTCGTTCAAGAATCTCTTGCCCCTATCACATACGTGACATTAACGGCCGAGCACTTGCCACAAGTTCACGACTTGTTGCACCGCTCATTTTGGTCGGGAATTGATGGTCTGCGTCTATCTTAGAATCTCCATCATCGGTGTTTTTCAACGCATTTTCTCCATCTGATAGTTAGCGACTCTTTACGCCACATGCCCGAGCAAGTAACGATCGTCGCAATGTATAAACGGCTTTTGGTTGGGTGTGCTATCCTTAGCTCCCCAGCTGAAACATACATCACCTATCTCGCCGTCCGAGCGGGCTGGGAGAACGCGCAGATCGCGACGTGTGTGCTGCATTTCTTGATCTTAAAATCAATGACCCAATGCCCCTTTAGTGCCATGCTCTTCCATCTCATTAGTCGAAATCCAAACAAAGACATCACTCTCCATGTGTCCGCAAATAACCCAGCGATGGTAGGACAATTACGTTTCCCCTCTCTCCGCGGATTCTGACCCCAATTTAAAAAGCTGCTCTACAATCGCTTTGGTTTCAAGGCGGAGGAATTCGTCGTCGACTTCTACGAAGACTATCTTGACCCACAGTCGCGCATGTCAAAAAATGCGTTCCGCTTACGGCTACGTCGGTGAACTTGTTGATTTGTACCAAAGACGGTCATCACAGTAGCCGTGCCCTCTTCCCGTCGTGCGGCGGGTCCACTGGTGTCGTTGATACCGACGACGAGGACAAAACGCTTTGGGATGGATCAGACGGCTGTGCGGTTCGTAATCGTGCTGCCTCGAAGTCCAACAGCCACTTTCCACCTTCTGCACCTTCGAAAAGCCAGATATGACTGAAGACGTATTGGTCGCGAGCATATTAACCTCGGGGTCTTACATACCTGTCTGCCACACGCTTAGGAATACCCCCCATGCGTTCTTGAGATCGGCGCTTCGTTGATAAAGGGGATTTTCCACCCAAATACTGCCCAGCCTTCGCAGGAGGGAGGGACCATTCGAGCATCTCTGTGAGATGCTCGATAATCAAGTCCGCATCTCCCAGGAGAATGATCTAGAATAGGAATGAACTATTATACATAACAACACGAGGCAACACCGACATCAGGGTTGATATGTGTCACTGGCGTTTTGTTGATCAGAATCTAATATGAAAAGTAGGTATTAGCAAACATCGGCAGCGACGGCACAAAAGTCACGCACTTGTGGTACGGAGTGAGGCATGTGTGCTAGTGGTTGTACTGTTAAGCTTCAACTTTCGCTTGCCTGCAGCGTGACTTACTGATGATATCAGATACTGGCGCGACTTTGAGTGATGTCCCAATTATGAGAACGAGGTCAACTTGATCCCTATCTTTTATCAAACACTCTTCGAAACTGTCGGTCAATTTTTCACCAAAGAAAGTGATGTCAGGCTGCGGCGGCAGTTAAAAACCAAAATTCTACAAAATAGGAATGCTATCACCTTCATTATCCATGGCGGGAACAAGGGCGCGTCTTCGTCCTCACTGTCCGATTGCTTACTGGGTTTCCGTCTATTGTGCCTCGCCTTTCTCCAGTCTTTTCCAGAATCGCTGCAGCCCTTGCACAGAGGTACCTCTCCCTGCATAATTTCTCGTTCGATGACGTTACCTGGCACACGGATGCGGCATTCTAAGCAGGACGCCGTTGCAAAAGATCCATGGCATTGCAACACGTTTCGTATACCGACGGCGGTTTCAAGTGTGTCAATATTTTGGGTGTAGTTCTGTGGGCGCGACTGGGGGTGAGAGCTTGCTATGGTTGGGTTAACCAGGTAAGTACCACTCACGCGGAGGAGCTGGGAGAATGGGTAGTAACGTGTGATTACCTAGAACATCAGAGACTCTCACCTTCCCATTATCTTCAATGAGCTTAAGGAAGCGGTGACACGGCGATGGTGTAAAATTTGATGGGTATATCTGCCTTGCAAAGGAGCTTGACGGGTGTAGTTTCAGGTCAGCCATGGGGGAGCGGGGGGCAAATCTCACGCACTAGAATACTGCACACCATTAGACATTACCTGAGGATAGAAATGAGGCTCGCCTACCGTACCGGATGGGTTTTCCTTGAAGTAGCTTATGTCGAACCTGATGGGTGTAAGTCAACGCCGCTAGTAAACATTAGCAAGGCGCAACATTTGTTGGGGGTCGTCCAAATCATATTCTTCCTTTTCTTTCAACGTTGCGTATAGGCCATTGCGCGAGCGGAAGTCAGGAATTCCACATGACACACCTCAACCCGGCGTACCGTTAGTAGGGACCTTTTTGGGGGTCCGTGATACTTACTAATGCCAGCACCAGTCAACACCAATATACGCCGTGACGAAGTTATGAGATTGACGGCATCTTGGAGAGAGCCATATTGGGATAGTCGCTCGCGCAACTGCAGTCTAATCTGGAGCGTCAAGGTAAAACCATATGATATCTTGACCAGTACTCACTCTCCGGAAAGAACTACTTGGAGAAAATACACCAAGGTTGCTGACTTTTTCCTTTGCAATTCCTCGCACTAGGGATGTGCATTGAATAGACCGAT
This sequence comes from Lactarius akahatsu, assembly GCA_021524915.1. Classification (NCBI taxonomy): domain Eukaryota; kingdom Fungi; phylum Basidiomycota; class Agaricomycetes; order Russulales; family Russulaceae; genus Lactarius; species Lactarius akahatsu. Next base: position 54,498 of record JAKELL010000025.1, read on the forward strand.
ACCATTGTTCGGTACCGTTTTCGTACCAGGTAAATGTCAAAAGCACAGAGTAACTCGGGAATTGGGGTTGCGCGAGTAATCACGTATTCCTTCATAAATGACGATAGCCCTGTATGGGCCATAGTCAGCTTTGTCCAAATCCAAACCTGGGAGGAGAAGGCTTCCCTCGCTGCTTGAGGTGAGCAAGCATCCCGTTTATCTGTTGTCTCGTCCAACGGGGGGCCGTTGGCTCTGACAATAAATGATTTAGGACACGGCGAGCATTCGCGCGACATATTGGAATCTATCTTAGGATGATTCTACAGGAAGTGGTCATACCTTGTGGGCCAAAGAAAACGTAAAAGCCATAAGGCAACGGAAGTTCAATGTTTCCCGCAGCGTCGACGTCCCTGCCAAAGTTTCGAACAGGCACAGGGATGTTCTCGCATGCCGCGGTATCGTGACTGTCATCGCTAGCTTCGCCGAAACCACCAAAGCCATCAAGGATGTCGTCCAAAACTTCTTCTTCTATTTCCACAATCTCGGAGGCCTCTAAAAACGCGCGCACTTGGCCCTCGTAGATCGCCCGACGCTGTTTCGGGGATAAACTCGATGGATATCGGAGGGAGGATGGCCGGGGGTTCTGAGGAGTTGAGTTGTTCGCCATTTAGTCTATATATCGGCGCTATGTCAGCTACTGTAATACTGTGGTGTCGCGGTGGTGAATTTCCTACGTAGTACCGGTGTTTTGGGGAGGGTTTGGGGAGGAACACGAACCGGCACGTGGTGATAAGAGACTGTACGCCAATCTTCTGATTGACAATTACAGCGAGTGCAAGCATAACACCTGGCCCCTGACGACCACCTTACACATACAGGCGGGGTTTTAACAGGACCATGCCGAATTTCTTTCCCACCAAAATTAATCGTAGTAATTAATAAAAGAATTTTTTATATATTCTACTTATCGGTTTTTAAGTGAAAAAACTGACATTCGATGTAGTGGGGCAGATGATAATAAGTGATCTGGTCCTTCCGATTTTTCAGGATCGTCACGCTGACGCAAGCTGTAGCGCCCTCAGCCAGGGAGCTGAGTTTACTATACAGTGTCGGGTTCATCGGATGAGCGATCGGCTCACGCTTGTTGTGTCGGCCTCGGGATCGGCGACGCGGAAGTGGTCGACAAAAACTTGGGCAAAAGCTAGCAGGGAAGAGGGCGATGTGAGGGAACGTAGGCTGATATTAACTGTCTACTTAGCTATGTCGCCCAAGTCCTGTCCGAGTCTCAATATACTTGCGTGAGAGGCCAAGGTCACCAGCGACGCACGGCTCTTCAAGGCCAGGGAGTAGTGGCGATCGACGGAAGGTGAAAGCGAGCTGCGATGCAGCTCATTGTCGAAATCTTGTGCCAAGTAACGGTGATACCCTAAACCGTCCCTGAACGCTAGGAAACGGTCTACGGCGCGCGCAGGATTTGGGAGGTGTGAAGTGTCGCGAGGTATCGCGCAGGCCTCCGCGGGGCACCAGCTGTTGTATATTGGTCCGCGGCGATCGTGGACGCGTCGGTGTCGAAGGGCTAAGGCCGCGCGTAAGTGCGGCGACGTCGGGAGAGGAAACGGTGTCGGTTGGTTGCAAGTGGTCGGAAACGGTCGCGCACGCTTCGGCGCGGCGCGAAATTTCGTACAGATGGCCGCAGTGGTCGGGAACGTGTCGGATTCGAGTCGCTAAGGCCGCACGGGAGTGCGGCGTGCTAGGGGGCGCAAGGGATAAGCTTCACTGAGCTCAAAAGTCCGAGGGGAGAAGTCTACTATTAGAAATCTAAAGTGTAGGTTGTAAATACATGGCCTATAAGGAGAGTAGGCTGAGAATGGGGGTGAATTAGATCAACAGGGGAAAGGGGGAAGCTAAAACGCGAAGGGAAACGACCGGAGTAAGAAGAAAGCCAAGCGCTCACAGAGCGCGGGAAAGCGCGGGAACGAAGCGCTTAGAAAGCACGCAGAAGGTGCGGGAGAAAGCGGGAAAGCGCAAGAGAGCGCGAGTGAGTGCGGGAGCGTATAGTACTGTTAGAAACTGCGAAAATCATAAATTCACCGGCCAGGGAGAGCACTGGCGTATCAACGGGCCGCGTGGATGTGCGTGCGTGGATTAGTACTCGGGGAGATAGGGAATGTCAGGGTCATTAGGCATGTGGTGACGAACAGAAAGACGAGTGTTGAACGTTGAGTGACGAGTTGGTGTAAGACGTGACACGTGACGGAGCATGACAGCGACACGGCCCCAAGACACTAGTACTGTTGGTATTCAGTAGAGTAGGAGGTTTAAAACACAGGAGGAGCCAATAGCTACGGGCCTAGGTCGGCAGGGAGAGAAAGTAGGAGATTGTGCTAGGAGAGAGAGGGAGGGGAAAGAGCCGCTTTGAGCTGTGCACTTGGCTGTGTATGTGCAAAGAGGCCTCCGGTGATGATCGCAAGTGAGGACTGGAGAGAAATGCGAGGAGATCTTGGAGGAGATGGTGGTTAGCGGGCTCACTGGTGGTTTTCCCGGGAAACCTGCAACTGAGGCCAGTGGCAAATGCTTGCTAGCTGCTCATGCAAGCACTCAATGGGGGTTTGTGATAATGATTCAGCCAGTTTTGCGGTTGTGCGTGGTTGGTTTGCAGCTTGGTTTGCAGCGTAAGGAGTGGAGTGGAGCCTGAGGGCACACTGAGTCGGAGATCGCAGAACAAGTGGCAGAGTGCCGAGCATAGCAACGCAGATAGCTATTCCATAACACTATTTCTTCGAGATACCTATTCCATAACCCCAATTCTTTATGATAGCCCTATTTCTTGAGAATTTTCCCGCCTACTTAACTATGAACCCCGCTCTTGAGTTTTGAATGTCCGTATGTCTGCTAAAAAAGGCAGGGGCCAAGTGTTTTGCAACTCGCTGTAAGACCGGTTACTGTATTACAGTAAATTGCGCTCATTTACAACATTGAAATCAAAGAAGTTACTTTGACAGGGGAAGCGAAGGGAACTGGTGTACAGAGGGGTACTCCTCGGGGGAGTCAGAAATATAACGGCGGACGTCTATGTCTGGTCAGAAAAAAGAGTTGTTAAGAGGTCTCGAAAGTGTGATCACAATCATCAGCGCATGATAACCAACTACTCCCATCTTCCGTCCCAATTCCAGCCCTTTCGATCGAGGAGAAGCTCATCATCGCTCTCGTCATTGTCCACGTCCGTGTCCATATCCTCCACGGTTTCCACATTAGTCCTTGGGTTACGCGGCACTTGCTCCGACCGGCTTTGGGCTTGACCAGAAGGCCCGGACGGACTTTTGTCATCGTCCGTGATAATGGAAGTGCTAGCTGAGCTGCCGACTGGAGTCTGTTCTATGTGTTGCTGGAGATCGACTCTCGGAGAGCTATTGGCCGGAGGAACCAAAGGTGGGTGCGCAGGGCGAATTGTACCTGATCGCGTTCGTGTTGTCAATGCCGCAACTGTCGTTGACGTCACTCTACCACAAGGGGCTACGATCGCGGGTTTGATCATATAATCAGATGCGCGAATGGTGCTTGCGCGGTCCCGTTTCCTACCAGTGGCTTGTTGTGTGTCGGACGGTAGAATAGGAGCGACTGTGGTAGGCGCGCTATCAAGAGAACGAGAGCGATGACCGAGGCTCACGGAACTGCCCTTCAATCCTAGAAGATACAATGAGTGAGTTCTTGCAGAGGGAGACCACCGGACAGTCAAGGGGTCTCAAAGGCGAGAAAACGGGTATATGCTCCAGAACATACCATTAATGTCAAGGGTGTCGAGCATACCGCTGAGATTGGTGACCATTCCATTGTCGGACAAACAAGGATTGGGTGACGACCTATTATCGTCCTGAAAAGCATTTTCCGGGTCCATGCAGTCGAGCTGGAGGGAAGAGAGTGTCGTAGAGTCATCAAAGTAACTCGAGAAGATACTGTCGTGATTGAAGTGTTGCTGCGGGCGGCTGCAAGATCCCTTCGTTTCACACGTCTGCATTGTGATGTCATGAGATTTGGCAATGACGTGGCCATTTTCCGGGGGGTTAGGTGCGCTAGGCATGCCCTCAGTGTGCACATGCCTTCGCACGGGGTCATTAGTGACGATGGGCGTCGAAGTTTGCAGAGGAACTCCGCCAAGAAAGGCCTCAGACGTGCAATCCCACCCATGGAAAGGCGTTCCGGGAGGCACGTAGTCTTCAGAAAAAGGGCTGTGAGAAAGTGCCTTCGCGGGTCGGAACCAATCTAGCTCTGAGAGATTTTGCAACATATATGTGGTAGAGCAATTTGCACTTTGAGGATCACAAGCGCCAGACTTCATAGACCCGAGTGCAGGAAGAGATCCGCTGATTGGGAATAGTACCTCGGAGACGTTTTCCACAGATTGGGCGACGTTAGCCTCTGAACGAGTACGGGCTTTGATGTAGAACGAAGGCTTCTTAATTTTCATGTTGGGTGAGTTGGCCCTCGAACCAGACCTGGAGCAAGCTCTGGATACAGAACGACTGTGAAAAGGTGAAGCAAGGCGCTTGACACTTTTGTTTTCTTTGAGATTACGGGAGCCAATGCGAGAGAGCTGACGACGAGAAGGAGGCACAGGAGACATAGGGTCAGAAGCAGTCGGAGAGTTGACAGGCGACAAGTTGAAAGGGGTTTGATATTGAAGGTTATTGGTCTCGTCATTGAGAGAAATCAGAGAATCAAGCGTGGAAGTGGACGAAGTGCATTTGTCATCAAAGTCAGGAGGAAGTGCAAGAGCCAGAGCATGCGTGTTTTTAGGCCGCTTTAAAACTTTCTGTGATTCAGTGCAAGTTTGGATTGGATTGGATTGCCGAGCACGTTTTTTCATGCGTTGAGTCATTTCAGCAAGAGACAAGTCTTCGCAGTCTGTGGCCTTGATTGGTGACGAAGAAACGTTGAACACCCGAGACCTGCCCTTCCTGCGGGCGTAAGTTGTTACAAGATGTCCCCGAGACTGTCCGGTAACTTGCATCTTGAGGGTCTCCCGCCAGCGCCAGCCCCAGGACACAAGGAAGGCAGAGATGGGAGATAAGGAGACGGTAATCGTAATTACTAAGATTGCATGTTACATAACTATTTCCCACGGTACACGTCAGTTGTCACTCGTTATGATGGTTTCTGCGCTCCGCAACGTTGTCTTCATCTCTCATGTGCTCACCTTGCACTTTCTTATTGCCGTTTTAAAACCACTGGATTTTGGTTTATTCGTACACTTCTGATTCGCCACTGACCCTCAACAATGGTTGTAATACGCAGAGCACCTGCCGCCCCCAAGACAAGTTCCCAAGATGCTGTGTCTTTGGCTCCAGCGACATCCTCGTCAAAAGCAAAGGCTTTGAATCTTCCCGAGCGACCTAGTCCCTTGACCAATGGGAAAACCAGTGGGGATTCACATGACGGGTCTCGCGAGGACAGCTCGCGTGATCTGGTGAGTGCTGTCTTCTGACTATGGTGCGTTTAATGTATCTATTCTGTCGTTTGAAGGAAGGTCATCGTTTGAAGAAGAGCAAAGGCGGGCGAAGAGTCAAGAATGGGGGGAAGGTGTGTGGTATAACAGCTATTTTCAATGGCCTCATAACGCAAGTTCCATAGAAGCGGAGAGACAAGCGTGCAAATCTTGTCGATGTGTTGTTGCGCTACCTCTTGCTGTTTTTTACTATTTATTCTCTGTCGGTCTGCCCTCAAGACGTAGCCCTGAAGTCTCCCGTTTGCCGCGGCCTATCAGAATATCGTCGACTAATTCTGGAACCGTACATCTCCCCCATCGTACACACGGCCCTTTCTCACCCTTCCATCTCGCCTTACGTTGACCGTGTCAAGCCGTATGCCAATCAAGCCATCCGAATCGCGGCGCCTGTTATAGTACGCACGCAGCAGGAATGGAACCTCCGTATCGTCCCGCAGTGGAACAAGGTCGTCGTCCCACAGTACCGCCGGTACATCGTCCCGCAGTACCACAAGTACCTCACACCTCAACTAGAGCGTGTCGGTGACACGATCCGACCATACTTGTCCGCCATCGAAGGAAGATACGAGTCCCTACTAGGACCCTACGTTCGGTTTACTATTAGCAGAGGAATCATACTCCAGCGCGCCGCTCAGCCATACATCCTCATTGCTGCTGATAAGACGTACTCCAGTTATCAATCTGCCCGTCCTTACATGCGTCCTGTCTGGCAGCATATCAAGCGCACTTTGAAACAACTTTTGGTTTTCTTACGCTCTCAACGCCGCCAATTCGTTGACCCCCATGTTGCAAAAATATGGGAACGGATTAAAGAACTTAGCCGCGGCGATGACGAGGTTTCTCCAGGGGATTCACGTTCCACAGCAGTCCCATATCGGGCTCCAGTTGAGACACCAGCTGGGTCCCTTGCTGTACAGACACACACGGATAGCCTAGATGGACATACGTCCTCTTCCGCGGAGCCTCCCGCGGATTATGCCACCCCTATCTCGATTCATGCGTCGGTCGTCTCCACCTTCATTCCTGGGCCTTCGCCCGATGCCGGTTTTGCCGAGGATGTTGCATCGGAGGTGTTCTCTCCAGTTACTACCTCGCATGTCGAGTCCATCCCCGTTGTTGCGCACTCATCTTCACTCGAGGCGTCTACCCCGTTATCGGCGACCATTCCTTCACCGTCACCATCGGCTCCACCGTCCGTCACTGACGACGTTGACTTGGACGCATTCTATGCAGACATTGGCCTCAACAATGAGGAGCCAGAAGAAGTGCCCGAATCAGAACCCGTTCCCACCGAGGATCCTCCGTTGAGCGAGGAGCAGTTGGAGGAACTTCGCCTCAAGAAGCTTGCAGAAACAGCTGAAAAGCGTCGAGACATTACGGGACGTCATTCAAAGTGGGAGGAGAAGGTAGAAAAGGCCATCAAAGAACAGAAGAAATCGCTGCGTAGAATTCTTGTCGCGATGAGAAAAGCCGCAGTGCAAGAGTTTAGGACAAACTCCGACGTGAAACCCGCTATCGATCAGCTCGTGGAAAACGCCGATAAATTATTAAAAGGTGCTGAGGCCTACCTTGCCAATTTAATGAAAGAGTCACGTCCTTTGGACGAGAAGGTGACCTTATGGACAAAAGTTCTCGAAAAAGTTGATGCGAAGTTCATGTCGTACCTGCGCCACATCGAGGACGTCGTCGACAGATGGTATACCTCGCATTTGGAAAGAGAAAGAGAACAAGTAAGTTGAGGACTCATCGATCCTCTCCACACACGGCCTTACCGTTATTTCAAAAGGTCAAACTGGCTGCAGATACAGTAAGAGACATCGCCGACAGTGGTCAAGCTGACGTAGGCTATGACTACATCTGGCTCGCCGATGTAAGTCATTTCGACTGGAAACGGTATCATGATCTGTCTAGGAGTGAGTTTTGTGTGTCCTTATACAACTCGTCTCATTTACCCGCCCATCGTTTATAGAGTCAGATAATTTCACGGACTTGGCGAATTCTATCCAGAATGGATCCCACCCTTCGCCACCCATTGACCCTGTTCCGGGTGCAATTCACGAGTTCCAACTAGAGGTAGAGGACGTAATCACTGGTTTCGAGACTCGATTCCGCCACATCCAACGTAACGGCCTCAAAGCTTTGGAATCTTCTCTGGAAGGCGTGGACGGCGATGAGGACGCAGAAAAAGACACTGAGTTGCCTCAGTCCCCTGAGGTCTCCATCCTCCCGATTCCAGGGAACGATCCCAACTCCGCCTCCCCTATTTCAGAGAGTGATTTTCCCGTAGTTGGACGAGGCAAGGTGGAAGTCGAAGAGGCATTAGGGCGCGCGGAAAGTGTTCTTGCGGGGAAGCACGCGGAGGTTGCTATCGAAGACGAGGTCGATCAGTCGGCACCTCGTCTCGACACACCAACTGCCGCCCCATCTTCTGTGAACCCATTGCACGCAGAATTATGAGGTGACATGTCGGACACCCATGTATTACTTTTTATCCCCTCGTTTGTTGTTCTCCCATTCGCTTGGCCGCTGCTTCACAACAGCGTCTAGTTGTCGGGGCTTTACGGTTGACCAGCAGACCTAGACTCGGATACGTACACAACGTACACAACTTGCGTGATATGCACTGGTATATGAAAAATATTGACTAATTCTAAGCAGATGGTGGGGAATTGTCCCTAAGGGACCATCTATGGGGCGTTGGGCGCATTGAACTGGTACTGGGTTAACTTGTTGAGACGAATGAAAAATCTACAAGGTCCTTATAGAGTTCATGATCACTCAAGAGCGCACGACAGTTACTTGCCCTGGGTCAGGCCTGTCAGGCCCTGGGTAGCCTATGCGTTCTAATTACTATCAATATATCAATAGCCCAAAATGCAGCCGGAATATGCTTCCTATGACCATGGTGTACAAACATACTCGTACAGACTTCGATACGGCAAAGGTCAAAAGCTACATAATTCGCACTGATCAGTCAGTCATCGGGACCAAACGGCAAATACGTCTTCGGTGGATACCATGCAATCGGAAGCGTAGACACCCACCTCGAACAAAGAGTATTACGAACTCATCTAAGTCTGACGACCACCGATGGGCATCGGGATGGGCTTATAAGCTCGCCACACTTGACTTACGCGACAAATGCATGGCCCCAACTAAAATCAGGGGGCTCCTACACCGAGCTCCTTCACATGCTCTGCACTCTCAGGGCTCATAACTTGCCGGTTCAGGACCGTATGGGCTGCGATGGGTGAGGTGTGCCCTTAGAGATACGATCAGGCTAGGAACGCTCATCGTTGGCAAGGAACCTTAGGTGTTGTCAACATAATTTAGGTTCTGCAGGGCGCTCCGTCGATTACATGCATACAGTTGGTGATTAGAAAAGTGCGGATTTTCAAAGGTTAGTTGGTTCACCAAACACCCGTGTGAACACCCAGCGACGACTGGAGTACGAGATACGACATTGAGGGCAGATAGAACACGATCCTAAAGCGCTCGACACAGAAGACAAAAAATTTGAGTAACATTTACGGAAAGAACAAGGAGAGCAAAGCGCAGGAACTGGGCGTTTTAGTCCGACTCATGCTCTGTTTGTCTCCATTTGAGATGGGCCTCATAGAATTTTATGAGCTACGATAAGGCACCGATTAATTCGAGAATGTGAAAGTAACAGTAAAGGTACGCACCTCCTGCGGAAACTTTTCCGCGCAGACTTTAGAAGTCTCTTTACATCCTACCTTCTCACCCTTCCTAACAGAGCGTTGCCAGGGTGTCAGACATTGCAGATGCAGAGACGAACGACATACAATTTGAAATATATGAAAAGATCACCGTCGTCCATCCTCTCGACGGTATCAATCGTTTGTATATGTCGGTCCCAACTTGGAAGATTGACCCATTTCTTGATTGTACTGGGTTCTAGTAGCTCCGGGCTTGGAGGCTCCTTGTCCGAAGACGCTGGGGAAGGAGACGCTTTCCGACTTATGCCGTTGCTCTTCCTGCCTCTCTTCCGTGATCTAGTATCCTCTTCCACATCTTCATCGCCACTGTCTGCTCTGGCTTTCTGGCGGAATCTCCCGCGTTTCTTGGTGGCTGTCGAGATGGGTTCAGAAGAAGTTTCGACAGAAGGTGCAACAGGGTGACGAGGAGAAGCCTTTGGCCTAACGTCGGATTTGCGTCCGGCCTTTTCGCCTTTTTTTTTCCCGTGGCGTAACCAGTAGTCTGCTATAAGCTCCTTTGCGCCGCTAGAACGAAGATCATGAGGCCTAAGAAGCAAGAAGAGTAAAACATTACTGACCCAGCATCTCGTTCGTCAACCCAACTGTTCTCCTCGTCTGGGTACCCTTTCCACTTGACAAGGTAGCCGATTCTGGTCTAAGGAAGAACATATGTAAGACGCGTTTTTCCGTGAAAGAACGGTAGCAAGAACTCACAGAGCCTGTGGCACCCCTCTTCGCGTCCAAAATCGCCTCGATCTCGTAAACCTCGCTTTCTCCGTCACTGTCCCCAGGACCTGGATCGTCACTCTGAGCAGGTTGCTCAGGGGAATCTCCATGAATATTTCTCGGAGTCGATGCAGGCTTCGCGGTATCAGAGTCGCTTTCAAGAGCAATGGAAGGCATAACGAATTAAAAGATGGGACACGGTTTGAGTCGAAGGAATGAGAAGGCTAAACTGGAACCACCACGCCGCGCTTGACACGCAGCGGAGTGAAACAGCCAGGTGTTCAAACTCCGCCCAATACACTCACGTGACATGATCAACGACGCGCAACAACACTGGCCGTGTCGAAGCAGAAAACGACATTGTATACAAACAAAAAAAAAAAGATTAATTCATTCCTTTCGTCGAGGGCTAGCACTACGACCGCGTCCCTCCCGACCTCTGTTCTTTTTAGGTCCAGATGGAGGAGGTCTCACGAAAGCATAGTCACATAACAAAGCCTGCTCCAACAACGTGGTGCCCGACGCGCCGTCAATCGCGGCTTGAGCTTCCGCCATGGTCTCATATTCCACCAGGGCGTACCCCTGTAGCCGATGAAAAGGAAGTGGTCAGAAGGAATTCATTGACAGCAACATTTGTTGAGAACCCACTTTCACATATCCCGTCCTCCGGTCGAGATTGAGGTGAAGGTTTTTGATCTCGCCATACTCGGCGAACTTTTCCGTCACGTCCTCCTCCGTCGCCTCTTCGTGGACATTGGTAACCAAAACAATCCATCCTTCGACCGCTGACGTGCGAAAAACGAGCATTAAAGTCAAGCACATCGATAATGAGAGTGCTCACATCGTGCCGCTCGGGTATCTAAGTCTCGCACTTGCGTGGATTCAACTCGGTCGTAAGTCTGCTCTGAAGAAACCCCGCCTTCGTTGCCACCTAAGGGACACCACTTAGCATCAGGGTCAGGACATAAAGAATGGTTTGGGAAACGAAACAAACCCGCGGAGCTCTGAAAACCACGTCCTCTCTTCCGGATGGGACCTCCCCCATTGGCGACTAGAAGAACGAAGAGTGGGTGATTAACTGAAAGAGAAGGAAATACACGTGAACGCCTCACCTTCATCAATGTTCATTTCATCGTCTGACATAGTGAGCGCACAAAGATTGATGAGACTAGACGAGGCGCTGTGGTAGGCTTGCAGAGGGACGAGTAAAGCAATGCGACGAACCAGGGGGTGGGAAAAACACGGGCCGGCTTGCCGCGGATGATTTCCGGGTTTACGACCTTTTTTATTTTATTTTACTTTATTTCACTCATAACTTAAAGAGAAAAAACATAATAGTCATAAATTGATATTACCTTGTCTGACCTTACCGTCATTCCGTAATTTAACATTCTTCCCCCTTGTGCGTAAACCGTGGCGGAGACTGGAAAGAAAATGACAACTAAGGTCCTAAGGTCACCAACTCATCTCGTCCGTTTCTCCGGTTGGCCCTCCCATGGCGGCATGCTTTCGGCTCGTTTCCTGCTCTCCTGGCTGTGCCTGAGGATTCACCAAGCTCCTCCCGGTTGGTTTCTCCCGTGAGGCTGTTCGTTGCGTTGACCTCTTCTGGGCACCGATCTCGATCGTTCTCATCTCTAAGTCAGTCCCCATCAAGACCGTTGTTTTCGTAAACTACTGTGCAGTCCATACAGACGTTGCCTGGTCAAATACCACCGCCCGCTCCGCACTAAGTTTCGTTGTCCCGCGTGTCGCCAATGACACAACATAGATGAAGATCCCCCTTTGGTTACGACTATGGTATCTCCGCTCCTCGTCGACGAATAAAAGGCTCACTCCCTCGACTATTTTCAGTGTCACTTGTTCTATCTTTTCCTGAAGGCCCCATTCACTGTCTGCTCGACCATGAACCCTGCTGTCACGTTGATCAATCATCCTTGCCTGGTGTGTTTCAAGTCCACCTCCATGCGGTGTAGTCGATGCCAAAATGCGTGGTACTGTACACCTGAACACCTCCAGGGTGTGCGTCATAACGACTTTGCTGCATGTACTGTAACTCATTTCGCTGTAGGACTGGCCCCGTCATCGCCGCGAGTGCGCTCCTGTCGCATCCACGCAATCTAACATGATTGCCACGCCGTCGCCTATCCAACCCCAATTGATTACCGTATCTGCAATACTGTTTTCTCCGCAAGAAGGTAACCTATGTCTGACACCTTTCATCGCGTCCGTGTGCCCTCAGCCGAGTTCTTAGATCGTCCTCGGATCATCACTGTAAACTGCGAACCTCCTCGCACGCCTGCTCAGGGTACTTGCCCAACCCCGCTTGTCCATGGTCATTTTCCAGGAGGGCAGACGGGCAGTGTCGTCCTGACTCAAGGTCTAAACGGGGAACCGTTGCGGTTTCCATTGCACCTGTGGTATTCCCCTGGCGCTTTGGCCGTGAACGCCCCAATAAATCAGGCTATCTTTCGCATCACTTCCGGCGCGGCTGCCAAACCCTGGTGTGGCCCTGTGATCGTCCTCAAGTACAACGGGTCAAGGAGACAAGGTTATTCCGATGCCGGGTCTAATGACCTACCTGCCCTCTCTGCGTATTTCCTTGCTTACAAGTGAAACGTGTATGTATGATCGCGCTTTACCAACGATTTCAGAGTCAGCGGGGGAATCCTTACAGTACGCTTACTTTTTCTGTTTGGTACACCTAACCAACCACCTACCTCTCTGAATTTACATTTCATTCATCGCTCTGCTGTCTCATTTCGCTACTGTAACGCTTGGTTAGAACACTATTTTAGAACAAATTCCTAAGGTCAATTAAATATTTTCTGGGGAGGCTTCCTATCAAGAAGTCGCTCTAGTGGGCGGGTTCCCAGTCTATGAAATTGGCGTGACGCGTGATGGTGGACGTGAAATAGATTCTCTCGAATGACCCACCCTGCCTAGCTAGTTGCTAGGTTGTAGCCGCTATCCGCATTTGATTGAGCAGAAGTTGGGCGCTGGGATCAGTAGATGGGCCACATATGCGGTAATGACCTGGGAGGCTGGTAGATTACTGTGGTTGTCTGGTAAGCTGTGAGAGACCTGCGCCCGACATAGCGGCGCTTTGAATTGCCCCTCCTTACATGAGAGTCCACGAAGAATTCCAAGAGTGTTGCTATTAGCAAACTGTGATATGGTGATCACTGGGAGTCTTCATTCCCTTGAGGGTGTGAGTGAGGTTCACAGGGCTCCCCGCACCCCAATACCATCCAAATGTTTGGACTAAGTTATACAGTATGTCTGTTCAAGACTTTCAATGTTGTTTGGCTGCCAACAAGGCTGCCAAGTTGACTCATGAGCGCATGAGCCTCTTGGGGCTCAGCGGTCCGAAGCTCACGCTAAAGCATCTAAGTACGATTCTACTCATGATCATATCATTCTTCCCCCCACCCTCTTTGAGCTCGGTCAGTCGTGGTGTCACGGGTCACCCACCAGACATGGATGAGGGTAACGATGATAACATATATATGGACGGCGACGACGACTTTGGGGCCGAGACCGCGAAAATAACATCACCTGGCGAAAGCATTACTTCGGCGCGTGCCTTCATGAGGTGAGAACTTCCGTGGCTCTCTTTGTCTTAACTCAGCGACTTCAAGGGGACATGGAACTTACGTAGATAGCGATGAGGTTATTGCATCCGTTGCGGGTGTAATCGAGAGGGTCAATAAGCTTATTACGGTGCGGGCGTTGCGTACTAGGTACGTCGAACGAGAGTTAACAACTGGATTGTTCCCGACCATTTCCAGATACAGTCCGGAAGTCGGGGATTTGGTGATCGGTCGAATAACAGAGGTGCGAATTTCATTTCCCGCTTACGCACAAGCAAGCATAATGGAGAAGAAAAGGTGCAACCTCGAAGGTGGAAGGTGGATGCGAATGCTCGGCAAGACGCCGTTCTCATGCTCTCATCGGTTAATCTTCCGGGTGGTGTCCAGGTACTGTAGATCTGCCCAAAAATCTAACCGTGTTACTGTAAACTGACTTTTCCCGGCTCCGTGCGGGTCCAAGCGTCGCAAGCTGGAGAGCGACGAGCTCCAAATGCGAAATTTTTTTCAAGAGGGCGATCTGCTCGTAGCGGAAGTCCAAGCATTCTTTGCTGACGGTGCCATGTCTCTGCATACACGGTCACTCAAGTATGGCAAGGTGCGTTTCAAAAACTTGAAACACGGCCATCTTTGACAGCGCCTATTGTCATAATCTTTAGCTCAGAAACGGGCAGCTCGTTTCTGTCCCCCCCATTCTCATTCGCAGGCTAAAATCTCATTTTTGCTCGTTACCCTCTGGCGTAGACTTGATACTGGGCCTGAACGGGTACATCTGGATAAGTAAGCATGTCCGAAATAACGAGAAGGAAGGGCACGAAGGGTTCGATGCTGAGGCGGTCTACTCCAATCAGAATGACGTATGTTTCTATTGCAACTCGCGTTCCTTAGTCAACGATCTAATTCTTGACAGGATATCGATGATGCGACAAGGACTGCGATCGCCCGAGTCTCCAACATCATACGGGTTCTAGCATCTCGGTCGGTTCCAATCACGGACTCGATCGCATTAGAAGCCTACGAATGGACAGTTGAACAAGATGTGGACGTCAAGGACTTACTCTTAGAGGATGTGGCTGATGCCTTAGTTGCCGCAGTAACTAAAGAGCCCTCCGAACAGTGGTAGTATTGCATTTGCAACTAGTGTGACAAATACGATACAGGAACGCGCGGGCTAGTCATCTTCATCTTCATAACTCGTTTCCCCCTCTCGTTCTTCTGGCATCTCGTCATCGTCGTTTTCATCATTTTCATTTTCATTCTCGTCGTCAGCGTCCCCTTCTTCTGCTGCTTCCGGTTGTTGCGAGGCCGGCTGATATTGATTTGTGGTGGCACCACTGGCCATTTTCCGGGCGTGGGCAGCTTTCTCTGCTTCCTCCTTTTCTTTATCGACAGGTAGTAAGATATCGAGCGCGAGATCCTTCCATCGTAACGTTCCGTTGACCCCCCCTCCGGCGTAACCCATATCTTCAAACAAAGCACGTGAGGTTGGGTCGTAAGGCACGCGTGGACGAGCGGCTGGATGCTTGATATTTGTCGGATTCCCATAAGGATAGGATGGGTGAATGTGGGAAGGCAGTACTTGATAGGCAGTGCTTCAGCGACCAAGATTGTAACAGAGGAGACTGTACAAACTATCAGAGTCGTCCGGGTTCGGTGGGACCATGTGAGCTGGGATATCCATTTCTGGGGTACTCGCTTTCAGTGAGGAGGTCAGGGCCCTAGCCAACGAAGACGGACCACTATCAGACAAATTTCCCTTCAGGTGCTCTGGGGTTCCGATCGTGTCTAACACCTTCAGGTCATTCTCGGTCATGTGTAGGTAGCAGAAAGTCAAATCCTAGAAAGTGTGCTCAAGGGCGGGAAATATATCACATAAGAAGGGGTGCGCACAGTCATATTGAAAGCGGTACCCGCCGAACTGGTACTGCAAATTCCTACTGCTGTATTTTGTGGGAGCGGTCAGCTTCAGCGGCGGTTCACTCAAGTCCAACTTCCGACGTGCCGCCGAGTATGGTCACGTCCAATCAGACAGATCGTCAAATCGGCCCGCTTCTTGCCGAACCGACAGCCGTTACGAGATTGGCCTTTTACGGTATCCGCCCTCATCTTCTATAGGCTTGGCCACTGCTTGGCCCCACTATCCTGTGTCTGGCCATTCTTCTTGTCCGCCGGAGGAGTGCCTGAATAGCAATACGTACGGTGTTCCCATAGCCAATTAACTCTCACCTGACTTACGTGTGTGCGGCAGACCATTTTCGGAGGGTGCAATCAATTGGTACCTCCTCTCAGTAAGAAACAGGCCCCGGTCTCTGGACTCTTTTGCAACCGGTCGGTATGGAAGACGTTACTATCTACACAGCCTCAAGCGTCCCTGGCGCTGCCTCCCATCCCACCCTCAACTGTTTGCAGTGGACTGAGGACGGCCAATTGCTGTTCTCGACAAAGTCCTCCGTATACATCTTGGTCAGTCCAGCTTTCCGATAATTATCACTGTCAATTCTTGAAGTGACAATGGTATCAAGACACCTGATCTGGGGCTGACCTATCGCGGTCCTTCTGCTGTTGGGGCATCAACGTATAGAGACAGCTCTCCGCATGAAAACCCGTGCGGGTGGTTTAAGACTGTCCTGGAACTTGATAAGCGCTCGTTTTATCATTGGCCAAGCGATTCACAGGGTAAGAAGTGTCCCTGATGCGAGGGAATGCGGTGATTAAGCATGTCCTAGACTGGGACAGTCTGGTGACAGGGTCTTTGGATGTATCAATCAAATCCGTCGTCGTGTCTCCCAGCTTCCTATCTGCAGACGCAGGGTAATGAGTACATGCTAGACTCCTTACACAAGCTCATCATATAGGCCAAAGTTGTATTCTAGCGGTCGTCAGCACAAACTTAGAACTGTCATTGTGGTGTTCCGTCAAAAATGAACCGGTGGGACAGTGGACCAAGGTATTCCCATGTTTCTTGCAAATAGAGTGTAATTGACGCACTTGTTAGCTCCAAGATGCTACGCCTTTTCTGCGGTCACTAGCAACCATTCATAGGGCTTCTCCTCACGAACAAACCCTCTGGGCACAGGTTTTCTGTACGCAGGTCAAATTGGAATCCTGTTGTAACAGTCTTCATACCCTTTCTAGGTTCTTCCTGGTCGACGCAACCGGACTTTGGTGCTTCCCCTGCCTACGTCAGCGACTGTTCTCTCTTAGCACTTGGGAATAAGGCCGGTTCCATTCTTCTTTTAAGGTGAGCACGACTATGCACATGGCCGCCCTCCCAGGAGATTTTTTGACGCTACCTAGCTTTACGAAGGAGCAAGGGTCTAGCCAGCATCTCGAACATGTCCAAACAGTCGATGTTAGCGAACAATGGGTCACTCACCTGGCATGGCTTCCATGGAACAGGGAAGTGATAGACGAGTGTGAGCGGCAGTTACAGCAGAAAATTACTGTCGGTCGATTAACCATCATTCTTTCTGGCAGGCGCAGCTCTTCTCGTTTATTGTACTTCGGGTGGTGCCGTAGGGCTTATCAAAGTCTCGAGAACAAGAGCAGGGGCCGGTAAGTCAGCATTGGCGACGCGTGCGAATCGTCTGGAATTGTTAATATGTGGGGCCGACGACTGCATTGTCACGGGCCTCACTTTTATTGAACCCCGGGATATGAAAGTACGCCTGAATAAGATTCACTGGAATCGAATGCCTGAAAACGACCCAGCCCATCGTGGTCCTTCTTAGACCTGGCATTGTTCAGCTATGGAA
Organism: Lactarius akahatsu; assembly: GCA_021524915.1. Lineage (NCBI taxonomy): Eukaryota > Fungi > Basidiomycota > Agaricomycetes > Russulales > Russulaceae > Lactarius > Lactarius akahatsu. The sequence goes on from JAKELL010000025.1 coordinate 71,767, forward strand.
TGAACCAAACGACCGGGGCGCCTGGTCGGGGCTCCGCTCCTTTCAGCTTCGCAGGCAGGCCATCTCAAGTGGTTCTTCAATGGTTTATCCTCCATCAGGTCTTATTTATTCTCCCGAGCGTGACGCAGTCGTCTTGTCTCTGTTTGATGGGAGCTTCCACATTATTTACAACGTTTCATCTTCTCCGGCTGTCACGCCACTCATCGAAGCCACAGAACAAGACAAACTCACATCGAGCTATCTATCGTCGATGTCACGGAAGGTATTCGTGCAGGTAGAGGGAGGTGCGGTACCCCGCGTAGAAATGAATCGGATTAGCGGCATGGTGTCTTTTGCCGGCTTTCCCATAGTCTGCTGGGCGCATGAGTGAGTCTTACCTGTGATGTGAGTCTTTCGTTTTTATTACCCTTGTGCTGCAGGAGGTCTGTGTCTTCAGACTTTAGTTACAAGCACGAGGCCAGGCATAGCAGTACTCTGGTTGTGACCAAGATTCACGCCGAAGACGGTGACGACGCTATCCTGAAGTTGTTCACGGAGGCTGTCTCAACGACGAAAGCAGGCACGTCATTCGCTACAAAATATAGTACTCTGACGAAAATTACTACGACAGCTTCCGGGACAGCACCAACCCATATTCTTCGCCCTCTGCTATTTCGTCTTAGCCAGGATGGTGTCTTCGCACGACTTCATCCCCGCTTGCTTCAGGCGTTGCACAGTCCTGTAGCAGACGACTGTATGGAACTTACTATGTCTCCCCAATTCGGTAATACCTCCAGTCCAGCCTACTTAGACTTCAGCGAGAACATCACGCGTCGGCTATTTGGGAGCGACACTCTACTCCAGCTTCGTCTGATGCTAGCTATCGCGAACTTCTGTTGGGTAAGATTTCTCGTATTCACCCCTATCACTTTCCCTCTCAGCTGTTTACTTCGTGCAGGAGTCAGCACCAAGTCCAGAAATGCGAGACGACTACGGAAAAGTCACGCGATACCTCCTCGACATTATTTCCCATCGCATTTTGAGAGCTTTTGTTCGACAGATTGATTGTGTAGCACATCTCCTCACGAGTAAGCCACCAGTTTATCGGTCTCTTCGCGTGCCAGAGTCACATCGATCATATCTAGGAGGCGACCTATCATTCGTTTTGAGGGTTGTGACTCAGTGTATGCTACCACGTACACCCCAAGAGCTGTCGGTTGAGGCGCAAATGTTAGCCGATAAAGTAACTTCATCCTTTCCCACATCTGAGGGAACACCGGGGGGGCTACTGGAGCGATGTCCTGCTTGCGGTGTAGAGATCCCTCTAGCAGATACCGCTTCTGCCATATGTTCGAATGGACATCGCTGGTGTGAGGCATTCATAACGTTCGATGCATGCCCTCTCGTACTAATCGCGCACCCCCTGACCGCGTCAGTTCGTTGCTCTGTCACTTCGTTCATTCTGGTGGGAACCATGGTACGCACCTGCCTTGGCTGCGCACGGAAGGCCTTTCTTCCTGCCGCGCGATCTCTACGCCGACCGGAAATAGGGGATGCAACGACAAGCGTGGGGGCATCCAGGCAAGGTACAGCCGAAGACCCAATCATGACCGAGGACCTGGACACCGAGCACAGGCCCGGTTGGCTTGCACAGGAGCTTCTAAAAGCTGTGCGTCGATGTCTCTTCTGCGGAAATAACTTCGCCACTCTCATATAGGGTGCCGACGGGAAACATGACTTTGTTGAATTTATCTGTTGAAATGGTAGTAGTGACCACAAGTTACAACGAACCGCCGATGAGCGACCTCCTCGCTTATACTTTCTCTATTAGTTGCTGCTCCGGTACCTCGTACGGTGTATCACCCGACGATGGTCCATTATACGTTGCCAAATTTCACGGGCAGCATGCCGTCCTTGCGGCGGATACGTATTGCACGTACGTTATGGCCCTTGTTGAAATACATTGCCCGGGCCCACACAATGGTCAAAGGATAGACCCACTGCCGCAAAAGTTTCTTGCGGCCTCCGCCTTTCCAAAACACACCATGTGAAAATTTAATTGGAAGGATTCATACTTTTCCACTCGGAGTTCAGTGAAACATCATCAAGGTTTGATTAATTTGATTACTGTAATGATCCTGGGGAATTCCTACCATGCTTCGCTGCAGATTGATGGCGCGCTTGGTGTCCACGGGTTGTCGGTGAGGAGATAGCCGACGACAAGACATGAATATACAATCCGCGGCTGCGGCATGTGCCACATAAGAAAAACACCCCCAGAGGCATGGTATGCGATGTTGGACGGAATGCCCCACGTCAGATCAGCCGAATGACGGAGAGTCACAAAAATGAAGGTTGTCGTATTGAATATAGGAAATAGACAAGGGGCGGTATCATGTTACCATCGTAGATCTGCAGGCACTGAATGCTCTCCAATTTTTTTTCACAGCATGCGTGATTCCAAGTCCTATGAAGTATGGAGGTGAAAAAGCACATGTGGGGACAGAACAAAATCATCAACGAGGCACATCTGCCCCATCTGGTGTTTGAGTTGTCAGGAACAGCATCACATATGAAACCACACGACTGTGGATCCGGAAACTTTTCATTGTATCTTCCTTTCGCACTACGGTATCGTATCCACAGGCCAAGCTCAAGGTAGTGTCAAGGCTCTCTAAGCAAACCCAGTGCGATGAGTTACTCAAACTCCACCCAGATGCCAACATTGCGGCACGTGACGACAAAGCATGGACGTCACTGGTGCGACAGTCACTCATTTTAAATCTTTATGCAGGGATAGCCCACCCTTTTGATATCACATCAGAAGGATTGAAGCTTGATACATCGCAAGAGGACATCTATTTTGAATTAGTAACTGTCCCATGATATACTAGTGAGAGTTTCAAATGGAGCGTCGGTGTTATGAGTCGTCCCACGGGTGGAGTCGCCGTACACGAGGCAGTAGCACGACTTGGATCAAAAAAATTATTATTAAAAATCCTCGTGACTGAGATAACCACCCAAAAACAATCAATGCTGGGTGATTTTTCTTAACAAGCACTTATCTACGATGTAACGTGTAATTATATAATTATTGAACAATTAGTCAACCACGGAGCCACCGACTTGTGAGGGGAACGTCGCCAACGCGGCACTCCACTCGCTTTCGTACCACAACAACAAACACTCACATCCTCGCCGCGAAGCGACGTTCGTCCTTACGCGCTCAGACAAGTACGCAAAGAGTTGACTTTGAAGTTTACCCCAAGCCCTCTTGTTGCGGCCCCTCCAACACGAGCCTACTATGACGGACGGTGCCCCGAATACTGGACTTGAAAACAACACCATCCCAAGACCGGCATCTGAAACTGACGCAGATCAGGATACTTGCAGAATCTGCAGTGCGCCTGGGGAACCGGATCAGCCACTCTTCCACCCCTGTAAATGCTCGGGGACGATCCGCTATATCCACCAAGACTGGTGTGCTCACCGTCCTTTCAACTTCCTTACACAATACTGATGCGTCGTCAGCTTGACGACCTGGCTTTCACATAGCAAGAAGAAGACTTGTGACGTGTGTAAATATCCGTACTCGTTCACCAAAGGTAAAGCATCATCCGTCTTCAGTTGGTGGACAGCCTGACACTCTTGACAGTATATGCGGATAACATGCCCGGGCAGCTTCCTGTGGTACTCCTTCTACGCAAATTTGCACAACAAGTGGCTTTCGCAATTATCTTTTGCATTCGCGCTGTCATCGTGTCCTTTGTGTGGCTCGCCGTCTTACCGTGGGTGACGGTCTGGACTTGGAGAATGTACTTTGCCATGGGAAATTCTACGTACGTGATCATGACCGGGAATATCTACCTCTTGCTAACCAATTCTATAGCGCTTGGTGGATAAGCGCTCGCCCACGCTCGCCGTCGTCGTCGTCATCGTCGTTCTTCTCATACAATCTCACCATTCGTTCTCAAGCTAATGCAACTGCAACCAATGCAACCCTTTCCCTCTCTGCTAACGACTCCGATGTCCCTTCGCTCAACGCACTCTTTGCACATCCCCTACTTCGCACCGTTTCTGCAGATATATTCACTGGCCAGATCATTGCGACCCTCATTGTCCTTGTCTTCATTGCCGTCTTTCTTCTCCGTGAATGGATATCTCAAAACGCTCGCCCTGGTGTCTTCGAAGAAGGTGATCCCGCAATTGCAGCAGAACACGAAGCAGAGCAAGAGCGCGAACGGGAGCGTGAAAGGCAACAGCAGCGTCTGCGCGAGCAGGCCAGAGTTGCGATGGAGCGCGATATTCAACTGCGTAGGCGCCAGCAAGTCGATGCCGAACGTATGCGACGAGCGAGGGAAGGCAATTCGCTCCCGTCGGACCCAAGTCGGAGGCATCCAGATCGACCAATCAAAGATTTACCCTCGCGGCCTCCATCCCGACGAGCACAGGAACCGCGATCTATACAACGCCCTCAGACTGTTCAGCTAGATCAGGTCACGTCCCTCAGCAGTGCTGCCGGACCGAGCAGTCCAGTCATTGAAGGCTCCAAGGATCCAACTTACGTTCAGGCAAGACAAGAACGGCTTTTAGCAGCTGAGAAGCGCCAGCTATTTTCCATTGCAAACGATCCTTTTGGAGAAACACAAGGTCCGGGCTCACAGGCTGATGATACCTGTCAATCGTCCCGAGTGGGGGTCCTTGACAATGATCCTTTTGTCGGCGGCAAAGGCAAGGCCAAGGCGACCGACTCGGAGGGAGCGATCCATCAAGTTATTTCCACCTCATCGACCAGCAATCCCTCAATCATTCTGGCCGCTCTGAGGCAGAAGCGTGTTGATTGGGGTATCCCCGGTGCAGAATCTTGGACCCTTTATGACTTCGAGCGTTTTGAGATGACCAGATTCAACATTGATCTCATGTTTTCGCCGTATGGCATAGTGGCAGAAGGGGATCCTTGGCAACTCATCATTCAATCTGAAGCCGACCGCAAGATGGCTCAGGATAGGCCGACGTCATACGCTCGCATGGCTCCGTTCACTCACAGGATCACCGCCCCAGATGATTGGACAGAGTGTCTAGGGCATGCTACAGATGATGCCTGGAGATGGCGGGCAAGACGCCGTGTGCTTTGGGAACGCTTGCGCGAGGAGGCAGAGCGGGATGGCCTTGGCTTGCTGCAACTTCCGCGTGAGTTGTCTAGCCTATCACTTGAAGGCCTCTACGAAGGACACGACCGAGATGGTGTCTGGACTCCACCCCCTGCGCCAAGGCTGATAAGCCGTTTACCAGCACTGAACACATTGTCCTCAACACCGTCTGGTCCCAGCGATACGGACGATGGTCTATCGTTACTCTCGGCTCACAAGCGATTACGAGCTGAGGGTTCGAGGACGGAGCGTTCCTTTACAATTAGCGCTATGCCGATCGCTTCTCCACACGAAGATGATGGGTCCTCGCGTCGTGTGCGCCAACGGACAAGGTCACAAACAGATGCAAAGTCTTTCTCATTTCCCCCCGCAGGTGAAGTCGCGGATAATCACGTATTCTCGTACACCCCTCCGAGACCCCTCCCCTTCCCTATAACCCCTGCGATGTCTACCCAGTTCGCTTCGCAAGTGACATCCTCGCGATCCGCTGAACCCCCATCTTCTCATGACAATGTACCTCTGTCACCGTCTTCCCTTCCAAACTCACGTCTCCCACATCTCCAATTACCAGCTACTCCCCCTGCAATTTCCGTACCCCAGCGACCGCCAATGCCGAACACGACAATACCAACGCCGACATCGAGCCAGCCTTCTCTTCTACTCCGCAGTGTGGATAGCACACCGCCCGCGTCGCCGAACCTTGCAACCTATCAACCTCCTGAAGAGTTTCAGGAAGGTTCAGTACGGGGGGGATACTTCGACGATTTCGAGAAAGTCAACGAAGACGTAGGTCGCGACAGTGAGGAGGTGGACCCTCGACAATTTGAGCGAGATATGGCACAATTTTTCAAGGAGGAGCCTCTTGCGGCACAGCCACCGGATAAAAAAATAGGTCCCGATGCCGAAGAGGAGGAAGAGGAAGGTGACCTCCCCGGATTGTTAGTGGATTCCGACGAGGACGGCGAGGAGGATGCCAGAGAGCCGCAGGCTGCTGCGCAACGTGGCCCAAGACGCGTAGCATGGGGTCCCGAATGGGGTGATGCAGGACGAGCGGACGTCGCAGACGGAGAGGGTGTGGTTGCCGAAGCTGATGAGGATGGCGAAGACGCGGAGGGTGAAGATGCAGACGATGCAGCCTTGGCGGCGCAGCTCGCTGATGAAGACATAGCTGTCGAGGATGATATGGAAGGCGCTCTTGAAGGTAAGTAATTTTTACTTCTAGTATGCGCCATGGGGTTGCCAACTTACTTTTTCTAGCTATCGGTATGAGAGGTCCACTGTACGTCGTTGCGCAGAATGTATGACCTTTGATGCCTGTGACGATGGATACGCTCAAATTTGACTTTACAGGCAGCCTTGATGATCTTCGTGCTCGATACGGCTGTCGGCTTAGGCGTTTGGCTACCTTTTACTTTCGGCAAGTCGACTGCCTTACTCTCTGTAGGTCTACTTCGTAGTCGCCATAGCCCAAGCTTATTTCTTCGTAGCTTGATGCAAGGCGCGCTCTCCAAGTGCTTCATTGGCCTATACGCGTCATACGTATCGTAACGGATCCTGTTGTCGACACCATCTTTTTCTTGATGAGTGTTCTGGTTCTCCCGTCTATTACTCGCCTGCTTGGCGGGTCACTCAATACTGTGCAATGGGCCCTTTCGGGTATTGTTCCAAGTAATGCGCTCGAAAAGTCTACTCATTTTGCGATTACTATGGTATGTATGCCCTGGGGTGTTTCTGTTCTTTGCTGATCGTCTTGTAGTGGAAGAGTATCGTAAACTTCCCTTGGGACAGAGTAAACGCTTACGTCATCTCATTATTTTCCAAGCTGGTGTCTGGTCAACGCTCAGAGACGTCGTCCGTCATTGATCGTATCCTAGACTCTAATCATCCAGCTGTCAAAGCAGCAGAGCATTATTTGGAAGTTTTGGGGAAGCAAGTCAGGATAAGCTCATATCAAGTCGCAACCAGTTGGACGCGAATGGCCCTTGGGGATGGTACAGGAGAAAGGATTTTCGCTATTGTACTTGGCTATGCGGTTATTGGTCTATTGATCGCCTTTTACCTCAACGTCTTTACTGTCGGGACTGTCAGGAGTGCGGGGAGAGCAGTGAGGAGTGCCGTGCGGCAGCAGTTACTCGTGGTTAAGGTTGGTGAACTCGCATAAATTCACTCCTATTGGCTGACGTCGTCCCCAGGTAGCAGCATTCATCATCATCGAATTAGTCTTGTTCCCCCTCGGATGCGGCATCAATCTCGACTTATGTTCCATCTGGCTGTTCCCTGAAGCGAGTCTGCAGTCCCGAATTGCATTCTTTCAGTATGCTCCTTTGACTGCCACATTTTATCACTGGGTTGTGGGCACAATGTTTATGTAAGTCGTTCTCTCCTTAGTTTTATGTCTGTCGTTCATATGAACGTGACAGGTACCAATTTGCGATCTTGTTGGCGAGCTGTCGTACCATTATGCGTCCCGGCGCTATGTGGTTCATCAAAGATCCCTCTGATCAGAATTTTCACCCAATTCGCGATATCCTTGAGCGCCCTGCTCTCGTACAGCTCCGCAAGCTTTCAGTCAGCGCGATCATGTACGGATTGGTTGTCGCCTGTGGTGTGGGATCCATTGGGGGGCTTATGCGTTTAGGAAGGGGCATAATATTACCTCTTCGCTGGAAACCCCGGTGCGCCCCCCACAACTCTTTACTCCCTTGTGAAGGCTGACTTACCGCGGATAACAGTGAACCGCTATCTGATGTTCCTATTGACCTCTTGTTCCTCCATGTTCTTTTGCCTTACACACTCCGCTTTTTCCGGCCCAGGAGGGTCGTCCGCAAGACTTCAGTCAAAATATGGAAGTACCTTTGCGCTCAGCTTCGTCTCACGTCGTATATGTTCGGTGGCCGCCATCCGGACGAGGAGCGCGGAGTGTCCTACAGTAGTTGGTGGGCTCCAAGAAACTCTGGTGATGAGGTCGCAGAAGGCGGGCTACATTTCCACGGCAGTTACCGACGGGTACCCAATAGCGACAATGTCGCGGTTCCTCGAGATATGCGCGCTACCGCTAGGGTTGATGTCACTGGCTTACCTGTGGACGACGAGGCCCAGAGGTTGATTACGGCGCAAGATGCCGAAGCGGAAAAAGCGAAGCGAAATCCAAAGGACGACTACACCGTTGTCTATATTCCTCCTCATTTCCAGTACCGCGTCGCTCTATTCATCTTCGCACTCTGGGTCGTTGGTTGTGTCTTTATCACTGCTACCGTTTCGATGCCTATACTGCTTGGTCGCGGCGTCTTCAACCTTTTCACCAGAAGGCAGATGCATGATGGGTACTCTTTCCTCGTGGGTTCCTATGCGCTCTGGGGTTGTTGGGTGGTCGGTCACACCCTTGATCGCATGGAAAAGAGGCGCCAACGACGCGGCGCAGACGAGGCACGCGGAAACTGGCCGTTATACTTTCTCAAGCGAAGCGTCCTCTGGCTGGCCAAAATATCTTACATTGTGTTCTTCATCGGTATCGTCATCCCAGCCCTCATCGGTCTCGTGGTGGAGTTGTACATGATCATGCCCATTCGTTTGTCGTTGAATCCCGACTTGGTGCCCAACATTCGTGTAGCGGACATGTGGGCACTCGGTATTATCTATGCTAAAATTATTCTTCATGCGCAACGCTTGCGCCCGTTGAACCGTATTACTGCTGGTTTCAACCATGTGGGTTCTGATATTGCTCTCTCGTTACGTGATTAATGTCGATTCTTTGGCAGATCAAAGCCCACGGGTGGACAAATCCCGAGCCCCTTAGTGCCACTGTTGAGTTTATTGTGCCGCTACTAGTTGGCCTCAGCGGCATGCTGGCTCTTCCCCCTGTCATCGTCGTCCTTCTGCGGCACCTTATCCCTTTACGGGTTGACCAACGCTTCATCTGTAAGCTCTTTGCTGCCCTATCACTGTGCTAGTGGTCCTGATTAGTCGGACACAGTCATGCACGTATACCCTGGTATATTTGCCGCCGTAGGCCTAATCCGCCTCGGTGTGACAGGTTCAAGAGCGCTCTCACGGTGGTCGCAGTCTATCCGCGACACTGAGTTCCTTGTCGAAATGCGCTTGCGCAACTATGAGCAAGAGAAGGAAGAGGAGAAAATCGAGGAAAAGGAGAAGGGAGAGCCGATGTTAATGTAGTAGGTGTGGAGGGGGCCGTGGGAGTACTCACAATCAATTAGTTCGCAGCATCCCATCCCAGACACGACTGTCTGGCCTTAGGACTTATTACTCTCGTCCATATATACATTATTGTAGCACTTTTTATGTCACAAAGTATTGTCATTGCAACACCTTTATAGATGCCTACATCAATACGTCTGATTCAATGATTATTTTACCAATTATAGTAAAAACTTGCCCTCTTTTCGCTACATGGTGCCCTGGATCATACAGAAATGTGGTGGTTAACGCCCACTAAACAGGGAATCTTTGGGTGGAAGGATAGTACAGTTTTCAGTTTAGCTGATAGGTAAAACAAATGAATGCTACAATCAATTTGTATATGCAGGCGGCGGGAGCTACAGCACGTTTCTCTTGTCCTATACACGAACTCAATCATCCCCTGCATCCACGTCGTCATCGTCGTCATCGTCATCGGTCCCGATCCAGTTCTCAGAGTCGGTCGAGTTATACTCCTCCAATGCCTCTCTCCGTATGAGTCTATGTCTATGCCCGTGGTCCGAAAAGAACCACCGGTGGGGGTGAGTTTCCATATCGCCAAGGCACCATGCGATGAAGCGCTCGCCGTCTTCATCCTCTTCCGCGATCTCAATGTTCCATCCCAGATAGAGGCATGTATCATCGACGAGCGCCGAGAGTCCCTCTTCATGTGAGTATTGCACATCGTACATCTCGATCATGCCATACGTGGCGCCACGGCGCAAGAGCATGTCGGTCGCGGGTTCTGGGTCGAGCGGAGTGGCGGCACGGTGCGCAGGGGGCTCCCAGCCGGGCATGACCCATTCGCCTTCGTACTCGTCATCGGAAGTATTATCGTATCCCTGAAGTACCTCTTCGTCTTCGTCTTCGTCGTCGTCGTCATACATGACGTCAAGGGGCCAACCGTCAGAGTAGTCATCGTCTTCCGCACCGGACTCGCTATCGCATTGTAATTGAGGGAATATTTCTGCCCATGGATCCCCCAGGTCTGGGGGCGGTGACAGTCGTAATACGTCGGTCGCACTCTTTGGCCGAGCCGTAGCAAGAATCGAAAGAAGACTCTTGAGGACAAAAAGGGGAAGTGGGCGAGACCGAATTACAGTGCGACAGAACGGGCATGTCTTCTTGCGAAGAATGAGGGGTAAGGGTTCGTCCATCTCCATTTCGTCTTGAGGTACAGGGGCATTGCGGAACCAATCTTGAAGACACCCTTGGCAAAGAACATGACCACATGGGTAAAGACTGGAAGAACAACTTGAGTGTGGGTATAAGCAGACGTTTTAACCCGCTCACGCAAAAGGTTTGGTAAGCGTGTCTATGCAGATCTGGCATTGCAATGACCCCTCAATGTTGGACGCAAGCTAGGCAAGTGTTACCCTTAGTCGATGTCGCAAAGTGAGATGTTATACCTCGTCACTCTGTCTGGATTTCGTTTTCAACGCATCCATCTGAGACTGCTGCTCCTTTTGAGTCTTGGCAAAGAACCGATTAGAGATTGTAACGTAGCGTTACCGTGAATGTGACAAACCTGGTGCATTGAAAGCAGGTCGTTCTCCAAAGACATAATAGTCTGATACCGACATCAGAAAGGGAAAATATATATATGGAGGAGAGACCAGAACAACCCACATTTGCTTGCTTTTCAATCGTCCTCTTTTGAACCGTTGTTTGCTGGATATAGACGCCATGAGTTCCAATCGTGGGCTGCAAATGGGATGGGTGGAGAAACAGGCAGACCTTCTTGAGCGTCTCCAACTCCTTCTTCATTCTATTGAACTCCATGGTAGCAATGGGGCCACTGTAGCTAGCCTGTGGCCCAGCTTCATCGTCAGATGGTGCGGCAACACTTGGTACTTTCGTGGAGGGGCGTCTGCCCTCACGAGATGCTGTGCGCGCTAGGGAGGTCGCGTCGGGAAATGTCCGCGATACGTTGTGCTTATACTTGTGGGACTTGTGCGTGCGCTCTACAATTGAGTCAACAGATGGTCCTGGATGATGGCTAGAAGTTGAGGGGATGTTAAGGGGAGATGAGAAAGTCTTCTTCTTTCTACGACGGTTCTCGCCTCTTGACATGGGGGTATTGTCGTCATCGGACAAGACGCGGGCTTGCTCACGAGATTTGCCGCGGTTTCTCTTAACCAGGAAGGGGCGGTCAGGTCCGGCGGTGGAGTTCTCGCGCACATGAGAAGGCCGGCGCCGAGGATTTAAAGAGTTGGATTCCATCGTCAGGGGTACCAACACCAATTGATTATAGAGGAATGAGATAAGTGCTATCAATCGAAGCATGCTTGAGCACAAGAAGTAGGGTTGAGCGGTGGAAGGGCTCACTGACTCGAGGTGGTGATCGGGAATTTTGTAGGGGTCTCCGATAGAGCAGGTAGTGGTGGGTGTTGTCCTCAATGCACCAAGATTGGTTCTCCTGAGACCGCAAACCTGCAAATCCACATCACGTCACGTGCCTGTGTTTTCAACATTTATCGATGTCATTTATCCTATAACTATCTGAATATCGGTCTTAAGACCTAGAAGCTGCACGGTATTCAGTTCTTTACGACTTCGGCTACACACTCAATTTCCACATCCGCCCCGAGAGGAAGAGCAGCGACTCCGATACAGGTTCTCGCTGGAAATTGTCCTTTTTCGAAAAACTGCAGTTAACTCGTCAGCGGATACCGAAGCCATTCTGGAAAATTTGTGATGTCTTAACCTCAGCATAGGCCTCATTCATGGGTCCAAAGTCCCGCGCCAGGTTGGTCAAATAAATGTTTGCTTTGACAATATGTTCCAGGCCAGAGCCAGACGCCTGCAACACTTTTCCCAGATTATGCAGTGCTGCACGCTGCAAACCTTCATTGGTATGTTATGCTCATACAAGGCTAGGTCGTGCTCACTGTTTGCTCTTTTACATCTCCCACCAGCTTAGATTCCCTATTTATGCCAATGTTGCCAGAAGCGTAGACGGTGCCATTCGATACTACAGCTTGGGCTGGATTGGGTTGATAAGATCTACTTGGACTCAGTTGAGATGCTAATAGCACCTACAAAAGATGGGGAACGGGGGAAGAGCCTCTTCTGTGAAAATGATCTTTTTTACCATGGTAGACTAGATCAAGGACTAGATATAGGAAAAATATGCCGACAGTCTGAGATCACTTGGGTATAGTAAGCCACTACAGTTCATAATTGGATCAAGCGCTGGAAGGCCTTTCTATCGATCGATCGAATCATGGCTCAGTCTGCTTACAAATCACCAAAGCTAACACGGTGATCACACCCGTGGTTCGTGACCAAGCCCACGACATGATGAACGCCTCAGGGCAAGGTTATAGAGTGGTTCAAATGACAACGTTACCCGTCTTACTACTGCTACTCCTTTCATAACCTCATCGCCACTCAGTCATTTCCTCGTCTGTCTGCTCTTTTCCAGCCTGCGTCGGGGCTACCAACCTTCAGCATCGAATCGTGATGGCTTTTTTGACACGTCTCCGTGCGGATAGGGGACACATCCACGGTGAACTTTCCAAGAAATACTACGCGCAGCGTTCGAGTGTACCAGGGACGTTCATAATATCACTGGCCCCTTGCCCCTTACGCAGCGGGACATGTGAACCAGGCATTTGGAGCGATGCGCAAGTTGCTAGAAAACGGTTTATATTTCCCCACGTCCTACGACTACTGTGCGCTGATATTCCGCACAAAGATCACGAATGCCGTTCACGCCAGCGGCTCTTACGTCTTCCTCCAACTTTGGGTTGGATGTACCGCCGATCCTGCCGTCCTCAGGGGTAGCTTGATCTCGTCGCCCCCAGCCCCATCTCCCTCGGTAACGGCAAGCTGCATTCCGGCGATGGAGAACCAATTGTTCCGCGTGAACTTGCAGTTGTAGAGATTGAAGAACACGTTCAACTGTTCTCCAAGGCAGCAAACAACGCTATCGAGGCAGGCTTCGACGGCATGGAGGTACATGTGGTCAATGGCCACCTCCATGACCAGTTTTTGCAGACGGTGTCAAATGAACGGATGGATGAATGTGAGGGATCTATAGACAACTGTGTGCACTTCCCTCTCGAGGTGAACAACGCGGTTGTAGAGACAGCTGGTGCGGAAAGGATGGCCGTCCGCATTAGCCCCTTGTTCAAATTTCAGTTTCAGGGTGAGGAATACCCATTTCGTGGTACTTCCTGAGCTCCTAATGCAGCTTAGGACCCGCTTCCTTCTTTCGCCACCTTCATTGGACGCGTCCGTGATGCGCACCCGAACTTCGCTTACACCCACGTCGTTGAGTCGCGCGCTAATGATATTACTATCGGATGAAAACCGCGCGCAATCACTTGGGAATAATCGCCCTTACACTGCGGAAGGTGGCACGGTGCTACCGTAAGCAACGTGGTGGAGAAGTCAGGTTTGGTCGCAATTGGTTGCCACTTCAAGTTCATTGCAAACGTGAGTCGCCTTGTCGGCAGTTAGTGGAGCCATTTTTCAGACCACATCGCAGCCCGATCTTCCTTTGCGCCTGGAGGGAGGTCTCTCTCTGACGCTCTATACCGTTATTCTTTTGACTCTATGGAGGCTGCGGCTGGATACATTGATTACCCGTTCACCAATAACATCGTTGCGCTGCAGGCATAGTGATTTGTGGATGAGTGATAGCGTGATTTAGACTCCATAGAGAACGGCATCACACTGTACTTCAATGCAAGTAGGTTATGTACTATCATAGTCCGATCTTAACTTGTGGTATTTGGTCAGTTAACTCTAATACGCTTGGAGGGCGTCTTTCAGTAAGATCACGCTGACCTATCTATCAGGCGATCTAACTTTTTAACTCCTACCCAATCCAAGTCCGCCTACAAGTTTTTCTCGTTCTTACCACCAGCAATCATTCACATCAAAGAGAAAACACAAGAATGTCCTCCTCAAAAGGTCGTGTTCTCCTAGCTTACTCTGGCGGACTAGGTTTGTGCTCTCGTGGTCACGGGTATCTGTATCTACGATGGCTGAGTCGTTTCTAGACACTTCGTGCATCCTTGCCTGGCTCATCGAAGACGGATACGAAGTCTACGCTTTCATGGCAGACATCGGTCAGGAAGAGGTAATCCGTAACCCAAATCAATGACAAGCGCTTATCATCTTTCGTAAAGGACTTCGAGTCTGCTCGTAAGAAAGCCCTTGCTGTCGGAGCAAAGAAATTCTTCCTCGAGGTTCGGCCGGGGTAGTTCAGTCCTCGCCGTGGATACGCTAACTGGGTGGCGGCCCATAGGACCTTAAGCGCGAGTTTGTTACCGAACTCATCTATCCAGCTGTTCAAGCCAATGCCATCTACGAGGTTGACTTTTCGCCTTCACGTGTATCGAGGGCATTGTCTGACTAGTCCGTTCCCCTCTAGAATGTGTACCTTCTTGGGACCTCGCTAGCGCGTCCCGTCATTGCTCGTGGGATGATCGCTATCGCAGATAAGGAAGGCTGCGAGTATGCGCACCTGCCAAATACGAAGTTTGTACTCTCAACTTCCACTTTTCAGCTTCGTATCCCATGGCTGCACGGGGAAAGGAAATGACCAAGTCCGGTTTGAGCTCGCGTTCTACGGTCTCAAGCCTGACATCAAGGTAATAGCCCCGTGGCGGATTCCTGGTATGTACATGTCCTTTCCCGTGCGAAGTTTGGTGACTCTCCGCGCTTCTGCGTCCACCAAATGCAGAGTTCTATCACCGATTTGCGGGTCGCCAAGCATTACTCTCCTACGCTGCCGAGAAGCAGATTCCTGTAACACAAACGGTCGCTAAACCATGGTCCACTGACGAGAACCTCTTCCACATCTCTTACGAAGCGGGGATTCTGGAGGATCCGAACACCACACCGCCCGCTGATATGTGGAAGCTCACTTCCTCGCTCGGTGATGCACCTACTTCCCCCGAATTCATCTCAATTGAATTCAAGGCTGGTCTGCCGGTGAAAGTGGTTGTAGGCTCGGAGACGCACACGGATCCGGTCGACATTTTCATTGTCTTAAACTCATTAGGTCGTAAGCACGGCATCGGGCGCATCGACATTGTCGAGAACCGCTTCATTGGGGTCAAGTCGCGTGGATGTTATGAGTCTCCTGGAGCTACAATCCTACGCGTGGCTCACATTGATCTAGAGGGGCTGACACTCGATCGAAACGTCCGTGCGCTTCGCGACCAATTTGTCACAATCGAGTTGGGGCGCATCTTGTACAACGGCCACTTTTTCACCCCAGAACGCGAGTTCGTCACGAGCGCTATCCCCGCTAGCCAACGTACGGTGAACGGAGTTGTCCGTTTAAAACTGTACAAGGGCAATGTGGTTGTTGAGGGCCGTTCGTCGGACGAGGTAAGTTACTAGATCGATTCCTTGCTGCAACACCGACGGTTTATGTAGGGTCTATATGATGAGAAACAATCGTCGATGGACGAATTGGGAGGGTTTGAGCCGACTGATACAACGGGATTCATTCAGATCGAGTCGATCCGCATCAAAAAGTATGTTATGCATTGTTCTACCGCTGATTCGATCTTTACATCCATTGGTCCTAGATGGGCACAAGCAAACCTCCTCAAGGGTCGAAGTGGCGTCGAGCCAAAGGACGTATATGGCGCCCGCGTCTGAATGCTGCTGCACCGCGTATCAAAGTGTGAATTAAGTGTTGTTGTGTGTACCAATGTACAATCGTAGCGTACGAATACAGTACGAGTTGCAAGAGTCCGGCTTACTGTATTTCCGAATCAGGAAGTCCCGCACAGCTCCGAGCTCCGCTCTGTGGCATCCGCACTGTACTTGAGCACTGGCTTTTCTTCATACCCTTCCTATCTGTCTGACTCTTTTGAATGGACAAGGAAAACAAGGAGGATTTCAGCTTCGGTCGCTCTTGCGACCTTAAAGTTCCTGTCACCTTTCGAATGTCAGTAATTGCGTTACGCAAGGCAGTCTTTCCCCTCGTACTGACTCAGTTACAGATCTCAGCTTGAGGGCATGCGTCACCCTCGACCTTTTACAGAGCTTATAGAAAGGCCAGAACTTCGTTTCCATGGAGTTCAATCTCCGTTCGTCCAGCTACTACACCGTGCTCTGTAGCCCACGGCAGCTGACGGCTCATCTAGCACGCCTTCAGACCTCTATGTCACCTGCCAGCTTCTCGCAGACAATAAGCCACTCACAATTCCATTCCGGACGTCCTACAAGGCATTCAAGAATAGCTATACGTCGGTGTCGTACCGTACACACTTGGTGTGCATCTTTTGTTGACTATCTCTCATTAGATGGAACGAGTGGATTACACTGCCAATCCGTTATTGCGATCTCCCTCTCAGCTCGCAAATCACATTTACCGTATGGGATATTGCTGGTCCTCGTGCAGCGGTGCCAGTGGGTGGCACGACTTTCAGGTTGTTCAGCAAGAAATGGTGCGTAGTGGCTTCAGGGTTTGTGTTATTGTACTCGAGATTGATTGATAATTATTGCGGCTGTTAGGACGTTGAGGAGGGGCAAGCACCGAATGTTGTTATGGCCTGGAAAGGAAGCCGATGGGAGTCTGGAAACCACAACCCCGAGCAAGTCGGGGACTAGAGATGAGATGGGAAGGTTGGAAAAGGTGCGATACCCAGTCACCGACTGTGGAGCAAAACTCAGGCTTGGAGCAGCTTGTGAAGAAGCATGAACGTGGGGACATGCCAAAGTCAGAGTGGCTGGATAAGTTAGTATTCCGGAGGATGTCAGAAATTCATGCGGTGCGTTTATTCCTGCGCTGTCTCGTGTTGTCGGTGCGGCTAAGTGCAATGAAGGTGGAGACCGAGAAATCGAACAATCTCTACCTTTATATCGACTTGCCACGCTTCGATTTCCCTATCATATTCAGCGAGCTTGTACAGTTACTCTCTATGACTGCACACTGCTTCCTTTCCCTGATTAGTCTCCGTATAGGAAGCTGTGGCTTCGACCTCCCAGCCGCCTGCCTTGCCACCTGTGACGCATGCGCCAATTCCTCCTCTACTTCCCGCATCATTTCACACCGATCCATACATGTGGGCTGTCGTAGACCCGGACATCCCACGCGATAATCCCGTTGAAGATAAGCATCGTCGCCTTGTGCGCAGTCACCGTAGCAGCCCCTATGACCGGGAGTTGAAGCCCAACACAAAGTTGCGAGACGAGCTCGGCGTGCGCTTCATTCTCATTGCGGATAGACGCACACTCAAGGAGTGGTTGTATCTTATAGGTCATCCTGGGCTATGAGCCGAGTAGATTCCTCACCTCGGAGGAAAAAGATCTTGTCTGGAAATATCGTTTCTACCTTGCTCGAGACAAACGTGGACTCACCAAGTTTGTCAAATCGGTGACTTGGCGAGACCCAATGGAGGTCAAGCAGGCGGTGGAAGAGTTGCTTCCTATGTGGACAGAGATCGACACAGATGACGCGCTAGAGCTTCTTGGCCCTAGTACTGTCGACTCGCGAGTGCGGGCTTTTGCAGTCAAACAACTCGCCAGAGCAGATGACGACGTGAGTGTGATATCTCGCGCAGCGGGATCCGCCTTGACTTGATATATCCAGGAGCTTATGTTATATCTGTTGCAACTGGTGCAAGCCCTCAAGTTTGAAAGTTCGGCTAGCGATACAAGATCCTCGCGGTCGACCGCGAGCGCTGTATCGTATGATGACAGTGGCCTGGCAGACTTTCTGGTAACCCGCGCTGTGAAGAATCGCGTCCTCGAGTATAGGTTATACTGGTATTTGACTGTAGAGGTTGCCCTGGAGGATCGCTTGATGGGGAAGATGTATGGTAAAGTCATCTTCAAGTTCCTGAAGCAGTTGCAAGAGGTACAGGTTTTACTTCGCAACTTAGCGTATTGGTGCTTAGCCTTTACTTTTCAGTCAGAGAACGGTAAGGAGCGCAAAGAACTCCTTGGTCGCCAGGCGGAACTGGTCACTTCGCTTGCAAAACGCGCGAAGGAATTTAGTAATCCGAAGGAGCCGCGACCCAAGAGAATCGAGAAGCTGCGGTCTTTCCTTGCTGATTCCCGAAACAATCTCCTTTCGATGGCCCCTCTATCGCTTCCCCTCAACGGCAATGTTGAAGTGGTAGGTATTATACCAGAAAAGGCTTCGATCTTCAAGTCCAATTTGTCTCCGCTGTTACTGTATTTCACCTGTTCCGACGGTTCAGAGTACCCCATCATTTTCAAGGATGGGGACGACTTGCGGCAGGACCAGCTCGTCATCCAGCTCTTCACTCTCATGGATCGGCTGCTCCGTCAAGAAAATCTCGATGTGAAGCTAACGCCATATCCTGTACTGGCCACAGGACCGCAGCAGGGCATGATGCAATTCATCCCAAGCAAGACAATTGCAAACATCGTTAGTGAGAACGGGTCGCTCCTGAATTATATGCGAGCGCATCACCCCGATGAGGGTAGTGTTGGGACGTATGGGGTTGATCCAGTCGTCATTGACACATTTGTCCGTAGCTGTGGTAAGTGCGTTGACTCGTAAGCTTTATCCCTCATTTCACACGCGTCTTAGCGGGGTATTGTGTCGTCACATATATACTGGGTGTTGGGGATCGCCATCTTGACAATCTGCTCGTCGCGCCAGATGGTAAGTCCGTTGTGTGTCAGTGTGGGTTGATGGGCTGAAGGCTCGCTCAGGTCATTTCTTTCACGTTGATTTTGGCTACATCCTTGGGCATGATCCAAAGCTGTATCCCCCTGCGGTAAAGGTTTGCAAAGAGATGGTTGATGGCATGGGAGGCGTGCACTCGCAACATTACGCCCGCTTCACGAACTTTTGCTTTACGGCGTTCAGCATTCTACGGCAGAGCGCGAATCTTATTCTCAACCTCGTTACCCTCATGGTCGATGCCAACATACCCGACATAAAGGGTCGCAATGTGCACGAGTTATTGCAAGAGAAGTTTATGCCAGATCTCACGGAAGAAGAAGCAATCAAGCATTTCGAGACCCTCTTGAACGAGACATCTTATTTCACAAAGGTAGTGGATCGGTTCCACGACATCGCACAGTATTGGAGGAGCTAGTACTACGCTTATGTAAACGTTGTTTACCGTAGCGGACTTGGAATTATGGATGTCCAAAATCTGAAGTGCCTGAGGCAGGCGTCTCTGGACATGATCCAATGGCTCGCGGTGTAGCATCTCCTAGTCCCGTGTCCCTGCCCAAGGTTTCATTCGTCAAAGTCTCTGGAGAGAACTCAACAACTCGTTCCGGAGTACATGACAATCAACAGCGTTCATATGGGTGTACGCGGACGTGCCATTCTCTTGCTTGGATGCTCATTATGGTACAGACAATGATTTCTCGCTGTTTGAAAGGCCACAACACTATATTCGGTACATCGGTATGTTCTCTAATCGGAGGCGCATTCCAAAACTGACCTCGTGAGACAGAACCACTCGAGAGTGAACTCGCTGTTCAGGTTGAGTATGACATGGACGAGCAAGGTGAGCGTCTCCTCAGTTGGACCACGTGCAGTTGTAGCTAATAACTCCGCAGATCAAGAATGGCTCGATTCCCTTAATGCCGACCGAAAGAAGGAGCAGCTGGATAAGATATCATATGAGGCATTCGAGATCGTAATGGACAGGTTGGAGAAGGAGTGGTTTGACTTGGTAAGCGATGGCTTTCCCTCCTCTTGGCCCTAACTCGTTCGCTGCGCAGACGAAGAACATTCCCAAACCCGACCTGGCACTACCTTCAGAAGATTCTACATGCGCAATCTGCGATGACTCAGAGGGAGAGAATACCAATGCAATCGTGTTCTGTGATGGATGCAACCTAGCTGTCCATCAAGGTTTGTTCGCGCCTAGTTGGAAATAATATTTTTAGGTTGAGCATCGACTGTTCCAGATTGTTATGGCGTTCCTTACATCCCAGAGGGGCAGTGGTTGTGTCGAAAGTGTACAGTGTCGCCGGAGAATGCAGTGGTGGGTCCCCGTTCATCCGGTGCTAGAAGGCTTGACGAAGTTTGTTAGACTTGTTTTCTGTGCCCAAACGAAGGCGGTGCATTTAAACAGACTGTGCATGGAGAGTGGGTTCATTTACTGTGCGCGATCTGGATCCCGGAGACCCGAGTCGCGAACGAGGTGTTCATGGAACCTATCACTGGGGTTGAACGCATATCGAAGCAACGTTGGAAACTGGTAAGTGTAAACTCTTTCGCTCTGATTTTTCTTAAGGACGAATTTTCAGAAATGCACGGTTTGTGATATTCGTGAAGGCGCGTGCATTCAATGCAGCAAGAACTCCTGTTTCCTGGCATATCACGTCACTTGCGCGCGCAAACTGAAGTTTCTGATGCCAATGAAGGCTTCGTCTGGCCTCGAACCCCCTCCTCTCCAGTGCTTTTGCGAGAAACACATGCCTGTTCGTTGCGACATTACTTTTTCGTATATGTGTGCTGAGTGCTTTACAAGCGTGAAAGGCTCGAAGCGCGCGCAGAGGCACTGAAGGCCGAGGCTGCATCGGAGCACTCTGAGGCGAAGTCGAGCAAGTCGGCGCGCGCGTATGCCAGAACTTACAAACCTGGCCCTCCTGTCGTGCCTTCGCTCATCCTATCTCGCATTCTCCAGTACATCAACAAGATCGTTATGCGTAAGCGTAGCGAGTTCGTTGAATTGGTATGTCGATACTGGAGCCTGAAGCGCGAGGCGCGTAGGGGTGCACCCCTTTTGAGGCGGCTCCATCTAGAGCCTTGGACCGCATCGGCTGGCGGTCGTGTGCAAACAGACGAGGAGAAAGTTGCGAAGTTAGATGTGAGTGCGGCGTTCCGGAATCGGAGTTGCGCGGTCTCATGTATGTAACACAGCTAACGAAATGCCTACGCAAAGACCTTGCCGATGTCCGGATCCTTGCTGACCTTAGCCGTAAGCGCGAGAGTCGTAAGCTGAGGCAGGCTCAGATCGTCCAGGAGATTCTCAGCGAGATAATCTTCGCACACGAAGCAGGGCTTCGCATGGCGTTCGAGAACATTGTTGCGTCCGTGCGCTTCTCGTTTACCTTTGGCCCTTCATAAATGATTATGCTCCAGGTTCGATCGTCAGGGTTTTTTCAAGAATCCCATATCAAAGTCGCAGGTTCCCGATTACTTCGATATTATCCAACAACCTATGTGGTGGGGGGCCATTGACGAGAAGCTTGACCGACACGAGTACTGGGATATCGACACTTTCAGGGTGTGTCTTATATCGTCTCAATTGTCACAGCAATTGATTTTTTTTAGGCGGACGTAAATCTTGTCATTGAAAATGCAATGCGTTACAACAAGCCCGGAACGCCATACTATAAGGCAGCGCAGCGCATCAAGTCGAATTCGGCGACCCTGCTGGCGGAACTTGACAACCTGAAAACCATCGCACCTCTGGAACTTAACGGTCATGACGAATATACTAAAATCCTCTTACAGCGAAACATCTCACCCATTGGCGACCTTGAACCCCCTTTGGCCGTAGTTGATCTGCTTACTTCTTTGGACATCGCTAACGACCTCAGTATTGTCCTCACGTCCAACCCACTTCAGTCCCTACTTGCCTATGAGCTCCCGGAGGCTAAACCCTTACCCCTAATCCCAGCACCGCCGACTCCCTCGTCTCGCAAAACCAAGCGCGAGCGCAAAGCAGAGCTTGTGAGAAGGCGCGCAGAACTGCGTGCAGCAAGACTTGATACCGGAGTCAACTTGAAGCCGGTAGACCCTTCAATTAGTGACCACCGCACGACAGAGGAGGTATCGAACACCGGCACACCACAGACAACAGCAACAGAGGTTGTTCTTGCCAACGTTGATGCGGAAAACTCATCGGAAACAGAACAAGTCCTGGGGAAGCGCAAGCGCACCAAGCTTGTTTCATCGCAACCTGCCCCAGACGCGGAGGTTTTGACGGACATCAACCCAAAAGCGTCGTTCGCATTATTCGACAAAGGGTGGATTTTGGGTCCGGGTGTGCGCCGGCGTCGCGTCGTTCCGCTGCCTCAACCGCTACCGAAGAAGAGGACCAAGGGTACGTGAGCCTTGCCGTCACTGCCTTGTTCGCATAGGACGGCACGAGACGCTTACAGGCCGTAGCATCAAAAACAGACGCAGTCGAGGCGTCCGTGGTGGAAGATGGCCCCGTTCTATTAGACCAGTCGATGGATTTCTTTCCACATGCTGCAGGCCCAAGTACTGCGTCAGAAACCCCCGAAGATTACCACCAGACAATTGGAGCCTCGCACGATATGGACGACTCAAAAATTCACGACGGGACAGAGGCTTGGTCACTCAAAGCCGAAGAGCTTTCTGCCTTTGCTTCTGACAGTACCAGATTTCTGTCAGGACCTGGAGTTATTCCCGGGCAAAGCGTGATATCTTTGCCGCAAGTTCCTGCGCATAGCCTGGAGACGCTCGACTCGCGGCATGACGAGATATCATTCGATGACCAACAGTCTGCGATCCCGGACCAGTCTGCGCCGGGGGACCTAGGTGAGCTCAGACTTTGTACGAGAATTCAAAAAATTTGCGCCAACATTTGCTACGAAAGACCACCGAAGCCCAAAATACGAGGGGGAAATATGTGAAGAGCAACCCGATGTAAAGGAACGTACAGAGCCTCCAGGATTGATGCCAGCCCCAGAGAGCGATCAGCCAACCCTCCCTCTGACACTTGCAGAAGCGAAATTGAGACTCAAACTCGAACCAAACATGACTCTTTCACAGGATCCTGATGGCAAAATCGTCATACAAGAGCTCGACTCTCCAGTGACACGTCGCGAGAAAGCGATGCGGAGGAAGCAGGCCCGCTCGCGGCTTGCTGCACCCATCATTAACGCAAATTCTGAGCTAGACGGCTCAGATCTCAGTTCACTCAGCGAGCTGAGCGAAGACGAGGACGGGAGCGTGCGTATCAAAACAAAGATGAATGAGACGAAGACAAATGCAGTGCAGCCCGGGGAAGTCATTCTGGAGGATGGAAAGATGCTAGAGGGCGGAACCCTGGGTAAGACCGTTACCTCTCACGTCCATCGAATTCTGATGTCTGAGGCGAGTCACAGTCTGGGCGAAAGCCAGTATGTTCTGTCCTAATCATAACGTGGGGCTGCCATGTTCTTAGCTTGATTTCCAGAGAACTTTCCGTGGTGGGCTGCTGTCATTTTTGAGCCTGACGATCCGACAGTACCCCAAAGGTACTCAAGTCACGTCCTACCAAGTCAAAGTCGCCAATGGGACATCATCTTGTACGATTCTATGATTCTTCCAAGTCGTGGTATGTCAGTTGTTGGTTAGAGTAGAGGATGACTAGGCTCACCACGTGATCACCGTAAGGCAATGGGTTGAGCTCGACCAACTCTTATTACTCGGCGAGAGTGATGGTGAGAGCGAGCGAAGCTTACACGATTTAATATTCGCTGAGGGTTATGTTATACAGAGTTGGACCAATCGCTTCTAACAACTTCTAAGAGACAGAAATTTAGCTCTGCGAAGATGCGTCAGGGTTGTCGGGATTCATACAGGTACCAACTTCCTTGCATATTTTGAAACTTGTGTCTGATACACTTAAAACAGGCAGGCGAAGATGGAGATGGAGACTGAAGACGATGTGGCCGTGGAGGGGGATATACATGCGACATCCATTGCTGAAGCGACCAATGTTACCGACGAACTTCAACCAGTGGCAAATGATAATGTCGAGATGGCTATTCTTGAGAAGGAACCGACAGCCCCACAATAGCACTGTTACAATTGGCATTGACCCGGATTTTTCATATCAGAGGTGTACATCATTCTGGCCCGGCATGAGAAAGAGAAGACAGATTTTACGTACTTACATGACCAAAGTAGGGGCAAAGATACGGTACATGATACTCTTTTTACTAGGGCTACATTTTTTTGTAATGTATTTTTATCCAAGAAATATGTGTGTTTGGTTGTCTCGTCGGGTGGGAAATATTTGGACAAGTTGAGACAAACATACATGCACCGAATAAACTACAGTACACTAGACCCTTCAGCGTCCAGGTCAACGAGCAACAGCCAGCGAAAAAAGTAAGGTCTTGTTGTTGACACCCTTCGACGAGGAACAACTTATCTGACCCCTCTCCGATGTCGGGTCTGATCTGACCAGTACCTACAAGTTGTTACAGTAATATCCCACTACAACTAACGTACTGAACCTGCGATCGGCCAGCAGAAGACCACATCATTTTCAGGCCCCACATGGTTTGCCTCCTTGTCCCCTCGTCATACATCACTAAAATGTGTCGCCCTATACATGGGCCAGGGAATCCATTATATAGTGAATTGAATATAATATACCACGGTTCCGGCTAGGCTCAAACTGACATCATCACCACACACGCGCAGTCCGCGCTTTTAACTTCCGGCCTCTCCTCCTCGTTAACCTCCGTTCATATGCACCTGTACGTACGTCCGCGCTGTCGCGCCGCGGCTTATTGATAGTAACAAACAAGGGTGCGTCTTCTCTTTTTTTAGACTTCCACAATATTAATGCGAGCACGCAAACAAATCTACACCCTCCTCTTTATCCTTCGACAACCCCGCCCCTTCCACCATTTTCTTGAGTTCTCACACGTTCGCTCCAGATACTAATATTCCACACTCCAGCTTCTTTTCATGCCAACCCGAATCGGTACGTTGCGCCGCCTCCCACAAAGTTTGTCTCAGGGCCAATCTTTCACCCTACCTTCCCCACTAAATGGGGATTCTGTTCTGTACGTACATAGCAGAGCAGCTATCGCCAACACGTTGCGTTAGCGTGCGTTGCAATAGCCGTGCGGATGATCATCTCATGAAGAAACTCTGTACCACCGGACGACGACCGTCCACATTGACCTCGGAACGGCCCAGAAAAGACTTTCACACCATGAATGCCTTATCGCCATTCCTTTTCCCTATCGAAATATCAGCTACGTACCGGGATTGCGTGTATGTAGAGACAACTTGCCGACCCCGAAATTTCATCCTTGTTGTGCCTTGAACGCTCTCGCTCTCGTCCCAAATCGTCTCAATTTGCTTCTACGCTTTTCCTGAGGTCTCGGACCCTCCGAGGCCACAGATAGTCATTCGAGCCATCGACTAGTCTCGCTTCTATATCCAGAAATTGGGCCTCTTGTTCAATCTCTGTTCGCTTGACTCCCCTCACCCCTCATCTCTCTTTACACTCCGCCTCGAGACTCACGGGGGTCCCGATCCGAATATCGCCGCCACCACTGTTCTTTGTTCTTCCCACTACAGAACAGCTTCTACACGTCATTGTCCGCTCTTCTGTTTCAGTGTTCGGTTTCGTCCCTTCCCTAGCCAGGATTCCCGCCTCATGACCGCCCATCTTGGATCAGATATTGCTTCGCATGTTCTCGTATGACCCGCCCTGCTGTTTCCCACACCTGGTTCCATGTCCGAAGAGACGAGGCACCAACTGACTGAAATTAGATCTAGTCTACACCTGTTTCGGCGGGAAGCGGATGTGAACACTCCTCGACAGTGGTGCCATTGAAAACTATATCAACTCATGAATGACTGAATGATTGCCCTCAGGGAGAAGGAGAGCAAGACAGGCACGACAGGTGCGACACGGGCAGCTCATCTCTGTGGGTGCTATCATGCACGGCCCATTGCAAAAAAAACACTAAATGACTTCTGGAGCTTCAACAACTCGTCTTTATTACTAAAAATTGTACATCCTCATCGCCAATTGTATTTTACATCCACTAAAGATTTTTTCGTATTTGTTTCTATTTTATTTGAGGGTTCGGAAAGAATCCGAGTTTGCACGCACATGTGCACCTGTTTGTCACGAACAGTCACACCATCGGCAGCCTTCGGCAAGCGGCATTCCGCATTTGTCACAATTGCAACTTCACAACAAACTCGAAAAAAAGGGAAGTTAACTGTATTAGAGGGTGTTGAAATAGCAGGGGATGTATATCTAAACTACCATTTTTGTGTGCTGGAAATGAAGTGCCGGTGATATCCCGAAAGTGCGCAGGATTTTGGGGGTGTGCAGCGTCGCTAGCGGTCGCGCAGGCCTTCGCGGGGTGCGAGATGTCATAGGCGGGTCCGCGGCGATCGCATATGAGTCGGTGTCGAAGGGCTAAGGCTGCGTGTGAGTGGAGCGAGGTCAGGAGAGGCTACATGGAGCCTGAGGGTCTAGTGGTCACAAGTGATCGGAAACGGTTGCGCACGCTTGCGCGCGGCGCGAAACTTCGCAGAGATGGCTGCCAGGGTTGGAAACGCGTCGGCTTCCAGTCGCTAAGACCGCGCGCGAGTGCTGCGCGCTGGGGAACGCAAGTGATGAGCCTCACTGAGCTAAAAAGCCCGGAATCTGAAGGGGGAGGTCTACTATTACTTGACTCCTGTAGAGTTGTAATTACATGAACTAAACACTAGAAAAATCTAAGGAAAAGGGTGCATTACATACCAGGGGAACAGGGGAATGCTAAAACGCGTAGGGAAGTGTCCGGAATGAGTGGGAAATCGAGCAAGAAACCGAGCGTGCACAGAGCGCGGGAAAGCGACGAATCGCGGGAAAGCGGTGCTTGTAAAGTGTAGAGTGTGTGCACGAGCGCACGAGCACGGCCGAGGGCAGGGAATCTAGGAAGTAAGTTAAGTGAAATCTGCGAAATCTGCCTTTTCAGGGCTCGGAGAGACAAGGTGTATCACCGAGCGCATCCAGAAGTTGGGTGGAAGGAAGCCGGGGGGAATGGTCGGTCCAGAAGCCGATAAGCGCTCAGTGCTCAGCTACAATGGCATTGTCGATGCGAGCTTGCTTTTGGGGCCGTCAGCCAAATAGCCCGTGGTGGTCATCTTTGACCTGTCTTCAAAAGGAGTTTGAAATACATCACGTCCATGTCACGCTCTGGAGCATATTCAACGTCCTTCGCTTCCACAAGATGATCGCATCAGCTTGGTGGGTCCAAAATTGTCATATGATGTCTTCTTTATATCCCCTAACACCTAGGCTTGGCAGATGTTAATTTTTTCTAGAAGATCGTTGGGATCTGCACGCATGGAAACCTCTCAAAAACCACTCCCCCACTTCGTTGTGTACTTTCCCTTTGCAAACGGTAATTGATCCCCAATTTATTTGCTGATCCCATACCTACAGAACCTACTATACATTGTGTAATTTTTTTTGGGCTCAAAGGATGTCGGGAAAGTGGTGATCTATCCAAATCTCTGAGATTTTCACAAGGTTGTGCATTTGCAATAGCACGTGCATGATAGTACCCCACTATTCTGCGTGCGCGTCTGCTACCCCAGACACATGTCCGCAGCATCCTGGCCCATTCAGCGCTGAAGAGCCCATGACTGATTCGAAATCCTTTTCCGTGATCCCTAGAGTCCCTTTTCTTCCGCTACTCTCTCGAATTTGTTTCCAAGGTTCAAAATAAGGTTGGTCACAGCTCTCAATACCAAATGTTGTCTATAGACTGTATGATTTCCCCTTATTACTGCAGTACAAGACATGAACCCAAATGTTAACATGATTAAAGCTCGTCCTTAATATGCTCCGCAGTTGATGGTACTGTCCTCTCGGGGCCAGGGACTCCCTCCGCGACGGAAGGTAGGGGGGTGACGGGTGATGTCACTGCTTCTGATCCGCCGTTAGGCGTCTCAGTCGGAGGGGATGCCTGTGTCACCTTTGTCCCCGTAGCGAAGTGATTCGTAACAGCGGCCGTGCGCATGTTGAGGACAACTTGTTCCGGGTCATCCGTCTTGGGCATGGGGTGTTTCAGTGCCTCCTTCGCCTCTTGCTCTTTCTTCTCACGCTGAATACGTATGGCCCCATGTATCGGGTCTTCATCCGGGTCCACCTTCTCTCCTTTTTTCAACGTGTCTCCGAGCGACGCGCCATAGCCGTGTGCGCCATGGAAGTCAG
The DNA here is from genome assembly GCA_021524915.1 of Lactarius akahatsu. Classification (NCBI taxonomy): domain Eukaryota; kingdom Fungi; phylum Basidiomycota; class Agaricomycetes; order Russulales; family Russulaceae; genus Lactarius; species Lactarius akahatsu. The sequence goes on from JAKELL010000025.1 coordinate 99,989, forward strand.
GGCCGTACTTTTTTATAGCTTCCTCAAAGTCGATCATATCGGTGAACCCACCGTGTAAGAGTGCAATGCGCTGTGCCTCCTGCTGACGTTCGATTTCCTCTTCTTCAGGCGTTGGCTCCTGAGTCTCCTCCCGTGTATGGGAGGACAAGTTTGCGGTACCGTTAAGTATCGAATCGAAGAATTTTGAGATGGAATCATATTTGAGCGCGCCTGCGGGAGCGAATAGAAGTCACAACGCAATAAAAAAGGAGGCAGTAGGGACCATGTACCTTCAAAGAGAAAGGGTTTGGTCGAGCCGGCGGGAAAGATGAGGATCTTACTCTCCTTCTTGGTTCCAGCCTCGAATCCGAGCGCAACGGAGGACTTTCCCTTACGATCCTTATGATTTGCAAACACGAAGTCGTCACGATACTTGTTTGCGAGCACTTTCCACATGAGTGGGATGTCCTTGGCCTTGCTGAGGAGCAATACTCGTGTTTGGTCGATTTTCTGTGCGCTGGTCATGCAGGGTCGAGACCCAAAAGGTCGAATGACGTACATCATTGACCCATGGCTCATACTCTTCAAGACGGTAAAGCTTCTTATTTTTGTGGGGCACGCGTCGCGTCGCAAAATAGAAGAACGCGCTCGCAGTACGGTCTGATTGCTCGAATAAGATGGGCGTCTGCTCTCTGCCACGTGGAAACAATTTCACGGTCGGAAAGCCCTTCACACCCTAAGAAAATATCAGCTATCCCGCTGAGGGTTACGAGGAAAACGAACACACTTGCTCTGCGCACAAGGACCGATTCTCGTCGCAATCGACAGCATAGAGAGGGATGAGCGGATGGAGCCCAAGCGCTGCCTTGCTATATTCTGGGACCATGGCCTTGCAATGCTTATAAGAGCGTCGTGTCAACGGGAGGTTACTCATGAGTGCCGACAACACGTACGCCACACCACGATGCGACGAATGCCACGACACTTGTACGCTACCTGATACTCAGAATGTTCCACAACTGAATTTAGTCGAAACGCATACATTCTCTTTCAGCGCATTCCTGAACCCTTTCGTGTTGATCATCTTGACTAGGGAGTCCTTGGGGTACAAGGCCGCGGTGACAAAGGATGGCACGAGGGCCAGAGTTAAGGCCAATAGATGTAGATAAGGCAGGAGCATATTGGTGCGTCGTATTGTCAAGGGAAACGGTCTTTATGTGTGTGAATTTATGTGTGTGTGATGTGTATGTGAATATAGTGAAAGCACTGACGTGGCAACCGGATCCCGCGTGGTCTCGTTCCCTTGCTTGTTCCCACTCGCTAGGAGCGTGGCAATTCGCTTTTCCCTTGGGAAAGATGACTGGGTCGTTTATAATTCGGTGCCATGTCAATGAAAATATATTTCGTCCTCTCACAGTTGGCTTCTTTTCCCATTCAGATGACAAAAATCTTCCACATTTACTGGAAGGAATTGATCTTTACAGCAGGTTCCATAGCAATAGACTAGCGGACGCTGGACGGCCGTTCGGGCCGTCCTGTGCAGATAAGCGCAGTCATTGGTAGTCATTGCCACTGGGGAACATTTGTGTTTGCCAAGTCTCTGTTACATCGTTATCAACAAGGTTATCAACGTCGCTCTTTCATTTTCCTGTCTTCAAGTCGAATAAAATTTTGAAAGTGAAGTGCGCGGTTCGTCCTCCTGGCAGAAGCTGAGCGGCAATGCCAGAGTAAGCGACGCATAAGGCAACCATTGTGCGAGAACGGAGAGCATGACAAAGCGTATTATACAGAAAGGTTTTGCCAGCGCACGCCACTCCCACCAAAAAGAAGGTTTTACAGTGATGAGCAAGGACGCAATCCATGACGCGATTAAACGCAACAGTCTGTTCTTCGTTCAACATCAAGAGACAGTGAAGTAACATGCGCTCTTCTTCGACGGGGTCGAACTGCAAATGGTCCTGAAGGAAAGTGTTAGAAAGCATGGATTCCCAGTTCCAGCAGGGATCTGGCATTCCTACGTCTTTCATCGTCTTGTTACTTTCCCACATGAGCGTGTCTCTGATGAGATGCAGTCCATAATCAAATGTGACTTCTGGGGAAGCGTCTCGAATTCCGAGACGGCCGAGGGTTCGTTGCAAGTCGTCGCAGAGGAAAGGTTTGTATTCTCGCCATAAAGCGGCAGGATCAGAGGGCATACAATCCCGTAAGATGACCACAAAGAGTGAACGCAAGATTGTTCCCGTTTGAAAATCCTTCGCCTCGTCCAGCGACCGACGCCATTCACCGTCATCTTCGAGAAGTCCGCGAGATAAGCACGCCTCTCTGATGGAAGGAAAAAGAACGCCATTGCGTTGTCGTAAGTCGTCAAATGGTAGTAAGTTTGTAGCAACAGATAAACACCACATGCAAACCAGAGTTTAAATGAGAAAAAAACTCAGGGGAAACCCTGTGGAGTGTTAAAAGATTTCCAAAGTTTACTTCCCATTAAACTTTGAATAATTGTTAAACTCTCCATTTGTGACAAAGTCATGTGACATGTGACACATATATGCATGTTGAGCAAAAACAGGCACACAAACTCCCATATTATGTGTCATATGTCACATGACTTCATCTCAAATGGAGAGTTTAACAATTTTTTCCATGAAATTTTATTTCAAGGAGATTTAAACTCTCCATTCAAAGTTTAATGGGAAGTAAACTTTGGAAATCCTTTAACACTCCACAGGGTTTCCTCTGAGTTTTTTTCTCATTTAAACTCTGGTTTGCATGCAGTGAAATATATACCATGGAAATTGAATATAATATTCCGAAAGTCTGTGTATGGGTGGGAATATTTATGTCAGCAATATATTGACCACTTATGGGACGCAATTTTCGAAAAAAACCCTTATAATGTCTGCAAGGATTCCTGGACTGCATTGGATTGCTGCCGGACAACTACATGTAATGCCTTATCAATGGTATAGTGTTACTAGATTGTGACCAAAAATATATATTGTACAAGCTCCACTTGTTACACTTTACTTATCACTAACATCTTATTATCTTGTCTTGCCTCTGTCAGATTTGAACTCACAACCTCTGGGTCACCGTCTCACTAGCATTACTACCTACTACACCACCTGTGTTATTAATACATGTTCCGATCTATCCTACTCAATTAGAAAGGCAGGAAATCATCCACCCCTCTGTGCAAGCCTCTGTGAGTGCTTGTGCCTGTGGGGTCAACCCGTCGTTGCTTCTGCCCTTGCTGCCATCATCGTCACCGCTACCTGATGCCACCATTGTAGCTGTTGCAGTCGTCATGGTGTTGTCAGCTGCAGCGTCAGTGTCACGATCAGATTGTGCCATTGATTACCTTCAGAAAAACCTCAGGCATGTGTTTCTAGATTTCTATTTTGCCTGTTCTTCAGAAAGTTCTCAATTCTACTTCTCATGTTCCAGAGTTCCAGAGTTTTACTTCCTCTCTGCCAGCTCACTGCAGTTTCACCTTATTATGATACAATTGTGTGCTATGATGTGATTCTGAGATATAGGGAGGAAAAACATAGAAAAATAGGATTCCTTGTACATATTTAAAGAGCCTGTAGTACTGCCTGTATTCTTTGTTCTAGTCTTGTTCAATACAGACTTTAGCCACCCTTCCTCTCCTCTGCCCTGCAGAGCCCCAGTTTCTCATCTCTGGTAACGACACTTGAATCACTTACTAAGCGTAGTCATGTGATTCCCTCTGGACTCAGGATTTATGACAAAGTGGTAGCGACGTGGTCGTGAGCCCACTGCTTGATCATAAAAGTCAGCATGTTGTCCTCAAAGTCCAAGCCTGGCTCATCAAGACTTAGCAGACTTGGCTTGTGTGCAATGCGTCTGTGGCGATCACATGGGACATTGCCAGAGGGAACAAGTGCATGCAAGCCATGTAAGGGCCGTGTCACTGTGCCATGTTGATAAGTGACCTGAGCGCACTTAGTGGCTCAAAAAAGGACACGCAGATAATGGACTGCTTTAGATTAGATATACAGGACTTGTAGATTAGATATTATGATCTGTACAATCTCGGACTTCTTGTATCTTCTTATCACTTATGTACATGACATCATGGACTCCTCTGGACTGTCCTTATACTATGTCTTTGTACTTTCCTTTGTCTTATCTTTATTGTGATGTCACTATGATATCATAGTCTAGACTCTTCTTGTTCTATACGCCTTGTTCTCCAGAACAGTACACTCCTTTGTCCACTTGTAGAACAATGTGCCTTGTATCTACTGTGACCAGCTGTTACCTGTGTCACCCTCCAGCTTTGTATAAGTAGTGTAGCTTGTACGCTCCTGGTCCACATCAGTTCTCATCTGCTGTGTGCCAGACTTCACTCTGCTTCACTTGCTTGACTACATCCCATTGCTGCTTTCCAGCCACCCTCTGTATCTCACCACAGTCTACTTTGTCACTGTGAGTATAGTCCCTTCATGTGCGCTGTTCATCAGGTTATGGGCCCTGGTGCCCTAGCCACTCCACTTGGCTGGTCACTGTGTTCTTAGGATCACACACCAGGCTAAGGTCTGTCTGGGGCCTCACCAGCCTTGCCCAAGGCAGTAGACACTGGGGCGCCAGTGGTCTCTGCTGAGGAACCTCCTGTTCATGTACTGCCCAGTAGTCCTACTTTCATCCCTACTGTTTTCCTAGCCCCTGCGCTATGTGCAAGGAGATTGGGTCTGGTAGCCCCTTAATACATATCCAGGTGTGCATGGCCCACTGGGCTGTGTATTGTGGAGCTTAGCGCCAGCTGTCTCTGGTGCTCCACACTGGGCGCAGGACCTCCTCACCATGGGAGTGTAAAACCTGGTTCAGACTCTGGGGGGTGTTCACCACTATGGTGTTCTGCAACCAGATACCTGCCTTGTAGCGGCAATGGGAAAGGATTCAGTAAAGCCCTTTGTGGCGATGAGGCAACCAATAGGCCGAGGAGGCTGAGGTAGACAGCCTTGGGCTCTGAAAGCTTTCACTCCATATCCCCCTGACGCAAACTAGTGAGCTGTGTCCTAGACACATCCTGGCTGGCAGCTGGCTCCTAGTATGGCAAAAGGGATCTTTCATCCTGGGCCTAGCCCTTGTATCACTGGCATACCACAGGAGGCAGGATGCGTTAGCATTCTAGGCCTTACAGATTCACAGACAGGAGTGGTACCCCCATCACAACTTGCAACTGTTTTTGAAGCACTGTCGCTGACTGCTCCTCGGCGACAGATAAATCATCCCCATGTCTTCTGCACACTCTTCTCACACTGCCTCGCCCACTGGTGTTGCCACCACTGGTGCGGCTGCAGGAGCCACAGCAGGTGCCTCAACTGGCCTGCCCCCAATTACTTCTGGGTCCACACCCTCTACATGCATCGCCAATGTGTATTCCACAACCTTCGGCATGCCTTCTGGCATTTGCCTTGAGCAATTTGATGGGACTCACTGGAATGAGTGGTCTGGGACACTTGAGGCCATCCTCACTCTACACGAGGCAGAGGATGTGTTCACCTGTCATACCCCGCCCACTGGAGTCTCCCCTGAAGAATGGGAATCCATCCAGCGTCGGTCCAAGGCGTACCTCCGCCTATATCTTAAACCGGACGTCTACTCCCTCGTTGCCAACCCATATGCCTACCCCACCTTTGCTGCGAAGTGGGACAAGCTGAAGGATGTATATGCTGGTGCCTTGGGCAGCACCACCATTTTTAATCTGTGGATCCAGCTAACTCAAGCCCGCCTCGATGACTCCACCCCCATGGCCTCACAGTTGGCCAAACTCAATGAGCTGCGAGTTGGCATTACCAACGCACAGATGGGTGTCACTGACACCCAATTCTGTCTCATTCTCCTCCACGCCCTGCCTGCCTCTTATGAGGTTCTGGCATCTACCATCCTGGCCAGTGGTGCCCCCTCCAAACTCAAGCACGCTGAGATCATTGTGTGCATCGTCTCGGAGGAGGCGCGCTGTTCTGGCCCCTCTGGTTCCTCACTGAACAAAGCTGCTCCCATCAAACCCAGTGGTGGCGCTCATAAAAAGAAGGATCATTCTCAACTTATGTGCCACTACTGCAACAAAAAGGGGCATATCAAGCCTGACTGCAGGCAGAGGAAGAAGGATGAAGCTGCAGGGAAGTTAAAGGACACTGGCAACAAGGCTGCCAACTCTCATGTACTTGTACCTACCACCACCTCCATTAAGGAGGTCAGTGATGAACCGGCCATTGATTGGGCCGCAAATACAGTTGGAGTTGCCTTGTATGCTGCCTCGCATGTGCGTTGGATGATGGACAGTGGTGCAACATGTTACGATTTTCACCCTACTATACGATGTGTTCTGTTCTCCTTCTCGCTTCGCCTCGTGTTTGCATGTACCTTTATCCATGATCCGTTCCGATTCGCTCTCCGACTCTTATCTTGCACCAACCCCATGACCGCAGAGAAGCTAGACCTATGACTCCTAGGACCCGCTGATGTCATTTGAGCCCTGCATGCCCCTGCGGGATTCCCTTATACTTCTTATGGGCTTTCCTTTCGCGCTTCCTTATTAGCTCGCTGAGGCCAGTACCTCAGGATCGTGCCATGTGTTTGTACTTTACAAACACCCTGTACTAGTATATAAGTCACGCCCTACCTAGCTTGTACGGTAGACTTGACTTCTTGTGTAATACCACATTGCCTTTGTCTCACGAACTGACTTTGACTTGCCCTTGCGCTTGAGTCCTTGCCTTTGCTCGCCCTTTCGCTTGAGCCTTGATTCCCGCTATTATCCTTGTGTCCCTGGGAGACCAAGTGATACTTGTTCATCACCGAACTGAGTCCTGACCGACTCACGCCTATCCAATCCCGTCGACTTGCCAAGGTACATGTCGTACTTAACGCCCCTGTGGTGGCGTTACATTAAGTCAAGTCTCTCACAGTGGCGACATCCAGTCGCAGCCAAACCAAGTTTAGGCCTGAATACATCGACTGCCTCAGTTCCGACGAACTATCAGATAGAGTTAAAGGAACCATGGTCTGGGCAGAACACAACGGAGTCGAAGGATACTTTATCTTTGACCCCTCGACATGTTCATATTGACAAATCCACTACCTAGAAGACAGATGTCTCTGGGCCTTTATTGAATATTCCCCGACTGAAGGAGCGTGGTACACTACAGGACCAGTACCCCTCACCCTGAATACTGGGCCTCTAGGATCCTCCAATCCTTCAGGCATTAACATCGACCCTTCTGACACCCCATCCCCAAGTGTATCGATACCAACAACCAACCTCCCCACCTCAGCATTTCCATCTTACACAATGGCCCAACAAGGACAAGCATCCGCAAGCACCACCCTCACAAGTGGAGGAGGAGCACCTAGCAGAAGTGGAGCACCTGCCGGAGGAACCCCCACCGGTGGTGGCGGTGGTGGTGGCGGTGGTGGTGGGGTACTGGCACCAGCCGGAGGACCTGCACCAGCCCCTGGTGGTAATGGTCGCCTAGGAGGAAACCCCCTGCCAGAATTCGACGGAAACTGAGAAAAAAGCAAGGCCTTCTTACGTGCCTTCAAATTGTATTGTGGAATGAACCTGACAGTAGACCTGCTCGCAATACCTGGACAACGGGCTATGGCCTTCCTCTCCTACATCCGAGGGCCACTTGTCGACGATTGGGTCGATGAACAGATGAGATGGCTCGACAATCAGGTGGCAGCAGGAGTCCTGCGAACCCAAAACAACCTCTGGAATGAGGTAGAAACCCGATTCCTGCAGGCATACACCTGACACTGCGGAACAAACGAAGGCTCGCAAAGCCTTGCAAACCCTGGCAATGAAGGGAGAAGATATCGACTCGTACATCGCCCAGTTCGACAACCTGATGACGAAAGCCGGGTATGGCCTGGACGAAGCCACGACGTTGGAGTTATTCCAAGATGGACTTCCAAACCAGTTAGTAATTAACGCCATTCGCTTCCAACACCCCGTTACGTGGGAGGATTGGAAGTGAGCTGCTCGATTACAGCAGGCTGAATACCTGGTTCTGAAGGACTGACTTGGCAAGAACCGAACCCCACGCCAAAAGAAAGGAGGGCATAACCGTGACCAGTGGGTACAGGCCCTCAACAAGAACCGCAACCCGAACGCCATGGATGTTGGACGCGCCCGAGCCTCCGTGGCTCTCACCGACACTGACCGCATCCAACTCCAAAAGGAGGGGCGCTGTTTTAGATGCCGTGCTACAGGGCACATCTCGTGTAACTGCCCACAAAAGAGCACTTGAATTGCTACTTCCTCCACGACCACCCAACCAGCTTCCCTCCCCGCTCCCCCAACCGTATCAACTCCCGCCATCACTACAGTCGCCATACAATCTAACTGTGTACTTTCGATGGAAGAGCAGGCTGAAGCACAGATCGCTGCGATGAAGGCACAGTCCCAAGAAGTGCAAGACCTTATGGTGGAGAAGCTGTTTGTGAAAGAGGATTTTCTCGACGCTTGAACCCGACGGCCTGGGCTAGAGCACTCAATGTAAACGTGTATCATAGCAGATATCGATCCATGCGAATCCCAGTCCTTTTTAAATCTGCACACGCAACGGCCGAACGACAAGTACTCCTAGATTCAGGAGCAACTGACAATTTTATCTGCGCCTCACTATTGAAGCGGCTGCAGATCGGAACACGTGACATCACACAACTGATACACATCTGGAATGTGGACGGAACTCACAACCAAGACGGGGCCATCACCCAATACACCGATTTGAACGTCCGAACCGGGAATGACACCAAGACACTTCGTTTCCTAGTAACGAACTTGGGAAGAGACGAAGTCATACTAGGATATCCGTGGTTCTCAGCGTTTGAACCACTTGTGAAGTGGGGTGAAGCGACGCTGGACGAGGAGTTCCAACTGGTGGTCATATCCAGCCTCCAGTCATCGGATGAAGCCACGCCCGTAGAAGCATCCATACGAGCGTTGGAGACGTATCAACTCGATGAGGAAGCATGGGAGCAGATTGCGGATGATGAGCAAGAACCATGCGTCGCTGTTACGTTTCGGATCGATCGGCGCCTCGGGCCGGGAAGTGGACACTGACGCGTCGACTATGACATCGCTGTCAGCAGAATATCGTCATGGACTTGTAGATCAGTCAGCCGGGTAAGCTCCGGCGCATGTGATTGTACGATAACGGATTGGATCTCGGAAGTGACTCATAACTAGGATAGCTGTACTAGGGTTCACGGTACTTACGCTATTGGCTAGCTATCGTTCAAGCGGCGCTTCAAAGCCCGCGCGTAACTGTATAAGTAGACTAGTGCGAAGACCAAGAACGACATCTTGGTCTTCTTCCAATACCACCACCATCTACTCGTCTTTACTAAGAGGTTCCCCCTCTTAAGTGAGTGTCCGGCATATCCCCTTAGACCAGGGATCCCCGTGACTTACATCTTGACTGTCCCTTCGCGGATCAGTGGAATATCCCGCCGACACCGCAGCATACCAAGTCTTCCTATATCGCAACGATCGAGTAGCGTCTCCTTATCACACCTTCTACATCATCGACAGCGCTACGTGGCCTAACGCTCGGTACATCGACCACATCCCCACAGGAGTCCCACAGCTTGAGGACCTTCACGCTTACTTCGGACGGGACGAGTCGCTTCAACCTCATCCAGCCTTCTACGCAAGCACCTTCGCCAATCACAACTATCGACGTATTCGGATCGCCACCAAGCAAGAGGCCTAAGTCAGGCAAGCGTCCGTGGTAGACGTAACATTAAGACCAAGATCCCACCGTGGCCAATCCTACAACCAAAGAACTTTGGGTCCCGTTCAGGCCCTACTACATCGACAGAAGAGGAGATCGCAACGTCCCGAAGAGATACTTGGGATCCGCATTTTGGAAAGACGACGCAGAGACACCAGGCTACGTCACTTATTATTTCGATCGACAGAGTAACTCGCAACTCATCCCGGTAGAATTCAACTTCGACAACCACTGTTGGGTAGAAGTTCGTTGGGACGCCGGAAGGGAGAAACTCCAAGCCACTAGGCCAGCAAGCTCCATCCTCAACTTAGACATCAAACAATCGGAAGTCGTCACCAGAGACCAGTGGGGAATAATCGACGGAGAAGACGAAGAACCCATTAGGTCCCCAACACCCAAAACACCTGCACCATCGCCATCGATCAAGAGTAATCCAGAGGAAATCGTCATCAGAGACGAACAAGAGGAGGAACAACTAAAACAAATCGCTGAGTTGATTCCCACTGATATGTCGATAACCATCCCAACCATGGCCGCAGCCCGAACAGCCCTACTAGGCAAGGGCACCGAATACCAACCACTCTCCGGAGGACCACCCGACGGAGGAGGAGGAGGAGCACCACCAGGAGGAAACCCAGATGACAACCCGCAAGATGACCAAGCAGGCATACCAACGTTCATAATGCCCGACACCGACAAATTCATCGGAAAAGAACCCAAGATCTTCACCGGAAATCGTGACGAAGCAGAAGCCTTCCTCGCCCAATGGAACTGGTTCTCAGGAGTCAATGCCGCCAACAAAAGCCTCAAAGTCCCCTACATCAAAGCAATGATGTTCCTCACTTATATCCAAGGACCACTCGTCGACGAATGGGCGACGGAAACAGCCAAATGGCTCGACGCCCAAGCCAACAGGAACGACCCATGGCTCTGGGCAGGAGTAGAGCTCGCGTTCAAAGGACAGTTCCGCGACAACCTGGAAAAGGATCGCGCAAGAGTAGAACTCGACAAAGGGTTTAGGATGATGAATGAGGACATTGATGGCTACGTCACTAAATTCGAAAAGCTGGTCCGACAGGCTGACTACCGGCTAGACGAACCACTCGTTCTCGACAAATTCACCAGAGGCGTTCCCCTCAAACTATACCAAAACGCCTACCAATTCCACAACCCGCGCAGCTACTCTCAATGGAAAAGTGCGCTCATCGAACAACAGAAGAGGTACCTGCACATAAAGGCCAGAGAAACCGGCTTTGGGAGACAACCACAAATTGCACAACGACCTCGCCCAAACCAGCCACTCCGGTTCCAACCTCCGCAACGACAAGGAAACCAACAAGGGTGGCAACAATATCGCAACCACCCAGACGCAATGGACACCACCCCCGGAAGAATCAGAGCAAGAGTCGCGGAAATAGGCGACGTTAACAGAAACCACCCAGAGGATCCAAGAGACTGGACCCCAGGAGGAAGGCCTCCATTCCCGCCAAGAGCCGGATTCATGCAACGTAGAGGAGGAGGACGCGGAGTCCTGAATATAAGGGACGTAACCTGTTACAACTGTAACCAGAAGGGACACTTCTCACGAGATTGCAACCAGCCACGAAGGGCGCGAGGAAGAAGCGCGTACATTGAAGAAGTCCCTACCGCACCACAGAGCGTAGCAGAAGAACCTCTTATCGATCTGGATGAACCAGTCCAGGGCAGCAGAGGCGTCGCCAGTTCTCAAGTAGGCGACCTGTTGACTCAAGTCGTAGCACTACCGGAGGAACAACGAGGGATGTTTATGAGGGAAATGATGGGAAGACAGGATTTTCCGAACGCCTGAACCCAACGGCCTGGGTGAGGGCTTTAAATTGTAACTCAACGTTTATCACGCACTATCGATCTATGCATGTCCCAGTTTCGATTCGCACGAGTTACTTCATGGCCGACAAAAGAGCACTAGTGGACTCCGGAGCCACTCACAACTTCATACACCCGGACTTCGTCAGAAGAATGCATCTGGGAACCAAAGAACTGCCAAACCCGCGTAACATATGGAACATCGACGGAACACACAACAAAGGGGGGAAAATCACCCATTACGTCGACTTAAATATACAAACTGACGGGAAAATCAAAACCATCCAGTTCCTGATCACCAACGTAGGAGGGGAAGACGTCATCCTCGGCTATCCCTGGCTAGCAACATTTCAACCACGGATACAATGGGCTACTGCCACCATGGACACAAAACAGTACCCCATCATCATACGAACCACCAACCCTAACAAACCACCGACCCAAGCAATTGTCCAAGAAGAACTTCGTAGCATCATCACAAAAATGCAGGATGACGAACGAACACGAGCCTTCGAAGAACTAGAAGAGACAATCCCAGTACACCTACGAACAACGGCAACCGACTTGGCAATCGCAGCACACGAAACAACGGAAAAGAAGGAACTCCCCGAAGAATACAAGAGGCATGCAAAGGTATTCAGCGAAGAGGAATCCCATCGATTCCCACCATCCAGACCATGGGATCACGCTATCGACCTCAAACCAAACGCCCCGGACCACATCAATTGCAAAATCTACCCGCTGAACCAGGCGGAGGATAAAGCACTGGAAGAGTTCCTGGACGAACAACTGGCCAAAGGATACATCCGACCGTCTAAATCACAGTACGCAGCCCCTTTCTTCTTCGTCAAAAAGAAGGACGGAAAGCTACGGCCGGTACAGGACTACAGGGAACTCAACGCTTGGACCATACGCAACCAATACCCATTACCGCTTATACCACAACTTATCGCAGATCTCAGCGGAGGATGGATATTCTCAAAGTTCGACGTCCGATGGGGATACACCAACATCAGAATCAAGCCAGGTGATGAACACAAGGCAGCCTTCAAGACTAAACGGGGGTTCTTTGAACCATTGGTAATGTACTTCGGAATGACAAACGCACCGGCAACCTTCCAAGCAATGATGAACTGGACCTTCGCCCCTCTCATTGAACACCACGAGAAGAAGGGAACCATCATCCGCGTATACATGGACGACATCGGAGTAGCAACAGCCACGACAAGGGAAGCGCACACGGAAGCCATTCACGACATCCTGGACCTACTGGAACAAAACGACCTCTACCTCAAACTGGACAAATGCACATTCCACTCAGACACCCTCGATTACCTGGGGGTAATCATTAAGAAGGGGGTGATTCGCATGGACCCTGTCAAAATCTCCGGAATCCGTGAATGGCCGACCCCCAAAAACGTCAAACAGGTACGATCATTCCTAGGGTTTTGCAACTTTTACCGCGCTTTCATCCGAGGATTTGCCAATCACGCACGACCACTCAACAAACTCACACGCAAAGATGCGGAATGGCAGTGGGGAACAGAACAACAGACAGCATTCGACAAACTTAAAACCCTCGTAACGGAAGAACCAGTACTCAAACACCCAGAATTAGACAAACCCTTCGAACTGGAAGTCGACGCCTCGGGATACGCGGTAGGAGCAGTACTACTCCAACGCGACAAAGACAACAAACGGCACCCAATCGCCTACTACTCCAACACCCTCAACGCAGCAGAAAGGAACTACGAGAACTACGACCTGGAACTGTTAGCCATTGTCAAAGCACTGAGGAACTGGAGACCATACCTCGCCGGATCACCCCACAAAATCAAAGTATTCTCCGACCACATGAACCTACAGTACTGGAGATCTCCACAAAAGATTAGTAGACGGGTAGCAAGGGAAGTGCTAGAACTCTCCGAATACGACATAGAGATTCACCACATCAAGGGAACGGCGAATGGAAGAGCGGACGCCCTATCAAGGAGACCCGACTACGACCAAGGAGAGCACGACAATGAGCAAGTCACAGTACTCCCGGACCACATATTCGTCAGAGCTGCAACAATCGACACAACGGATAATCCCACACGCATGAGCGCAACAATCCCGGTGGAAGAAATGCAGCCCACATACCCAGTATACACCCAGGACAACGACACCATCACGAAGTGGATAGACCCGCACAGACTCAAACGCATCGAAGGCACCTGGTACAAAGAAGGGCGAAGGGTAGTCACAGGCGACGCTCACGAACGGAAGCGTATTATACAAGCCCACCACGACACGCTCGCATACGGACACCCCGGAATCAACCGAACCATCAAACTGATCGAGAGATACTATTGGTGGCCAGGACTCCGGCAGGAAGCACAGGATTACGTTAAAGGATGCGCTGACTGTCAGCGAATCAAGGCCAACAACAGACCAACACGCGCACCCCTACAACCGATATTCCCGAAACCGGAAGCAACCCCGTTCGAAGTCATAGCCCTAGATTTCATCACCAAATTACCCCAATCAAACGGCTGCGACTCCATACTGACAGTGACAGACCACGACTGTTCTAAAGCGGCAGTATTCATCCCGTGCCTGGAGGAAATAAGCGCAGAAGGAACTGCGGCCCTGTACGTGACACATGTTTTTCCCAGATTCGGACTACCAGCGCGCATCATCAGCGATCGGGACCCCAGATTCGCATCAAAGTTCACCCGCGAATTGTGCCGAATACTCGGCATAGAACAGAACATCTCCACCGCGTATCACCCCAGAACCGACGGCCAATCAGAACGAACCAACCAATGGCTAGAACAATACCTAAGGTTCTGGGTCAATGAACGACAGGACGACTGGACACGATATCTACCAATGGCGGAATTCACGCATAACAACTGGCCCAACGAATCGACCAAGGAATCTCCATTCAACGTCCTCATGGGGTACAACCCACGAGCTGATTGGATCGATCGACCATCCCCTATTCCACAAGTGGCGCTGCGGGCGCAGCAATTCAAAGAGGCTAGAACACGCGCCCAGGAACTGATGATCAAAGCGCAGCAGGGGTGGATCAAACACAAGGACACCCCAAAATACCAAATCGGGGACCTCGTATGGCTCGAAGGGCGCCACCTACGTACCAACCAGCCAACGGCAAAACTCGCGCCCCGAAGACATGGACCCTTCCAGATCATTCAGGTGATGTCCGCAGTCAACTACCGCCTAGAACTTCCCACGCAGTGGAGCATTCACCCAGTATTCCACACGGACCTCCTTACTCCGTACAAAGAAACTCCCACACACGGACCAAACTATCAGCGCCCACCGCCAGATCTAGTAGACGGAGAAGAAGAATACGAGGTTGAGAAGATTCTAGACTCCCGGCGATTCGGCAGGACAAGGAAGTTGCAATATCTGGTCAAGTGGCGCGGATACCCGGACTCGGACAACCAGTGGGTCTCCAAGGATGACGTATTCGCTGATGAAGCAATTCGGGAATTCAAACGTTCAAACCCCGCCAGAGAAACACATATAAGCGCAGGGAAATCCCAAGAGACTCCAAGTACACTATGTCCTCGACGACCTACTCCCGATCTCAGTACAACCTACCCTCATCGTTCAGAACGCGCCATCATCACCCCTGTCGCTTCCCCAGTCCGTTCACAACGGAGACAGTCGTCCACCTACCCCCGTACCATCCCTCCTTCCTTCACCAACCACTACAAGAGTCGGTTCAAGAGATCCTTCGCCGACACACCTGTCAACGTCCGCAGAACCCGATACGGACGAGACTCCGATTCAAGAGGACCGGGACTTCGACAGATACCTATCAGAGGAACATTGCCCTCTACACCAACACCTCACTTACGGCAACCACCTCACCACCACGCACAACGAAACCCCTCCGTTATGCACCACGGACAGGGAGCCAATACGTATGCCGAAAAGTACTCGACCCAAGGTCCGCCTCTATCGTGCGGAAGAACACAGCCCGATTTCCCGACGCCAAGTGGAGACTCCTCCACCCCCCGGGTTCCAATTCAACAGGGGAGTACACTATATCCCTTTCCAGATCCGCGATGCTCAGGACCGGCTGCACCCAGCTCGGTATACGCAGCTCATCCTCACGGCGGACCCCTTTGTCCTCGCCTACAGGAGAGGCAGCGACCAGCAGTACGGCAAGCCGGTGCACGCCGCCCCCAACTACGACCACCCCCGAGACACCGCGTACTGCGACGACGACCTGATCTTCTTAGATCAACGCAGCATCATGCGGGAGTCGGTGGACCGCGCCCTCACGGGCATGAAGGATCTCACGTTGACAGCGGAGGTCCACCGCTATCGCTGCGCCCAAGCGGGGGTAGAAGCGAAGGAGTCGGAGTTGGCACGACTGACAGAGGAGCTGGACAAGGTCGCCAGGGTAAGACGCGAATGCGTGCTTCGCCTCCAGCGAGCCAATGCGATCACGCGTATCGAGGCGGAGCGAGACTCTTACCGCCCCGGGCTGGAAGCAGGGCAGCAGGTTGCAGCGCAGAGGGAGGCAGCGGCGCAGCGGGGTCGAGCTGGGGCTCGACCATAAGAAGGGGGTGATGTTACGTTTCGGATCGATCGGCGCCTCGGGCCGGGAAGTGGACACTGACGCGTCGACTATGACATCGCCGTCAGCAGAATATCGTCATGGACTTGTAGATCAGTCAGCCGGGTAAGCTCCGGCGCATGTGATTGTACGATAACGGATTGGATCTCGGAAGTGACTCATAACTAGGATAGCTGTACTAGGGTTCACGGTACTTACGCTATTGGCTAGCTATCGTTCAAGCGGCGCTTCAAAGCCCGCGCGTAACTGTATAAGTAGACTAGTGCGAAGACCAAGAATGACATCTTGGTCTTCTTCCAATACCACCACCATCTACTCGTCTTTACTAAGAGGTTCCCCCTCTTAAGTGAGTGTCCGGCATATCCCCTTAGACCAGGGATCCCCGTGACTTACATCTTGACTGTCCCTTCGCGGATCAGTGGAATATCCCGCCGACACCGCAGCATACCAAGTCTTCCTATATCGCAACGATCGAGTAGCGTCTCCTTATCACACCTTCTACATCATCGACAGCGCTACGTGGCCTAACGCTCGGTACATCGACCACATCCCCACAGGAGTCCCACAGCTCGAGGACCTTCACGCTTACTTCGGACGGGACGAGTCGCTTCAACCTCATCCAGCCTTCTACGCAAGCACCTTCGCCAATCACAACTATCGACGTATTCGGATCGCCACCAAGCAAGAGGCCTAAGTCAGGCAAGCGTCCGTGGTAGACGTAACAGTCGCGCTGCTATGAAAGACCACAACGGCGTTGGAACTGGCACAGCAAGAAGCAGCCAAACGGGAGGTGCGAACCTTCGAAGAAATGGTCCCACCAGAGTACAGGCGGTATCACAAGGTATTTGACGAGGAAGCATCGCATCGCTTCCCGCCAAAGCGACCATGGGATCATGCCATCGACTTAATACCTAATGCACCCGCAACTATGGACTGTAAGGTGTACCCACTGACACAAGAGGAGGATAAAGCCCTTGACATGTTCCTCGCCGAGCAGCTAGAAAGAGGATACATTCGGCAGTCGAAATCCCCATACGTCTTGCCATTCTTCTTCATAAAGAAGAAAGACGGAAAGCTTAGACCAGTACAGGATTATCAATGACTGAACGAGGTCACTGTCTGTAATCACTACCCCCTACCCCTCATCCCTGAACTCATCAACAAAATCCGTGATGCACGACTCTTTACCAAGCTGGATATTCGCTGGGGATATAACAACATCCGTATAGACGAAGGGCATGAATGGAAGGCTGCCTTCAAAACAAATAAAGGGACCTTCGAACCACGTGTAATGTACTTTGGCCTGACAAATTCCCCCGCGATGTTTCAAGCAATGATGGACTTCACATTCCGAGGGCCGGTACTGACGAACAAAGTAATCGTATACATGGACGACATCCTCATCGCAACTGTCAACGATCTCGCGCGTCACCGCAAAAGAGTCCATCAGGTCTTAACCATTTGCGAAGAAAACGACCTCTATATCAAACCAGAAAAGTGCGAATTTGAAGTACACGAAACAGAATACCTTGGGCTTATTATCGGACATGGGAAGCTGCGAATGGACCCCGTAAAAGTACGAGGGATTCGCGAATGGCAACCCCCAAAGGAAGTGTGCGCATTCATCGGATTCTGCAACTTCTACCGCCGATTTATCAAGGGGTTTTCATCACTTGCATGCCCTCTCCACGACCTCACGAAAAAGGACACGCCATGGCATTGGGGGGTAGAACAACAACGAGCGTTTGATCGCATCAAGGACCAAATATGTCAGGAACTGGTCCTTCTCTCCCCCGATCTGATGAAGCCATTCGAAATGGAGGTTGATGCATCAAATGTCGCCATCGGTGCGGTGCTCAATCAGCTAGGAAGCGATCAGAAGCTCCACCCAGTGGCGTTCCACTCAGAATCACTATCCCAAGCCGAGCAGAACTATGACATTTATGACCGAGAACTACTTGCCATAGTCAAAGCTCTTCATGCTTGGTGCACATACCTCGTCAGTTCCCCTCATAAAACCATCATACACACCGATCACGCCAACCTTCAATACTGGAAGGAACCGCGAAAAATCAGTCGACAAGTGGCACGTGAATTCCTGGAACTAGCAGAGTACGATTTCGTATTGAAGCATGTATCAGGAATCAAGAATGGTCGCGCAGATGCACTATCCCACCGAGCAGACTATGCGCCAAATAACGAAGACAACAACAACGTCATTGTCCTCCCTGTGGACCGTTTCATCCGTGCTACTGAAATGTCAATGCACGACATGGACATTTGGACCCAATGTTGAAGCGCAGAACTAACGAGCGAAGCGTTAATAGCAAGGAGCTAAAGACAAGTAACTTCAGAGGGTGAAGGAACTCTATACCAATACTACTACACACCTAAAGACAAGTACTAAGACGTCTGTGAGTAAAAGGTAGTGTAGGGTAAGAGAGAAGGGACTTACACTTCAGAGGGTGAAGGAACTCTGAAGTGTAGAGGCGAAAACAGCAGTCCTTATATACAGGACGCTTAGCTAAGAATGGTCTGTGCGCACAGGTGATCCAAACACAATACAGGTGGTCTGTGCGCCAGAGGGAGAAATGCCATTGGAGGGCAGAGAACAATAGCTGCCTAAAGCAGACAATACCGGTATCTTAACTATGAAGAACAATAAGAGTCTACACGTGACTCTAACAATAAAGATAAACAAAAGCGGTCCGTAAGAGTCCGGCCAAGTCCGAATTAGTCCATAAGGGACAGATACCGTATTTAGTAAATGGGATGACTCAATCATATCCCACGAGACATGTGACTTAAATCAGTCGCGTCTCAACATCCCTCCATGATAGAGGCAGTCCATTTTTGTAGGTATAGGTGTTTATATAGAACCCAGAGTCATACAGAAGTTCGGGATTGAGGTTGGAATCTTTGTGCAGATAATGTTCAATCCGAAGCGGTTTTTACACCCACTTCGTGGTAGTCCTGTGATAAAGGATTATCTTCTGTACTGAGTTGGAACAAGGTCCAACTCCTTCAGGGTTCTAAGAAGGGTTTTTCATAGCTCTCATGGATTAGAGAATATGATGTGTTTTGTACAAGATTACAGAACAATGTGACGTCCTTGTTGATAAACCAAGGATCGACGACCATTGACTGTGTACAAGTTTTCCTTTTAACCCTTCTTACACCATTCCTAGATCAGTGACCATTTTGTCAAAGGGTTCTTTGGGCAGTGACTTAGTAAGTCCATCTGCAACCATTTCTCCTGTAGGAGTACGAATCAGGTCTATGACCTTATTTTCTACGTACTCCCTGACTACGTGGTGTTTGATCAGGATATGTTTGGACCGCCTTCCAGTGACAGGGTTTAATGCTAAGTCTACAGCACCCTTGTTGTCACAGTGTAGGGGAATGGGGGAGGCGACCTCATACCCTAGTTCCCCTAGGAAGGTAGTGTACCACTGAGCTTGGTTAGAGGCCTCAGCGAGGCTCATGTACTCTGCTTCTGTGGTAGACTGGGCTATGGTCTTCTGCTTTCTGGTACACCATGAAATGGCTCCATTAGCAAGTAAGAAGACGTAGCCAGAGGTGGAGTGCTTTTCTTCCTGATCTCCCCAGGAAGAGTCGCAGTAGCCATGAAGGCCAGCTCCATTAGAGTCAGTCCCTCCATGATAGCGTATCCTATAGTCCTTTGTTGTGTTTAGGTAGGCTAGGACATATTTTGATAGGCGTAAATGCTGAGGTGAGGGATTGGAAGCGAATTGGCTAAGGCGCGCAACAGCGAAGGATATATCGGGTCTGCTTCCTATCTGCGCATACAGCAGAGACCCAATTATCTGTTGATACTTCTTGATTTCAGAAGTAGAGGCCTGATCTTCAAATTTGATCAAGTGTGCCTCAGCGCCAGAGGGAAGAGGGGTATATACTGGGTTGGAATCTATCATTCCAAAGCGCTCAATCACATCGCGGATGTAATCTGATTGGTTGATTTCCATAGTGCGGTTTGCACGGTCTCTGGTGATGTTGACACCGAGATAGGATTGGATTTCACCAAGATCAGTCATCTCATATCGGTGTGATAGAGAGACTTTCAGATCATTGATCTTTGATAGAGAGCTCCCGAGTATAGTGATGTCATCTACATATAAGATCACAAATAATGTGTCACCCCCCTCTTGAAGATGATACACATATACTCCTGCATCAGAGTATGTCCGCGTGAAGCCTAGGTCACAAAGGACCCCATGGAATTGCACGTTCCATGCGCGGGAGGCTTGTTTCAGGCCATAAAGTGCCTTTTGTAACCGGCACACAAGGTGCTCGGAGCCAGCTGTGACGAAACTGACGGGTTGCTCCATATAGATTTCTTCCTCCAGTTCCCCATGAAGGAATGCCGATTTGACATCCATCTGGTGAATATGCCAGTCTTCAAGCGTAGCCAACGCAAGAAGAAGTCGTAAAGACTCGAAGCGGGCAACTGGGGAGAAAGTTTCGTCAAAGTCCACCCCCTCTAGTTGGGTGAACCCTTTTGCCACTAGCCTAGCACGAAAGCGTCCATCCGCTTTCTTTTTAAACACCCATTTGCATTTGACCACCTTCCTTCCAGTAGGGAGGGGTTCTAATCTCCAGACATCAAGCTTGTCGAGAGCATCCAGTTCATACTGGCATGCTTCAAGCCAATCGACAGCTTGTTCAGACTCCATAGCCTGCTTAAAGGTCTGAGGGTCCCTATAGCCAGGTACCTCTGCCGCATTAAGTAGGTCCATCATTCCCAGCCTACTGCTTCCTTGCACGAATTCATCATCCTCTTGGAGATAGCGAGGATTCGTGAATTGTACCCTAGTGCTCCGCCTTGGTCGGGTAGGCGAGATCGGTTGCGTATTCCTCGGAGATCTGGGAGTAGATCTGGGAGGGGATACTTCCCTATTGAAGTTAGGGGCTGGTATAGGAGCAACTACTGCAGCACACCTTGTGGAGCGAGTGCGAGTGCGGGTGGGTGCAGTGTTTGTAGGAGGGGGGGCTTGGGAAGGGGGAGTGTGATATATTGTCTGGTCTGCCGCAGCAGGTGAGGTGTTGGGGGGTGTGCTAGGCTGTTGTTGGGGTTCTGCGGGCACCTGAATAGGTGGGAGTACAAAGACTGGTGTAGGTGCCGCAGGGGCAACAGCTGGTGTAGGCGGGCTAGGCACTACAAAGAAAATCTCTCCGCCGGCAGCGCCTCTTTCGAGTTCACCAGACACGGGAGGGGTAGGAGTTTGAGAGTGACGAGCCAGGTCACTTAGGGATGGGAAAGTGCTTTCGTCAAA
Source organism: Lactarius akahatsu (assembly GCA_021524915.1). Taxonomy (NCBI): domain Eukaryota; kingdom Fungi; phylum Basidiomycota; class Agaricomycetes; order Russulales; family Russulaceae; genus Lactarius; species Lactarius akahatsu. The sequence goes on from JAKELL010000025.1 coordinate 121,483, forward strand.
TGTAACATCTCGTGAAGAGACGAAGCACCGGCTATGTCTATCCCAGAGTTTGTAGCCCTTTGATAGGGGCTCATAGCCCACAAACACGGCTTCCTTTGCTTTAGGATCTAGTTTGCGCCGGTTGTGTTCGGGTACATGATAGTAGGCTTTGCAGCCAAATACTCTAAAGTAAGAGACATCTGGGACTGTACCATCCCAGAGCTCCAGCGGAGTTTTCCACTGATTAGAACGAGTGGGAGTGCGGTTGTAGATTTGGACAGCAGTTTGAACTGCTTGCTCCCAAAAACCAAGGCTAAGGCCTGCATGATGAAGCATGCTAGTGCCTTTTTCCATAACCGTTCGGTTAAATCGCTCGGCTCTCCCATTCTGTTGTGGAGAATGAGGCATTGTAAGAGTATGCTCAATTCCCGCTTCCAGAAGTATGTGCTTTAAGTCGTTATTGACGTACTCGCCACCACGGTCCGAGTGTAAGGTTTTGATGGGCTTATTTAGTTGTTTTTCAGCCCATGCCTTGTAGTGTAGAAAGGCATCCTTAAACTGGTCCTTTGATTTCATGAAGACAACGACTGCTGCTTTGGAGAAGTCATCTATGAACGTGGCGAAGTACTTGTTTCCTTGTATTGATTGGCTCTGCATGGGGCCAACAAGGTCACTGTGAACGACTTCAAGGGGTTCTTGTGCGCGTTTTGAGGAAGGTGGAAAGGGTAGACGCGTTGATTTGCCAGTCTCACAGCCATGGCACAACTTATCGTCTACTGGTGAGTTATTTATATGGAGTCCTTTTACAGACTCCTGAGCATATCTTTTGAGCGCGTCTCTGGACATATGTCCCATGCGCTGATGCCAGATATCAAGGCTAGCAGATGCAGGTGCTCGGACTGAGTTCATATGTTGTCCGTCAAGCCAATATAGGCCTGAGGCCTTGTGTCCTTCCGCTATGGTCTCTCCATTGAATCTTATAGCAAAAGATGTTGAGTCGAAACTGATGATGGCGCCTTTTTGTGTTAGAGCAGGCGTGGATAGTATGCGTGAGTGTGTGTTGGGGAGATGTAGCACATTTGATATTTTGAGGTCATAACCTCTGTTGGTTCGGATTGTAACCGTACCAGTACCAACGCTCTTGAGCAGAGAGTTGTCACCTAGAAGCACTTCTACTCCTTCATGCGGTGTGTAGGAGTCGTAGTCTTCAAGGTGTGGAGTAAAATGTGCTGATGCTCCACTATCCATCATCCATCTTGATGCTATCTGAGTGTGGTTGGCACTCATCATGTAAAGGGAGACCTGAGGTACTTCATGTACCTCTTCTATTTTGCCAGAGCCATTAACTATAGTAAATAGGCGGCTCTTTGGTACAGGTATGCTATTGGCTGCAGCAAACCTGTTCCCTGGAAGTGAGTCCGGGGCCTCAGTTATTGTGTTTTGGGCAGCTTTCCCACGTTGCCCAGCCCTTCCTTTCTTTGCGTTCTCCTGGTCCCGTTTGAGTTTGTAGCAGTCTGGCTTTTTATGGCCAGACTTTTTGCAGTAGTGGCAGATTATGTCTGGAGACACAGAGCTGCCCGATGCCTGCAACGCATGATCGTGCGGAGGCGAATTTTTCTTGACGGGGGCTATCTTATTATAAGATGCCGGGGGACCAGCGATGCGTGATTCCTCATTAATGAACCTGTTAATTAGGTCCTGAGGTTGTAGGTTGGCAGGGGGGCCAGAGGCGAGGATGGTGCCTGCTATGGTGCTGTAGGAGGGGGGTAGCGCGTCTAACAATATGAAGGACATTTGCATGTCCGAGACGGGCATCCCTTGCTCCACAAGGGTGTTCCTCGCGTCCAACATTTTCTGGAGTTGAGGTTGGAAGGGGCTACCTTCCTGAAGCTTGGTATTGGCCAAGCCCACCCATAAGTTGAAGGTGGCCATGGAGCCAACCTGACCATAGAGGTGATCTAAGTGGGAAAATTTGTCATGGACGGTTGGGAACACCGTCTCTGACACAATGCCAGATAAAACCTCTGATGTGACTGAGAGGTATAGGAGGCCGGTGATGACCTCTTCCTGCTTCTCCCACAAGGCCAAGATGGCCAACCCTTCGTCTGTTGGTCCCGTAGGGGCACCAACAACTCCTGCTGCAGGGGCAGGGTGGTGTGGAACAAAGGCAGGCTGGGAGTGGGAAAGGTGCCTTTTCACCCCATTCATCAGCATGAGCGACGTGAAGGTCGCTCCCCATGTTTGCCAGTTTGTTCCATCCAACTTGGAAAGGACGAGGGTAGGTGGGAAGGAGAGGTGGAAGGTGGGCGAAGCCATTTGAGATGTTTGTATATCTGGTTCCGAGGAGCAGTCAGAACCAGCCCAGATCTTGTTTAGGAAAGTAAAGGTCCAGCCATAAGAGCGCTATCACTCCATAACACAGTAGAGTGTCATGCCTCAAGTTTGTGCGACTTGGAAGTATTATAGTAGTGGAATCATTTTTATGATGGCTGCCTTGTACTGTGATCTTCTGAGACCCTAGGAGGGCGAGTGGTCATATCATACAGCTTTATCAGGGTCTAGCAAGAAGGGCTCATAGAAGCATTGTCCGGCGAAGGACGCTTCAAGGCCATCTCTAACCTTTAGGGCCAAGTAGACTGGGGCGACTAAGATGCACAGTAAAGGGTAGTACCCTAGAGAGGAGCCAACAGCGAATTCCAGAGACAATGATAGGGATCAACTCCCATAACAATTGTGACTGTCGTCTGTGGAGTCTCTAGAACAGACCATTAAGGGTCTTGGTACTAAGTAGCTAGACTAGTGATACATGCCATGCAGCGAATCCTGCACAAAGGGAGCGAATGCTTCTCCTGGCAGAGGTCTAGTCATAGCTACTGTGTAAATACCATTATAGTATAGTAGCGTTTCCTAGTTGTGTCAGAGGGAAGGACTTCTGGGTTTGACTATTAACCAGGCCTTCACACCCCTTAAAGTGACCCAGGTATTAACCGAGTATCACCCAACCATTAGAAAGGCCTATAACCGCAAGGGTCTTCCCCTATTGGCCTATGAAAGCACTTCCGGACGAAGACCGGGTATAGAAAATATACTAGGATAGTGCGCACAGAGGAGTTTAAGGTCATAAAGACCTTTCACGAGAACCTCCTTAAGAGGCTAGCCAGAATGGCACATGACGGAGTCATGGTGGACGAGAAAGGATGTGTCGGAAAGGTAGGGGATAGAGGATGCTCACTGAAGATGTGGAAGACGACAAAAAAATTGTGGTCGGCTGAGAGAGCAAGGTGACACAAGAGTAGATCTGTAGGTATAACGCAAGTTAGTTATTAGGCGTCAGGGCCCATAACCTGTTGAAGCGCAGAACTAACGAGCGAAGCGTTAATAGCAAGGAGCTAAAGACAAGTAACTTCAGAGGGTGAAGGAACTCTATACCAATACTACTACACACCTAAAGACAAGTACTAAGACGTCTGTGAGTAAAAGGTAGTGTAGGGTAAGAGAGAAGGGACTTACACTTCAGAGGGTGAAGGAACTCTGAAGTGTAGAGGCGAAAACAGCAGTCCTTATATACAGGACACTTAGCTAAGAATGGTCTGTGCGCACAGGTGATCCAAACACAATACAGGTGGTCTGTGCGCCAGAGGGAGAAATGCCATTGGAGGGCAGAGAACAATAGCTGCCTAAAGCAGACAATACCGGTATCTTAACTATGAAGAACAATAAGAGTCTACACGTGACTCTAACAATAAAGATAAACAAAAGCGGTCCGTAAGAGTCCGGCCAAGTCCGAATTAGTCCATAAGGGACAGATACCGTATTTAGTAAATGGGATGACTCAATCATATCCCACGAGACATGTGACTTAAATCAGTCGCGTCTCAACACCCAAATCACGCAGAACCTCGACGAGTCACAAGTACTGCGCTGGGTCAAGCCGCACAATCTGAAAAAGCATGGAGGATTATGGTGGAAAGGGGAGGCCCTTGTCGTCATCAGGGATAACGATCTTAAACAGGGGGTAATCACCTTTTTCCACAACACACCCGCTATGGGACACCCCAGAATCACAAACACTTACGAACTCTTACGACGAGACTACTGGTGGCCCAGCATGCGCAAAGACGTTGAAGAATACATTAAGGGTTGCGCTGTATGTCAAGCCAACAAAATAAACCCCCACCGACAAAAACCACACCTTTTCCCTATCACAACCGACCCAGACGCAGAACCCTTCGAAGTCGTAGCCATGGACTTCATCACGAAACTACCACCATCACAAGGATATGATTCGATACTCACCATCACCGACCACGACTGTTCCAAGGCAGCCATCTTCATCCCATGCAACGAAACAATCACCGTGGAGGGTGTAGCCAGACTATACCTTCACCACGTCTACCCCCATTGCAGCATACCCCGAAAACTGATCACCGATCGAGACCCCCGATTTACGTCAGCATTCATGACACAACTCTGCCAAGTTCTCAGAATTAGGCAGAATATCTCGGCGGCATACCACCCCAAGACAGATGGGCAGTCAGAACGAACCAACCAATGGCTGGAGCAATACTTGTGCCATTGGAGCAACATGCAGCAGGATAACTGGGCAGAGGCCCTCCCAGTGGCACAGTTCGCACATAACGTGTGGCCTAACGCGACAACAAAACATTCCCCTTTCTCGCTCATCGTGGGATGGGAACCACGTACTACTTGGACCCCAAAACCCACGACCTCTCCATCAGTCGATCAGCGTTTGAAAGATATGGGCAATTTCCGACAACACGCACAGGATTGTATCAAACATGCCCAGGAACTCATGGCGAAGAGAGGGCATACCTGCTTCATCCCTTACCAAGAAGAGGTGCAAGTGTGGTTAGAAGGGACGAACCTTAAAACATTCTACCCCACGTCCAAACTAGCCCCTAAACGTCATGGGCTGTTCTGCATCAAGAAGGCCCTTTCAACAGTATCTTACGAATTAGAACTCCCGAAGTCATGGAAGATCCACCCCGTGTTCCATGCCAACCTCCTCACCCCATATAAGGAGATGGAACTGCATGGGGCAAACTTCACGCGACCTCCTCCTGACCTTATCGATGGAGAAGAGGAGTTCGAAGTGGAGCAAATCCTCGGATCGAGATTCTATGGCCGAGGGCGCAAGCTCCAGTTCCTGGTCCAATGGAAGGGGTTCCCCATGAGCGATAGCTCATGGGAACCACTCGAGAATGTTCAACATGCACCTGACCTTATTGCCAACTTCTATCAGCATAACCCAACCGCTGAAGGGGCTGGACGAAAGATATAAAGAGACACCCTACAAACCCGAATCACACATCCCTTTCCTTCTCTTGCACACCATGACGCCCACTCCCATTGTCTCTAAGATTCCTTCGCGCCCACCGGTGCAACTCATACTCGAACAACTGACTGTACCTTCGCAGGACCAGGGTGTCCCCTGATGAACAGCACACATGAAGGGATCATACTCACAGTGAACTGGTGACTGTGGTGAGATATGAAGGTTGTGATGACTCACTGTCACTCGACAGGGAGGCACGACGGGTTCAGAAGACCGGGGGTGGTGGAGAACGCGGAGCGGGGCACAGGGACTACTGTGATGGAACGCTTTGGCTCAACCGTCAGAACTGGCGCGACGGCTCAGGGAAAGTGGCGCTTAGTGGCAAGTCGTGCTTGACAGCTGAAGGGGCACTAGTGCTCGGGAGGCGGGAAGAGGCAAAGGGAGGATGTCACAAGTGGACAGTCTGAGGGACTGTCCGTTCTATTGCGCTGGCTTATATACCCAGAGGGATGGTCTGTGCGTAAGTTTAGGGCAGGCTTAAGGTCTGCCCACGGGTACTGCGGAATACTGCGGAATGGAACCTTCCGGTAACATCTAAATATAGTGTCCAATGGGAAAATCAAGATAGTGTCGTACGACTGCTCCGCAGTCGATGACGCCATATGACGTGACTGCTCCGCAGTCCAATCAGAATAATTGTAGGAGTGGTACGACTGCACCAGCAGTCGAGTTGGTCATAGTGATTTGACTGCTCCGCAGTCCAATCAGATAAATCCAAGGAATGGTACGACTCTCAGTCGTCAGGTGGCTTGATAAACGATGGGAGATCACGTGATGAGTCACGTGATCGTCGGAGTACGAAATTCAAACTCCGATTTCGGATTTCCCCTTTAGGAAGGTGATTAGATAAGACCGGGCCGGTGCGGACCGGTCTTAGACGCCCGAGTCACGACCCAAGTTTCTAGGTTCGTGACAGTATCCCCTTTTTAACGCCGTGCTGCACCGACAGCACTGGTTGACTTTGGATGAGGGGCGCGGGGGTGGTCCTTGTGGAACTTCTGGACCAGTTCTCGGGAGTGCGTCATGCGGGATGAGGGGAGCCAGGAATTTTCGGAATCAGGATATCCCTTCCACTTGATCAGGTAAAGTATCCCCTTCTTGTTGGGTGATACTTTAGATTGCAAGACCGCTTCAACTTCGTAGTGTTCGTCCTCTCCTTGGACGATCTCGGGAGGGGGTCGGGTGAAGTTGGGTCCGTGGATATCATTCTCATGATACGGAGAGATCAGGGAATTGTGGAAGACTGGATGAATACGCCATGTCTTTGGGAGTTGGAGTTTACAATTAACTCCCCAGGTGGATAAGACTTTGAATGGACCATGGCGTCGCGGGGCAAGCTTGGGCTTGGGATGTGTGGTGTGGATGTTGGTTCCTTCCAACCAGACTAAGTCTCCAGACTTGAATTCTCGGGATGGGATTTGTGACTTGGAACTTCTCATGATTTCCGCCGCTACTTTTAGCGCTGCGGTGACCTCGGATCGGATTTGGTTCAGGGATTTCAGCCGGTCTTCGGCTGCCGGGATGTTGGTCGTGAAGTGGATGGGGGGAATGAACTCGGGTTTGAACCCATACCACACTTCGAAGGGTGATTTCTTGGTAGCGCTATGTTGCCGAACATTGTGCGCGAACTCCATGAATGGGATCAACTCTGCCCAATTATCTGCTTGGAAGTTGCAGAAAACGCGAAGGTATTGCTCGAGCTCTTGATTGACTCGCTCGGTCTCTCCATCTGTCTGTGGATGGAACGCGGTTGACATGGTGGACTTGACTCCAAGTTTGCTCCAAACTTCTTGCATCACTTTAGACGCGAATTGGGGTCCTCTGTCCGAAATCACTTGTTGGGGGAGTCCGGTTCTTCGCCAGACTTGTTCCAGGTATAACTTGGCAGTTTCATCAGCCGTGATAGTCTTGTTACAGGGAGCGATGACCGTCGCTTTACTGAGGCGATCTACGACCACGAATAATGTGTCGTAACCGAGGGACACGGGGAGGTCGGTGATGAAGTCCATGGTGATGATTCCCCACACCTCTGTAGGAATCGGATTGGGTTGCAGGGGTACTTGGGTTCTGGGCTTGATTTTCGTCGATTGACAGATAGCGCATCCGTCTACGTAACTCTTGACGAAACTGGACATTCCAGGCCACCAGAAGTCTCGGGATATCAGCTCGTAGGTTTTCCATCTTCCTGGATGTCCTACGGCGATGTGGTCGTGATATTGTTTAACGATATCTCTTCGTAGATCATCGTTCTTGGGAACGTAGACTTGTCCTCGGAATAAGATGACTCCATCTTCTAGGTTCCACTCTTCCAAACCCTTGGTGAGTGAACGGGGACCGCTCTTCAAGAGGGTTTCCAACGCCATACTGACTTCTCTGTCGTATGTCTGCGTGTCTCGGATGCGTTGTCGCAGGGAGGTGTCTCCTAACACCGTGATTGCTGCTCTTTGCACAGCGTTAACTTGAAAATATTTCGTATCCAGGAGCACTCGCTTTTCATCTTCATCCGCTATCCCCTTTTTATGATCTGGACGCCTGGACAGTGCATCAGACTTGTTCTGACTGCCTGGTTTGTGGATGATGATGAACTGGAACTGGGACAGAAACAGCGCCCAACGGGCCTGTCGACGGGAGAGTTTTTGCTTCTTCATAAAGTAAGCCAGGTTGTTGTGGTCGGTCCACACCTCTGTGGTATCACTACGTCCCTCGAGGTAGTGTCGGAATGCATGGAAAGCATGGATGATCGCAAGGAGTTCCTTGTCACAAATCTCATAGTTGCGCTCCGCAGGAAGGAGAGATTTTGACAGAAAGGCAACGGGATGCCAACGTTCCAAGGCATCGGGTTGCTCCAGAATAGCCCCAGTCGCAAAGTCACTGGCGTCAGTGATGAGTCGGAATGGCTTGGAATGGTCAGGGAGGGCTAAAACAGGGGCCTGGGTGAAGGCTTTGATCAGGGTGCGGAAAGCGCTTTCCGCCGTGGTATCCCAAGAAAAGAGCACATCTTTCTTGGTCAGGTCGAAGAGTGGTCGGGCGACGGTGGAATAATCTTTGATGAACCGCCGATAGAAATTACAGAAGCCCAAAAACGCTTGGACTTGTTTGACTGTACGCGGGACAGGCCACTCGGTAATACCAGCCACTTTGGCTGGGTCCATGGAAACTTGGCCGTTGGAAATCACGATTCCAAGGTATTCGACGGAGGTCTGAGCAAATACGCATTTCTCAGGTTTCAGGTAGAGGTCGTGCTGCTCCAAACGCTGGAGCACGTCGTGGGTCAACGCAGTCAGGGAGTCGAGATCTTCCGTGAAGATAAGGATGTCATCGAGGTAGACCACAACATGTCCACCATCGATCAGGGGTCCGAAGAGCTGGTTCATGAACGTTTGGAACGTTGCTGGTGCGTTGCAGAGACCGAAAGGCATTACGGTCGGTTCGAAAAGGCCGTGGGAGGTCTTGAAAGCGGCCTTGTACTCATCACCCGTCGCGAATCCGGATGTTGTTGTAACCCCACCGGATGTCCAACTTGGTGAAATAACGCGCGCCGTGAAGTTTGTCAATTAACTCGGGAATGAGGGGGAGGGGCGCCGCGTTCTTGATGGTGATGTCGTTCAGAGCCCGGTAATCTTGAACCGGACGGAGCTTTCCATCCTTCTTGTCAACGAAAAAGAAGGGGCAGGCCATGGGGGACTTGGAAGGGCGGATGTAACCTTTCCGCAGATGTTCGGAGATGTACTCCTTGAGTGCATCAGCCTCTTTAGGCGTCAGGCGGTAGATGGAACAGTTCTTTAAACTCGCTCCAGGTTTCAGATCAATCGCATGATCCCAGGGTTGGTGCGCAGGCAAGCGGTGGGACGCTTCCTCGCTGAAGACTCGGGTGTATCGCTGGAAGTGACTCGGAATGTGGTCCGTGGAAGGTTTAGGGGCAGTCTTTGCCGCTAATTTGGTACTCGTGGTGAACTTCGCTCGGATGGCCAAGTGGTCGTACTTGGGAAAACTGTGGCTCCACAGGAATGGCTCGATAGCCTCTTGGAAAAATGTGTGTTCTACAGGTTCTGCTGCGTCAGCAGTCGGGATTAAAGCGTCGTCCGCTTGTTCGGGTCCTAGCGCTAGGATGTTGGCTCGGAAAGGATCTCGGAAAGGAACTGTTGCGTCAACAGGAACTCGGGATGGGACATCTGCACTCGCAGGAACTTGGGGAGGAACTCGGGATGGAACATCTGCACTCGCAGGAACTCGGGAAGGAACTCGGGATGGAACATCTGCACTTGCAGGAACTCGGGAAGGAACTCGGGATGGAACATCTGCACTTGCAGGAACTCGGGAAGGAACTCGGGATGGAACATCTGCACTTGCAGGAACTCGGGAAGGAACTCGAGATGGAACATCTGCGCTCGCAGGAACTCGGGAAGAAGGGGCGTCTTTAGCCGGTGTAGGTTCTAACTCTAGAATGTTGATCGTGGTGTCTCGGGTTTGGGGTACTCGGGAGGAAATGACTACGGTCTTCGTAGACAAGGTGCAGCTACTTGGGCACCGCGTGAAGGCGATCTGGGGTCTTGACCAGTCGATCTCGGGATTGTGCGCTCGGAGCCAATCCGTTCCTAGGATTATGTCGTGCTCCCCTAGAGTGGTGACGTAGAATTCGACGACCTCGTCGTGATAGGCGTTCTCTGCCGTTCTGATCCTTAACTTCTGGATCGTGGTATGCTTGACTAGCCCCGTCTTGTTGGGCGACCCGTCCACGTTTCTAACTGGCATCGGGTTAACTAGAGTTCTCAAGGTCAAGCCGTTTGCACGCGCAAACCCATCATCCGCGATGATGCCCTCCGCGCCGCTGTCCAACAGGGCGCGGGCACTGATTTCTCTGCCAGATCGCTTTCCTACTAGTGTCACCCTGAGTACGATAGAAGGAGCTCTCCTATTCCGTATCGTCTCGACTGGTACAGGCTCGCCGCCGAGCGTCTCTAGTAAGGAAATGCCGCTCACAGCGCAGCTGGCTATCAATCTTCCACCCGACAGTGCTACAGGGGAAGGACCTAAAAATCCTCGTTAATAGGTGCAGACCGCGGACGCGCGTCCGGGGAATACGGGAGTATCTCTCGATACATGGCTCCAACCAGAGCCGGGTGATCAGTAGGTGCTTCCTCTTGATCCAGGTCCTCGTCAACAAAAACGCCTCGCGCTCTACTTGAATTGTTGGGAGGGCGGCCACCTCTGGCCCTCATGCTTTGCGTCTTTAGCTTGCATTCTCGAAGGATGTGGCCTGGGCTACCACAGTATAGGCACAACTTGTTCTGGAAACGCCGGTTCCGTTCTTCTTTGGTAAGTTTGCCTTGGAATTTCTCGGGTCGGGATGAAGAAGCGTTGACGTTAACGCTATCGTCTTCGGTCAGGACAGCTCGTCCGAAAGTGGGTCTTCCACTATTGCGCGAAGGGGAGTTTCTCGGAATGGAATCAGCGTATAACTTATATACGCGGTCGAACTCTCTGGCTTTATCTACCAGGTCTTCGAGTGTCGTCGGGAGGGGGGAAATGCCCATAAGTTTCATGTGTAGGGCCGAAGGAATCGCCTTTCTAAAGGCGTGCATCTGAGTTTGTTCGTTCGCGCCGCTTCGTTTGGCGTAAGTGGACCAGTCCTGGTACCACTCGTTGAACGGTCGGGTACCCATCTTTAGGGTATACATCAGATTGGTGGCTTCCAAAGCCGTATGCGCCGGGATGAAATGCTTGTCAAAGTCAGATTTGAACGTAGCCCACGTTCCGAAGGAGACAGCTGCACCCGCAGCTGGGTTTAAGGCCTTGTGTTGCCTATCCTGGGCCCACTCGCCCGCAGAAGTGCCCGCTTTGAAGTAAGTCAGGGCCGCAGATATTTTCTTGTTGTCGGTATCGAAAATCGACTCATTGAGGTGGAAATAATTTTCCAAATTATTCCAGAACGCTGTCGCTTTGTTGGGTCTTCCATCAAAGGGTTCGGGTGCTGCACCAAGGATCTTTGCTGGATTTGCAGCCATGGAAATTATCGCCGGGGGTCTCGGAGGGGAGCGCGAAGGGGATCTCGAAGGGGAACGCGAAGGGATTCTTGGGAGGCGAGGTACTCGAAGCGGAGGCGATCGGGATCGCGGGGGAACCGTTGCTCTGTGCGTGAGAGGCGGGGACGGTAGTCTCGGAGGGGAGGTACTCGGAGGGGAGTTTATTGAAGTAGTTGCTATTCGATGAAGTCGGCTGGGACCAGGTGCACTTGGAAGTGGACCAGGGGATACGCGAGGGGAAGAAGGCTGGGAAGCCACTCGAGATACGAGACCGGTAAGTCTTTTAGCGGTGTCGTCAAGGATTCGTGAAACTTCTTCTTGTTCACTATCGGAATCCGGGGCGTTGGAAGGGCTCAAGGGGGTTAGCGAACGCTCGCTCTCTGATTGCTCTTCAGAGTCAGAAAACCGAACCGCTCGGTTGTTTCCGTATACCCAACGGGAGTGGGTAAAGGACCAGGATACTCTCTTCTTCTTGAAGGATCCGCAAAGGATAGCCCAATCTAGCTTTCGAACCTTTCGGATGTGGGGAAAGACTTGCTCAAAGTCTTGGACTGTAAGACGCTTCTGGGTAATGACGTGTACCCACGGAAAGTGACCGTCGGGACTAGTGACGGGCTGATCGTTGAAGGTGGCGTAGATGAGATCGTCGACGAGGGAAAAGTAGGGGTCTAGGAAGTACACAGGAATCCGATCTCGTTCGTCAGAGGTGAGCTCTCTTTTCTCACTCATTCACTGGGGGTGTCGGTGTAACAGGGAAGTGTTCCACCCGGTCTCGTTCCACGGGTAGAAGACTTGATACGCGGGGCGGAGGATCGCTCGATCGGGTTGATTCGTCCTTTGCTGGCGGCGAATCCACTGGTATTCTTCGTAAATACCGAAATGGGTCAGAGTAGTTTTACTTCTCCACAAGAAGTTCTGGAAATTCAATGGGCTTGAGGTAACGTCCCGTGCTCGGGTAAGAGGCGATGCAAGGATTAGAGTCTCTTGCGGATACTGATCGTACTGGAGACGACAGTGATGCTTGAAGACGTCAAGCTCTCGGGGTGTTCTCGTAGGTAGCTGCTCGGAAACGAAAATGGCTTCAGGGAGGTGACAGTGAAGTTCTCGGGGTTGGGTTTCTAGGAAGTGAGCCTCGTCGCTACTTGTCGAATGTTGCCTCGCAACTGGGTTACTCGGGAGGGTCGGATTACTTGATCCGGTTGGGTAGATGCTCGGGTAGACGGGTTCGTTCGGTCTACTTTGATTGGTCCTTGGGATGACCGGGTCTGGAACTATTGGAATAGTTTCGCGAAGGGGGCGTCGGGGTCCCGTAGGTCTTCTCGGGATTACTGGGGAATTCTCGTGGGAGGAGATGTGGGAATTTCTTGCTTGGAAGCGGCGATGGGGTGGTCGTAAATGGGATGAAGCCAGGTTGATAGCCCAATTCGTTATGGGTTCCAGGGTGTCAATTTTTACACTCGTAAAAATGCTCGGAATTTAATTTGTAACTCTACAAATTAAAGTGTTCTACTCCTATCACTGAAGGGTAGGTAGTTAACACTAGGGGCCCAAAGTACTACGCCTTCTGGAGTAGGGGGAGTCTCTGGTCTGTAGCCACAGATGCACACTTCTTGAGTGCACCAGCAAGGACCGTGATTGGTGGTACTTCCCCAATCGTCTCTGGTCGATTGCGTGTTGCTGGTTTCGTCTGTTGCCGGGCTGCTCGCAGGGAGGGATAATCGTGCTAGTAGGCTAGGGGGGTCTTGAACACGTCCTACTAGGAGCTCTACAAGCTCGGGGTCGTTGGGGTCCGTGGGAGGGTCTTGGAAGACGCGGGGGTTGACCAGGCTTTGGTCCGGGTTTGTCAGGGTGGTTTCCCAGGTAGCTCTACTCCAGGAATACGTGAGCTCGGTTCCTTCGGTAATAACCAAGCGCGCGGGGCCTTCTCTGTCCACTACACGGACTTCGCAGAAGTTGATCTGTATTTCTTCGTATGAAAGGCGGAATCGATCGAGGAACCGGATCGAATTTCCCCACTGGAGTTGTCGAATGAAGTAGTCGCGGCGAGGGGGGATGTAATTGAACCAAAGATAGTCGCTCTTTGTCCAAAGAAGGAGTTGTTCGGTGACAATGTCCGAGAGGTGCCAGAATAGGAGCTGGTCGTTGCAGGCAGTCGACAACGGCTGAGAGGTCGTCTACAAAGTCGTTGTAGGTGTCGTGATCCCAAGTCTCTCCAAACTCGAAGAGATTGACTAGATTCTTGAGCACCAAGGGAGGGTCCGTCCAGCAGTCGATGCGGGACGACTCGGAAAGTTCGTAATAGGAAGTCGAAGGATAATACCGACGGACTTGTCGGTCTCTGTGGGTGTCGAAGTTCGCACGAGCTCGTCGGACTCGTTCTTCGTCAGTGGGAACGCGAAGGGGAGTTGGAGGCACTTAAACCACTCGGTTTACAGCCCTATCACAAGGAAATAAACAAGGGAACTTACTCGTCGCGTTGAGTTGAATCACTCGATTCAGGGATCAAGGCAACAAATCTATACCACTAGTACTTATAGTGGTTGAGAATCGGGGATAGCCGGGACAAAGGAAAAGGGATCGGCCGGAACGCGAGGAGTAAGGCAATGAGACAAGAGAAGGGGGTTGGAGCGAACAATGTCCTCAAAGAAATAGCCCTGATAATGGGCAAACACCTGTCCGTTGAAAGCGAAGCGAAGATGTCCGTAAGTAGTAACAACACGTCCGTCCAAAAAGTCCTGAATCTCCAACGTTACCAGGGAGTCAATATAACCAGCTCTGATTATATTGGAGAGGGGCTCAAACGCCGCCCGGAGTCCTTCACGGAAGTCGTATCTCACGCTTCCAAGGGGGAGGTCGGCGGAGGGGAGGTCGAAGATCGCCTTCGAACAGACGTAGAGGGCGGGGAAGTCGGGGTGTACGGCGGGGTCGATGAGGCGTGGGAGAAGGGTGTAGACGTGTGGGGGCGGAATACGGAACGGGGAAACGGACGGAAAGGTGTGGGAAGCTCTGACAAGAGCGGACGCGAGGGGGATACGACGGAAGTGCTCACGAAAGACTTTCCGAAGCGGGGCGCCAAGACTCGCCTTCAGGGGTGTAGACGGCGATGTATTGGTGAGGGTGGTCCTCCTGACTGTTAATGCACGAGGGGGGGCGGAAGAGGGGAACGGCAGGAGCGATGTTCTCCTGGTTGACAGTGGGGGACGAGAGGGGACTGCTCGGCTACGCGCTCGTAGTCGATGGGAGAGTCAGGGGTCGGGACGCGAGGGGGAGGGGATGGAACACGAGGAGGGGCGCTTTCAGGGCGTGGTGATGGCGAGGGCTCGGAAGGGGGGTCAGGGTACACCAACTCTGGTGTCTGGGCGCGAAGGGGAACGGAACGGACCGCTACTTGTGTCCGGATATCAAACTCCTCGTACTCAAGAGGAGTAGCAGGGCGGGGGACGACGGGGCGAGGGGTGTCAACACGAGCGGAGGAGGGGCGAGTGACGGGCGATGGGAGCCCAGATAGGGGTTCACCGAAGATGTCGGTGAGGACGTACTCGTATTGTACGCCTGAGGTGGACGAGCCTTGTTCGAACTCTTGAACAAAGGCGGAAGGGGACGCGAGGGGGGTGAGGGGCGATGGGAGGCGAAGGGGAGGGGTGGTGTTGACGACTGGGAGGCGACGGAGGGCGGGGAGTAACGGTGGAACGAAGGGAAGAGTGACGACGAGGGGGGCGAGGATATTGGTGGTCGTTTTCCTCGAAATACGACCCAGAATCTCCGTCCCACTGACCAAACTGCGAGAAGTCGTAGTCGTAGTCAGACACTGGGAACACCCGGGGTCAGGTCTAATTGGGTTAGACTGTCCAAGTGTGATGACTCACTGTCACTCGACAGGGAGGCACGACGGGTTCAGAAGACCGGGGGTGGTGGAGAACGCGGAGCGGGGCACAGGGACTACTGTGATGGAACGCTTTGGCTCAACCGTCAGAACTGGCGCGACGGCTCAGGGAAAGTGGCGCTTAGTGGCAAGTCGTGCTTGACAGCTGAAGGGGCACTAGTGCTCGGGAGGCGGGAAGAGGCAAAGGGAGGATGTCACAAGTGGACAGTCTGAGGGACTGTCCGTTCTATTGCGCTGGCTTATATACCCAGAGGGATGGTCTGTGCGTAAGTTTAGGGCAGGCTTAAGGTCTGCCCACGGGTACTGCGGAATACTGCGGAATGGAACCTTCCGGTAACATCTAAATATAGTGTCCAATGGGAAAATCAAGATAGTGTCGTACGACTGCTCCGCAGTCGATGACGCCATATGACGTGACTGCTCCGCAGTCCAATCAGAATAATTGTAGGAGTGGTACGACTGCACCGCAGTCGAGTTGGTCATAGTGATTTGACTGCTCCGCAGTCCAATCAGATAAATCCAAGGAATGGTACGACTCTCAGTCGTCAGGTGGCTTGATAAACGATGGGAGATCACGTGATGAGTCACGTGATCGTCGGAGTACGAAATTCAAACTCCGATTTCGGATTTCCCCTTTAGGAAGGTGATTAGATAAGACCGGGCCGGTGCGGACCGGTCTTAGACGCCCGAGTCACGACCCAAGTTTCTAGGTTCGTGACAAAGGTGAGCTTGAAGCAGCAACAGAGAGATCTTGCAAGTGAAGCAGAGGTAGTGTCTGGCACACAACAGATGAGAACTGATGTTTATACAAGAGAGAGAAACATACCTGGCACACAACAGATGAGAACTGATGTGGACCAGGAGCGTACAAGCTACACTACTTATACAAAAATACAGAGTGACGCAGGTAACAGCTGGTCACAGTAAATACAAGACGCATTGTTCTACAAGTGGACAAAGGAGTGTACTGTTCTGGAGAACAAGGCATATACAACAAGGAAAGTCTGGGATATGATATCATAGTGACATCAAAATAAAGATATCAACAAGGATCAGAGTACAAGGATGAAATACAAGGGGAGTCCAGAGGAGTCCATGATGTCATTGTACAGTGATGTCATAGATAAGAAAGTCCGAGATTGTAAAGATCATATACAGTATAATCTAATCTACATAAGTCTAATATATCTTATCTAAAGCAGTCCGTTATCTGCATGTCCATTGAGCCGCTAGATGCGCTCAGGTCACTTATCAACATCCCCTCACAACCAGAGGGTTGTATGCCATACTCTGTGGTCCCTAGTCCAGACCCTCCTATCCTATCCCTGATCGCTCCTACCCTTGACCGCCTCATGCAGGAAGAGGCGGCTACCTCGCTACTTACCCTCACCACTCTGTCTGTCGATGCTCCCATCACAGTGCAGGTCCCCGCCATTCCCACTCCTCCTGAACCGCAACAACACACCCCACCACCACCACTTGAGCACGTACCACTTCCCCCATTCCCGCCTGGCATTGGCCAGGTAATCACACCTACTACACAACCTTGACTTGTTGAACCCAACCCCACCTATGCATTCCTCAATGATGAAAAGACGGGGGAGGATGCCACGGACCCGGGACTTCCCTTTCTTCGCAACGACCCTGATCTCTCTTACCTCTACTTCCCGCTGAAGATTGGGGAGGTGGGGTACCCGAAACAAATCGCGCGCTTCATCCACTATCGAAAAGACTACCAGGAAGTTGTTGGAACCATGGGGAGGGGGCATCCATGCTATGTGCAGTCAGTTTACTTGCGAGGGGTATATGAGGGGCAGCTGCCTCAGCATGTCATGGACCAACAGCTCGCAATGTTCCATCCACATGACCCACGAGCCATATGCGTCAATGAAGTCCTGACAGAGTTACGCGATGTCCGCCTTCACGCAGACGTAGCACGTCTCCGGGATTGCCTACTGTGGAAGGACGCGGTTACCGCGCGCGAGTCTGAGCTTCGATGGATGGAATCGGACCTCGTGCGTGATCGCTTCCACATGGATATGGACCTCGCGAGCGTGCGGAAGCAGTTGCAGTATGCCCGTGCAATACCACTGATATCTGAAAAGTATGACGAGCTCTAGGCCAAATTTATACGCCCATGCCCCACTCCTGATTCCATTCCCATTCCCCCGCGCATCGGAGGACCTTGCGAAATGCCGCGCCTTCAGGGCGAGAGTAGTCAGCGCCCTTGCAAGTGTTTCCAGTGCAAGTTGACAGACCATCTGATCACGCAGTGCCCTCAACGGAGGGCCAAGCAGCCGTGTCAATGGTGTGGCAGTCGTACCCATCAGTACGATGTGTGCCTCATCCGTCGAATCTCTCCCATGTCGCCCACCTATATCAACCCAGATGACCGCCCTTGGTGGTGCGGGAAGTGTTTGGGGTATGACGCAAGGCATGCAGAAATCCACTGTCCTCAGTACGAGCAGTGCCGGGAATGTGGTGAGCGAGGTCGGCACCTCTTCTTGCATCACCACACCTGTCCACGCCCCCCTTCACCAATCCCTGACACCGTACCCGTCGAGGACGACTGGTACTACACCAGTGACTAGTCGAAGTCGTGGCGACTTCGAGTCTGATGGGGGGGTAATGTTACGATTTTCGCCCTACTATACGATGTGTTCTGTTCTCCTTCTCGCTTCGCCTTGTGTTTGCATGTACCTTTATCCATGATCCGTTCCGATTCGCTCTCCGACTCTTATCTTGCACCAACCCCATGACTGCAGAGAAGCTAGACCTATGATTCCTAGGACCCGCTGACGTCATTTGAGCCCCGCGTGCCCCCGCGGGATTTCCTTGTACTTCTTATGGGCTTTCCTTTCACGCTTCCTTATTAGCTCGCTGAGGACAGTACCTCAGGATCGCGCCATGTGTTTGTACTTTACAAACACCCTGTACTAGTATATAAGTCACGCCCTACCTAGCTTGTACGGTAGACTTGACTTCTTGTGTAATACCACATTGCCTTTGTCTCACAAACTGACTTTGACTTGCCCTTGCGCTTGAGTCCTCACCTTTGCTCGCCCTTTCGCTTGAGCCTTGATTCCCACTATTATCCTTGTGTCCCTGGGAGACCAAGTGATACTTGTTCATCACCGAACTGAGTCCTGACCGACTCACGCCTATCCAATCCCGTCGACTTGCTGAGGTACACGTCGTACTTAATGCCCCTGTGGTGGCGTTACACAACACACCACATCACACCACATCGGTCTGACTTCAAAGACTACACCCCATGTCAAGGCAGTGTGCGCCTAGGGGATAAGTCCACAATTGACCAAGTTGGTGTAGGCTCCGTCGTCTTCACAATGAGCCAGGGCATTCCTATCACCCTAAGCAATGTGCTGCACCTACCACAGGTAAAAACACGCTTCTTGTCGATGCGTGCACTAGCACAAAAGGGTGCGGAAGTGGCCTTTGACAGTGGCTCGTTTAAAATATCTGTCAATAAAAGCTGTGTAGCTGTTGGCTACCTGGAGGACAACCTGTACTGGTTGGACGCTTCAAGCATTGGCCTAAATGCTCACGTTAAAAGTGCAGCCACCACTCTAGATATCTGGCATCAGCACATGGGACACATCTCCTCTGCTGCTCTTAAGTCATACGGTCCCTCTGCCACTACTGGCATGGACATTGACAGCTCTACCACACACACTGGTGTGTGTCGTGGGTGCAAGTTAGGCAAATCCACTTGCCAACCCTTCTCTGCATCCTCCAACAAGAGGACAACTCGTATCTTTGAGATTGTACACAGTGACCTAGCCGGTCCAATGCAAACTCAGTCCCTGCAAGGCTCTGCCTACACTGCCACCTTCATAGACGACCACTCCAAGTTCGCAGTGGTATACTTCATTAAGTCGAAGGATCAGTTTGTGAAAGCGCTGCAGATGTATTTGGCCTGGGGTGAAACCCAGACATCCCATAAACTGCGTGCACTCCACTCTGACTGCGGAGGCGAGTATATGGCAAGCCAAGTGCAGGACATTCTCAAGCAGAGAGGAATAGAGCATCACCTCACGATGCCAGGTTCACCACAGTCGAACAGGAAAGCTGAGCGGTTTAACTGCACCATTATGGATAAGGCAATGGCCATGCTGCACACTGCTGGCATGTCTAAAGGCTTCTGGGAGCATGCGATGAGCACCGCGGTACACATCTACAACCGCTCTCCCACCCGTACACTTAAGTGGCGCACACCTTATGAGCTCTGGTACTCTGGCAAAGTACCAGATGTCTCACATCTACGCATCTTCGGATGCAAGGGGTACATGCACATACCCGCTGATAAGCGTCGCAAATTGGATGCGAAGGCCATTGAGGTCACACTTATTGGGTTTGAGCCCAAATCTAAGGGCTATAAGCTCTGGGACCGCCAAACCCACTCTGTCTGTTTGTCCAGGGATGTGACATTTGACAAGAGCAACTTCCCGTCCCTCCAGGGTGTTGAGCCACACCCACAACCTTCTCAAGTGGTGTCACAACCACCACCTCCACCAGTAATTACCGTACCTAGCACGTCGGCGTTACCACCACAGCAAGTTCCCTCCCCTGCACACTCCAGCAGTAGTGAGGAGGAGGATGTTGAAGAACTCCTAGACCCAAAACAAGAGCGTCCACACACGCCACCACCACCACCTGCACTGCCCACTCTGCCCACCACTCCAAAGCGTGAGCAAGTCACTCCCACCTCACCACCGCCGCACCAAAGTGCAACACGCATTATGCGCCATGTTCCACCTCCCTCACCAGATATGCCGGGAGGTTTCGGGGCTCGTGCACAGCAAAGTCAGCTGTTGCGCAAAATGGATCATGCACCAAGGCGCTCTAGCCGTGTGCCTGTGCCCAACCCTTGCTATTACAGTGGGGACAATGTGGCACTACTGCGGCAGGCAACTGGGGTATGTGGAGCTGCTAGCTGCGGCATATGTTGGCAGAGACCCTGCATCCTATGCAGAGGCCATGCGGTCTGCAGACACAGATGAGTGGACTAAGGCGTGTCAGTATGAGATGGACGCACTCACCCACAATGGCACATGGGAGTTAGTGGATCTCCCGCCTAATCGTAAGGCAGTAAAATCCAAATGGGTCTTCAAGCTCAAAGCGGATGGCCGCTACAGAGCTCACTTGGTGGCTAAGGGATTTACGCAGATCCCTGGCATAGATTTCGATGAAACCTTCTCTCCCATCACATGATTTGAGTCGCTGAGATTGCTTCTGGCATTGGCCACGCTGGAGGACTGGCACATCCATCAGATGGATGTTAAGTCCGCATTTCTCAATGGCATGCTTGATGAGGAGATTTACATGGAGCAACCACAAGGTTTCACCATCGCTGGTGCAGAGACGAAGGTGTGTCGCCTAGTCAAGGCGATATATGGTCTCAAACAAGCCTCCTGTGCATGGAACTTGCAATTCCATGGAGTGTTACTTGCACTCGGCTTCAAGTGGACGTTCGCTGATGCAGGCGTATATGTGTTGCCTCAACGAGAGGGGGATGGACCACTCTTCATTATCGTTTACATTGACGACATCACAATTTTGGGTGCCTCTTTGGAGAGGATTAAGTGTTTAAAGTCAGATCTCTCTGAACGCTATGAGATGACAGACCTCGGGGAGATAGAATCATATCTTGGTATGCGCATTGTGCGTGACCGCTCCCTCAGACGCATCGAAATAGATCAGTCTGGCTATGTCAAGGACGTCCTTGAACGCTTTGGCATGTCTAATGCCACTCCACACTCCACACCCTTACCTGCTGGTGCTGATGAGCACCTTCATAAATATACGAGTCAGGCCACTGCCTCTGACATTACGCACTATCAGTCACTCATTGGTAGCCTGCTGTACATTCAAATTGGCACTAGGCCAGACATTTCCTTTGCTGTATCATGTTTGGCGCAGTATGCAGCAAACCCTTCCCCTCAACATCTGCGGCTTGCACAATATGTTCTATCTTACTTAGTAGGAACTGTGGACATGCGTATAGTTTATGATGGCGCCAGTGGAGATGGCCTTCACGGCTACTCTGACTCTTCCCTGGGTGACCAGGTAGATGATAGACACTCCACTTCTGGTTATGTGTTCTTATTAGCCAATGGTGCAATAAGCTGGTCTTCGCGAAAGCAAAAGACTGTAGCCCAAAACACTACAGAGGCGGAATACATGGCCATGACCGACGCGGCTAACCAAGCCGCATGGTATCAGAGCTTCCTTGCAGAACTCGGGTACGAGGTTGATGACCCCATCCCACTGCATGGTGACAATAAGGGTGCCATTGATTTGGCCTTGAACCCTGTCACTGGGAGGCGATCAAAGCACATTGCCATACGGCATCATGTCATTAGGGAGTACATCGAAAAGGGGACCATCACCCTTATTAGAACCCCCACTGCAGAAATGGTTGCAGACGGCTTTACCAAGTCGCTAGCGTGTGTCCTGCTGCACCAACACAACATAGACATGGGCTTGTGCTAGTCCCAGATTGCTGATCACAGGAGATGTTGATAAGTGACCTGAGCACACTTAGTGGCTCAAAAAAGGACACACAGATAATAGACTGCTTTAGATTAGATATACAGGACTTGTAGATTAGATATTATGATCTGTACAATCTCGGTCTTCTTGTATCTTCTTATCACTTATGTACATGACATCATGGACTCCTCTGGACTGTCCTTATACTACGTCTTTGTACTTTCCTTTGTCTTATCTTTATTGTGATGTCACTATGATATCATAGTCTAGACTCTTCTTGTTCTATACGCCTTGTTCTCCAGAACAGTACACTCCTTTGTCCACTTGTAGAACAATGCGCCTTGTATCTACTGTGACCAGCTGTTACCTGTGTCACCCTCTAGCTTTGTATAAGTAGTGTAGCTTGTATGCTCCTGGTCCACATCAGTTCTCATCTGCTGTGTGCCAGGTATGTCTCCACCTCTCTAATGTAACATCAGTTCTCATCTGCTGTGTGCCAGACTTCACTCTGCTTCACTTGCTTGACTACATCCTGTTGCTGCTTTCCAGCCACCCTCTGTATCTCACCACAGTCTACTTTGTCACTGTGAGTATAGTCCCTTCATGTGCGCTGTTCATCATGCCATGGCATGTGTGCCGGACACATCAGATTGCATGGCTTTGAGCAGGTGCTGGACAGTGAGTTCACCTTGCGATGGGGCAGGGGCAGGGGCAGTGAGCAAGGTGGTGGTGTTGAAGCGCAGAACTAACAAGCGAGGAGTTAATAGCAGGGAGCTAGACAGACAAGTTACTTCAGAGGTAGAAGGAACTCTATTAGTACTACTACACACCTAGACAGACAAGTTCCATGGAATGTCTATGAGTAAAGGTAGTGGAGAGTAAAAGAGAAGGGACTTACACTTCAGAGGTAGAAGGAACTCTGAAGTGTATAGGCAAAAATGGCTGTCCTTATATACAGGACACTTAGCTAAGAATGGTCTGTGCACACAGGTGATCCAAACACAATACAGGTGGTCTGTGCACCAGAGGGAGAAATCCCATTGGAGGGCAGAGAACAATAGCTGCCTAAAGCAGACAATACCAGTATCTTAATAATGAAGAACAATAAGAGCCATATATGACTCTGACAATAAAGATAAACAAAATGATGAACAGCGCACATGAAGGGATGATACTCACAGTGACAAAGGAGACTGTGGTGAGGTATCAAAGGTGGCTGGAAGCAGCAACAGAGTAGGTCAAGCAAGTGAAGCAAATGGAGTGTCTGGCACACAGCAGATGAGAACTGATGTTACATTAGAGAGGTGGAGACATACCTGGCACACAGCAGATGAGAACTGATGTGGACCAGGAGCGTACAAGCTACACTACTTATACAAAGCTGGAGGGTGATGCAGGTAACAGCTGGTCACAGTAAATACAAGGCACACTGTTCTACAAGTGGACAAAGGAGTGTACTGTTCAGGAGAACAAGGCGTATAGAACAAGAAGAGTCTAGACTATGATATCATAGTGACATCACAATAAAGATAAGACAAAGGAAAGTACAAAGACATAGTATAAGGACAGTCCAGAGGAGTCCATGATGTCATGTACATAAGTGATGTCATAGATAAGAAGATACAAGAAGTCCGAGATTGTACAGATCATAATATCTAATCTACAAGTCCTGTATATCTAATCTAAAGCAGTCCATTATCTGCATGTCCTTTTGAGCCGCTAAGTGCACTCAGGTCACTTATCAACACAAAAGTGGTCCATAAGAGTCTGGCCAAGTCCAAATAAGTCCATAAGGGACAGATACTGTATTCAGTATATGGGATGACTCAATCATATCCCACAAGACATGTGACTTAAGTCATGTCTCAACATCCCTCCTGTCATGGACACGTACATTATTTTCCTATTTTTCTGTATTTATACAGAATTATCCGAGGAAGATATAAAGGGACAAAAGTATGAGACTCCGTTAGTCACATGCTGCCATCATGTGCACCAGTAAGCACGTGACCCTGGGATAGGTACACCCTTAACAGGACAACCTAATCCGGTCACATCTCCTTTACGTATGGACTCACACGATTGGTAGATAAGGAAGGAACATTCTAGATAGTTCTAGACTTTGCTTAGTAGTTTACACTTACTCGCTGTATTAGGTTTTACTCAGCAAGACAGAGCATCGCGTCAGCGCTATGACAAGTGCATCAGTCAGCACAATAGATAGCGCTATTATTAGACACAACGTGTCAGCTCCTGAGTCATGGAGCCTTACTGTACACTTAGTAATAGTGTTTAGACTCAGTTCAAACCCAGCTCCAGTAGCGTATATAAACACTCCTGTAGCATCCTGAGTGGAACCAACTTGTAACATTCCACCAGACATTCTTCTTGTACTGCGGACAAGGCTACCAGGACGACCTAGCGATCACCAGATATGTCAAAGTCACCTACTCGATCTTCTACTAGCTCGTGAGTGAGGCGTAGTAGGGTTGCCCAAAGGATGCAAAGGGATGTGAAGAGAGTAAGTTGAAGTAGATTTTGCAAAGGTAGTCTGCAAGACAGCGTGACTCAGGAGATGATGCAGCACGTTCCTTGAACAGCAAGAGTAGAAGAGAAAGGAGTGGATGTGAGGCCTTACGGCGATTCACCAGCTAAGGACTAGGAGTTGACAACCAAAGTCTATTCAGCACTCAACTGGCAAGGCAGCGCAGAAGAGGCAAGGCGTTTGGGTGGTATAATCCAAGAAGTCAAGCTTAGGTCTTCAGCGACCATAAGCCAGAGCCTATATACATGTCCAAGGAGGTTTGAACCCCATCTTGGAACTCCGAAACCCTAATACACAGATCCTAGGAATGAGTCACAATTGAGTCAGAGATAACACAATCGACCAATGGCAGTAAGGCACAAAGGTATGAGTCAGAGATAATCATCCACAGCTGTATGAGCGCTGCTTCCATCCAATCAGAATGCGAACATTGTATAGTACATCAGAAACCAGGCACAATCAATCAGGCACGTACAAGTCATCACAAACATGAGGCAGTCGAGACCGGTCCAGGCACAAGCTCATCTGGACCCTTCTGGTGCAAGTCTAGCCAGGTCATGTGCCAGGGTCATGTGACGGGCGTTTGTATAAGATCACGTGATCTACTCCCAATATTCTTGAGTGATTCCAAGGTAGGCGGGGAGGTCACGTGACTTAGCTGGTTGCTGGGCGTGTTTAGCCACAAGCCTCATAACTTCAACCTCTTCTTTGGCATATTCAGCACGTGATTGCTTCACGGCAATGTTCCGAGGTCTTGCAGGGGTGTTTGGGGGAACAGTTATGGGCAGAACCGTAACACAACTTGTCCTCTTGGTTCTCCACTCAGGTGTGTAACCTCCTTGTACTCCTTACTCTCCAATCTGAACTTGTCCTCTTGGTTCTCCACTCAGCGTGCCACTGCGTGATCACTGACCACCAGTATCCTTGCATAAAGGATCTAAGTCGTTGTCCACTCCACAGTGACTGTACGCTTGGCGTGTGATTTATCTCTGCGTTAGGTTTGAGTGTGTTCACCTGACAGTTCATCTTTACTCCACACTTGGACTTGACGTAGCGAGGAGTCATACCGCTACACCTCCATGATAGAGGCAGTCCATATGTGATGGTATTTGAGCCAAGAGTCATATAGAAGTTTGGGATTGAGGTTGAATCTTTTAGTCCTTATAAAGGGCTATCTTCTGCAGATCTGAACTGGTTTCTACATCCACTCCATGATTGTCCTATAGAGGACTACTTTTTGGAGATCTTTTACACTCTGTACTAAGTTGGGAAGGTCCAACTCCTTTAGGGCTCTAAGAAGGGTTTTTTGTAGTTCTCTTAGATCAGAGAACATGATGTGTTTTATAGAACAATGTGACGTCCTTGTTGATAAACCAAGGATTGACAACCATTGACTGTGTACACAAGTTGTTTCTTGTGACCCTTCTTACACCATTCCTAGATCAGTGACCATTTTGTCAAAGGGTTCTCTGGGCAGTGACTTAGTGAGTCCATCTGCAACCATTTCCCCTGTAGGAGTACAAATTAGGGGTATGACCTTATTTTCTATGTATTCCCTGACTATGTGGTGTTTGATCAGGATATGTTTGGACCGCCTTCCAGTGACAGGGTTTAGTGCTAAGTCTACCACACCCTTGTGGTCACAGTGTAGGGGAATAGGGGAGGTAACCTCATACCCTAGTTCCCCTAGGAAGGTAGTGTACCACTGAGCTTGGTTGGAGGCCTCAGAGAGGCTCATGTACTCTGCTTCTGTGGTAGACTGGGCAATGGTCTTCTGCTTTCTGGTGTACCATGAAATGGCTCCATTTGCAAGTAAGAAGACATAGCCAGAAGTGGAGTGCTTCTCTTCCTGATCTCCCCAGGAAGAGTTGCAATAGCCATGAAGGCCAGCTCCATTCCCTCCAGCATAGCGTAACGCATAGTCCTTGGTACTGTTTAGGTAGGCCAAGACATATTTGGCTAGGTGTAAGTGCTGGGGTGAGGGGTTGGAAGCAAATTGACTAAGGTGCACAACAGTGAAGGATATATCAGGTCTGCTTCCAATCTGCGCATATAGCAGAGACCTGATTATCTGTTGATACTTCTTAATTTCAGAAGTAGAGGCCTGATCATCAAGTTTGATCAAGTGTGCCTCAGTGCCAGAGGGAAGAGGGGTTCATACTGGGTTAGAGTCTAGCATTCCAAAGTGCTCAACCACATCACAGATGTAATCTGATTGGTTGATCTCCATAGTGCAATTTGCACAATCTCTGGTGATGTTAACACCGAGATAGGATTGGATTTCACCAAGATTGGTCATCTCATATCGGTCTGATAGAGAGACTTTCAGATCATTGATCTTTGGTAGGGAGCTTCCAAGTATAGTGATGTCATCTACATATAAGATCACAAACAATGTGTCACCCCCCTCTTGAAGATGATACACATATACTCCTGCATCAGAGTATGTTCATGTGAAGCCTAGGTCACAAAGGACCCCATGCAACTGCACATTCCATGCGCAAGAGGCTTGCTTGAGACCATAGAGGGCCTTTTGCAATCAGCACACAAGGTGCTCAGAGCCAGCTGTGATGAAACTGATGGGTTGCTCCATATAAATTTCTTCCTCCAGTTCCCCATGAAGGAATGCCAACTTGACATCCATCTGGTGGACATGACAGTCTTCTAGCATAGCCAACACAAGAAGGAGTTGTAGGGACTCAAAGCAGGCAACTGGGGAGAAAGTTTCATCAAAGTCCACCCCCTCTAGTTGGGTGAACCCTTTTGCCACTAGCCTAGCATGAAAGCGTCCATCCACTTTCTTCTTGAACACCCACTCACATTAAACCACCTTCCTTCCAGCAGGGAGGGGTTCCAGTCTCCAGACATCAAGCTTGTCAAGAGCATCCAGTTCATACTGGCATGCTTCAAGCCAATTGACAGTGTAGTCAGACTCCATGGCCTGCTTAAAGGTCTGAGGATCCCTATAGCTGGGTACCTCTGCCACATTAAGTAGGTCCATCATTCCCAGCCTGCTGCTTCCTTGCACGAATTCATCATCTTCCTCTTGGATGTAGTGAGGATTCGTGAATCATACCCTTGTGCTCTACCTTGGAAAAGTAGGTGAAACTGGCTGTCCATTCCTTGGAGATCTGGGAGTAGATCTGGGAGGAGACATTTCCCTATTGAAGTTAGGGGCTGGTATGGGAGTGATGAACAGCATACATAGAGGTGATACTCACAGTGACAAAGGAGACTGTGGTGAGATACCAGGGTAAGCTGGAAGCAGCAACAGAGTAGTTCTTGCAAGTGAAGCAGAGGTAGTGTCTGGCACACAACAGATGAGAACTGGTGATATTATACAGAGGGAGACATACCTGGCACACAACAGATGAGAACTGGTGATGTGCCAGAGCGTACAAAGTACTCTACTTATACTGCTACAGGGGGTGATGCTAGTAACACAAAGTCACTGTAAATACAAGGAGTGCATTGTTCTACAAAGGGACAAAGGAGTGTACTGTTCAGGAGAACAAGGCATATAAAACAAGAGAAGTCCAGACTATGATATCATAGTGACATCACAATAAAGATAAGACAAAGGAAAGTACAAAGACGTAGTACAAGGACAGTCCAGAGGAGTCCATGATGTCATATACATAAGTGATGTCATAGATAAGAGAATACAAGAAGTCTGAGATTGTACAGATCATAATATCTAATCTACAAGTCCTGTATATCTAATCTAAAGCAGTCCGTTATCTGCATGTCCTTTGAGCTGCTGAGTGCACTCAGGCCACTTATCAACATCTCCCTGTGATCAGCAATCTAGGACTAGCACAAGCCCATGTCTATGTTGTGTTGGTGCAGCAGGACATACGCAAGTGACTTGGTAAAGCCATCCACAACCATTTCTGCAGTAGGGGTTCTAATAAGGGTGATGGTCCCCTTTTCGATGTACTCCCTAATGACATGATGCCGTATGGCAATGTGCTTTGGTCACCTCCCAGTGACAGGGTTCAAGGCCAAGTCAATGGCACCCTTGTTGTCACCATGCAGTGGGATGGGGTTGTCAACCTCATACCCGAGTTCTGCAAGGAAGCTCTGATACCAAGCAGCTTGGTTGGCCACGTCGGTCATGGCCATGTATTCTGCCTCTGTAGTGTTTTGGGCTACAGTCTTTTGCTTTCGCGAGGACCAGCTTATTGCACCATTGGCTAAAAGGAACACATAACCCGAAGTGGAGTGTCTATCATCTACCTGGTCACCCAGGGAAGAGTCAGAGTAGCCATGAAGGCCATCTCCACTGGCACCATCATAGACTATACGCATGTCCACAGTTCCCACTAAGTAGGACAGAACATATTGCACAAGCCGCAGATGTTGGGGGGAAGGGTTTGCTGCATACTGCGCCAAATGTGATACAGCAAAAGAAATGTCTGGCCTAGTGCCAATCTGAACGTACAGCAGACTACCAATTAATGACTGATAGTGTGTAATGTCAGAGGCAGTGGCCTGACCTGTATATTTATGAAGGTGCTCATCAGCACCAGCAGGTAAGGGTGTGGAGTGTGGAGTGGCATTAGACATGCCAAAGCGCTCAAGGACATCCTTGACATAGCCAGACTGATCTATTTCGATGCATCTGAGGGAGCAGTTGCACACAATGCGCATACCAAGATATGACTCTATCTCCCTGAGATCTGTCATCTCATAGTGTTCAGAGAGGTCTGACTTCAAACGCTTGATCCTCTCCAGAGAAGCACCCAAAATTGTGATGTCGTCAACATAAATGATAACGAAGAGTGGCCCATCCCCCTCTCGTTGAGGCAACACATATACACTGGCATTGGCGAACGTCCACTTGAAGCCGAGTGCAAGTAGCACTCCATGAAATTGCAGGTTCCATGCACGGGAGGCTTGTTTGGGACCATATATCGCCTTGACTAGGCGACACACCTTCATCTCTGCACCAGCAATGGTAAAACCTTGTGGCTGCTCCATGTGAATCTCTTCATCAAGCACGCCATTGAGAAACGTGGACTTGACATCCATTTGATGGATGTGCCAGTCCTCCAGTGCAGCCAACGCTAGAAGTAATCTCAGCAACTCAAATCATGTGATGGGAGAGAAGGTTTCATCAAAATCTATGCCAGGGATCTGCGTAAATCCCTTAGCCACCAAGTGAGCTCTGTAGCAGCCATCCACTTTGAGCTTGAAGACCCATTTGGATTTTACTGCCTTACAATTAGGTAGGAGATCCACTAACTCACATGTGCCATTATGGGCAAGTGCGTCCATCTCATACTGACACGCCTTTGTCCACTCATCTGCATCTGCAGATCACATGGCCTCTGCATAAGATGCAGGGTCTCTGCCAACATACGCCACTGCTAGCAGCTCTGCATACCCCAGTCACCTGCCGCGCAGTGCCACATTATCCCCACTGTAATAGCGAGGGTTGGGCACAGGCACATGGGTGGAGCACCTTGGTGCATTGTCCATCTTGTGCAACAGCTGACTCCGCTGTGCATGAGCCTCAAAACCTCCAGGCATATCTGGTGAGGGAGGTGGGACATGGTGCATAATGCACATTGCACTTTGGTGCGGCGGTGGTGAGGTAGGAGTGGCTTGCTCACACTTTGGAGTCGTGGGCAGAGTGGGCAGTGTAGGTGGTGGTGGTGGTGTGTGTGGACGCTCTTGTTTTGGGTCTAGGAGCTCTTCGACATCCTCCTCCTCACTACTGCTGGAGTGTGCAGGGGAGGGAACTCACTGTGGTGGTAACGCCAACATGCTAGGTATGGCAATCACTGGTGGAGGTAGTGGTTGTGACACCACTTGAGAAGGTTGTGGGTGTGACTCAACACCCTGGAGGGATGGGAAGCTACTCTCATCAAATGTCACATCCCTGGACAAACAGACAGAGTGGGTTTGGCGGTCCCAGAGCTTATAGCCCTTAGATTTGGGCTCAAACCCAATAAGTGTGACCTCAATGGCCTTCACATCCAATTTGCGACACTTATCAGCAGGTATGTGCATGTACCCCTTGCATCCAAAGATGTGTAAATGTGAGACATCTTGTTACATTTTGGACTGATTGGTGCCTCGGGCCAGGAAGTGGACACTGACATACGGGCTATGACACCCTCGTCAGCGCTATATCATCATGGACATATGGATCAGTAAGCCAGGTAAGCTCTGGCACATGTGATTGTACAATATGGATTGGATACCAGAAGTGACTCGTAGTGACTCATACTAGGATAGCTGTACTAGGGTTTGCTCTAATTACGCTATTGGCTAGTACTTCTTGGAGCGGCGCTTTAAAGCCTGTGCGTACCTGTATAAATAGAGTAGGGTAAAGACCAAGGACCGCATCTTGGTCTTCTTCAATACCACCATCTCTACTCGTCATCTTTAGGGCCCTCCCCCTTAAGTGAGTTGTCCAGCATATCCCCTTAGACCAGGGATCCCTGTGACTTATCCCTAGTTCCTTTGTGACTAGTGGAATACCCCATTGGCACTGTTGCCCATAAGATCCACCTATACCGCAACAAGCGCATTGCCTCACCCTACCATGTTTTCTACATTCTTGATGGTCCTAGTTGGACTTATGCGTGTTACATCGCTGAGGTACCTGTAGGGATACCTATCTTCAAAGATCCTCCACGCATACTTTAGACGAGACGGGCATATCTTACCTCACCTGTCCTTCTATGCTGACTCCCCCACAAACAGGAACTTCTTCCAACAGAGGTTCGCCACCATCCGAGAAGCCTAAGTCAGGCAAGCGTTCATGGTAAACGCTACATTAAGACCAAGATCCCACCATGGCCAACCTTACGAAGACAACCAAAGATTTCTGGGTGCCTTTCCAGCCCTATTACATCGACAGAAGAGGAGACCACAACGTCCCAAAGAAATACCTAGAGAATGCATTCTGGAAAGACAATACACAGAACCCAGGATACTTCACCTACTACACCGATCGACAGGGGGAATCCCAACTCATCCCCATAGAATTCAACTTTGACAACCTCTGCTGGGTTGAGATCCGTTGGAACGACCTCCACAACAAATACCAGGCCCACAGACCCACAAGCACAAGCCTCAACCTCAACATCCTCCAATCCAATGTCACCACCAGAGATCAGTGGGGACCAATCGATGGGGAAGAAGAAGAGCCAATTCACTCACCAACGCCTAAAACACCAGCACCATCCCCATCTATTACAAGCAACCCCGAAGAAATCTGCATCATCAGGGAACAACAAGAGGAAGAGAACCTCAAACAAATCGCTAAGTCCATCCCCACAGACATGTCAGCCACAGTAACAATGGCCCAAGCCAGGACTGCACTATTCGGGAAATCTCCCAATGAAGGAGGAGGAGGAGGCAGAGCACCACCGGGAGGAGACCCAGACTGTCACGAACCTGTAAACTTGGGTCGTGACTTGAGCGTCTAAGACTGGTCCGCACCGGCCCGGTCTTATGTAATCAATTTCCTAAAGGGGAAATCCGAAGTCGGAGTTCCAAATTCGTACTCCGACGATCATGTGACCCGTCACGTGATTGTCCTATGTTTATCAAGTCACCTGACGACTGAAAGTTGTTGAGCCGTAATACTTACTATAAGGCTCATTACATAGGAATGACAGTACGATTAGTTATGCTATACACGTAATTCGGAGTATTTAGTCATACGGTATACGTACAGAATCCCCTTAAGGGATTATTCCGAGTCCACCGGTGATTAGACATTAGGCGACACTGAAAACGCGATATTGTGGACACCTCTACTCATCACTTTTCCCCAAACAGACATGGGTGGACCATAGAGTATATAAATCCTACTATAGGAGCGAGTACCTATACACATCTCTCTCCACCCCACTCTGAGCTTCCTCTGCTTCACTCTAAGCCTCGTCTAAGCTCTCTATTCAGGTAAGGGTCTACCTGTACACTGCGTGCATTGCTGCGCAACAGGTTATGGGCCCTGCCATAAGTCGCTTTGCGCCTTCATTGGCTGCAACGACGGCGGGTTACCTTTAGTACCTGCAGTGGGGTTGTCGCCTTCATTGGCTGACACTAGTCTCCTCCACTATGGGGAGACTATGATAGTATGTCGCCTTTAATGGCAGACATTAGTCTCCTTATAAGGGGAGACTATGCCAGTTTATTTTTCTGTTATTAGTCGCATACGGTGCTGACTACTCTCTATTCAGAAACCCTTTTACAAATGTCGACTCTCACTACTCTTGTCCCCGTCCTTGACGGTAACAACTACTCGATTTGGGCTAGGCAAATGGAGGCTTTCCTTAAGTCTTCTGCGCTTTGGGATATGATTAACGGAAGACGGGCTATTCCTTCTGTTAAGGATAAGGACGCCCCGACCCCTGCGGAGGTTGAAGCCTACAATGCATGGTCTACTGATGATGATCGTGCCCTAGGCTCCATTGTTTTGCGCCTTTCACCGGCTATTCAACGCCAGGTTGAAAAATTTGCGACTGCTGGTGATGTTTGGGGACATCTCAAGTCCCAGTATGGGGGTGTTAGTGCTGCTAACGTCTACCAGGACTTCAAGCGTGCCATGACGTTCCGTCTGGACTACGCCAAGCATCCTGGCCCCCAGATAGATGAGCTTGCCACTATTTACGACCACCTTTCCGCCAATTCTGCCAAAGTACCCGATGGCCTTCAGGCCATGATGCTTCTTTCGAAGCTACCTGCCAAATGGGAGTCATCCCTTGTCCCTATTCTAATGTCGGGCACCACGGCGAAGCACCTTACGTTAACCGACATCCGTACTGCGGCGGTTAACCAGTGGGAAATTGAGCGTACGAAGAACCACTCTTCTAACAAGGAGTCGGCCAACAAGTTGTCAGCGGTCAAGCGCAAGCGTAACGACCCCGACTTCCAGCAGCAGCAGCAAGGCTCTTCGGGCCAGAACAAGCAGCGCGGCCAGCAGCAGCAGCAGCAGCAACAGGGAGGGAACCATCGCCAGCGTAGTAAACGCGCCGGCAAGAAGTTCAAGAAGCAACATACGCAAGGGCATACGCACATTGCCGATGTTGCGGCGCTCCCAGCGCCAACCTCTACGACCATTGCGCATATCTCGCCTTCTGGGCTCGAGCAGCGTATTTCCTCCGCTCCTCCTGCGAAGAAGCGCGTCCCAGGACACTATAAGACCTTCAATAAGGCTCTGGACGTCACCCAGGCCTTAGAAACTCCTGGTACAGTACAGACAGTAAAGACGCTTGAGCAACGTCTTGGGCAGATGGTCGCGGATTCCCTGTGGACCAAGAACCCGAACACCTTCGCAGAGGACTGGGAAATGTCAGATGAGGATGAGGACCTCCCTACAGGCTGCAGTGCGCCCATTAATTCGCCTCCAGATACTCCTAAACTGACCTTGACCCCTTTAGTCTCGCCTGCTGAACAAGAGGCGCGTAAAGACAAGGGCAAGGAGCCCATTCGCACGGTTGAGCCTATCGAAGAATGCCCAGATAGTCCTACTGCAGTTGAAATAACCAAAATGTGGGAAGGCTTTCATAAGAAGGCGGCAGTACGTGCCCCCTCCCCAGATATTTCTCTGGATTGGGGAAGCGAAGCGGACGATGATGACAACGTCTACAACGACTTTGCTGATACAGTCGGACAAGATGACTTTACTCCCTATGAGGACGGGTTAGTAACTTTCCCTCCCCAAATAAGCGAATCTGACCACCCTACAGTGCTACTGGAGACGGCGCCGACTGGCGCTTCTAGAAATAGTAGTTACAGTGCACTTGTAAATAAATTCGTAAATAGCGCTAATCTATGCGCTCATGGTCTTGATTTCGCTTTATGCTCGAAATGTAAGGGAAAGAAAAGTCAAACAGAGCGAGAACCTACTTGGTTACTTGACTCTGGTGCGTCGGCACACTTTACAAACAATAAACTGGACTTTATAAGTTATACCCCCCTTTCACAAAAGCTTATGGTAAAGACGGCAGCCCATGCTCTCTATATACAAGGCAAAGGCTCAGTCTTACTAAAGCATTCTGTGGAACACAATGGCGTTAAAACAGAGCGTATTACACACATATATCCTGTCTTTCATATACCACAGATGACAACTAAGCTATTGTCCATGGGGGAGTTTCTTCAACAGGGATTGCGCGTTCATGGGGATTCGCAGCATATATCTCTATTCTATAAGGGCAGTACGACGCCCATATTACAAACAAAACCCCTAGCAGATGGTCAGACACTTTACTGGCTTGATGCCGAAGTCACACAAGTGAAAAATGTATATGAAGCTCATAGTACAATCTATACTGCTGACTACGACATTTGGCATAGACGTCTAGGACACCCTTCGAAGGAAGTACTACGTCGTGCCAAGGATCACACTAAGGGATTCCCTAAGGACCTTAAATATCCTTCTGAGACACCCATATGTCCTGGTTGCGCTCAAGGGAAAATGCCTGCTTCAACGCATAAACCCTCTGAGACGCGTGCTAAGAAGCCTTTTGAAAAGATTCATTCCGATCTTAAGAGCTTCCCAGTTGACTCGTACCACAAATACAAATACTTCATTAGTTTCTTTGACGACTTTTCCTCCTATGCGTGGGTCGTGCTATTACGCACCAAAGCACAGGCCATCAATGCGTTAAGGCAGTTTATTGCCATGGTCAAAAATCAGCATAACGCTACTATTAAACAGTGGATGTCTGACGCTGGAGGAGAATACAAGTCTGATGAGTTTACTAAGGTACTGAAAGATATGGGCATTACTATCCTACAAAGTGCACCGCATACTCCCCAACAAAATGGTCGTGCTGAACGCTTTATGCGTACTTGTATGGATAAGGCTCAGGCTATGCGCCTTGAAGCCTGTCTCCCTCAATCCTGGTGGGAATTTGCGGTCCTACATGCAGTACATTGCTATAATAGGACTCCAATAAGTCGCCTTAATTGGCAGACACCCTATATGAGCTTGCATGGTGAAGCACCTAGTCTTTCACACTTACGAGTGTTTGGATGTGGCGCATATGTGCACATACCAGAAGATCGCAGATCAAACAAACTTGACCCCAAAAGCGAACAAATGATCTATATTGGTCATACTGAGGGCATAAAAGCATACAGATTCATGCGGATCAAAAACAACACAGTGTTCACCAGCACTACTGCATTATTTGATGAGACCATATACCCTAAGTGCGAAACACAAAGGGTGCGGGGTACAACCCGCATAAATGAGCCAGTAGAGAATCAACCTCCTATGGAGGATGAACCATCACCTACACAGCCCATTCCAAGTGGTTTTGACGATGATATGCCTACTCATCGTCCCCCTAAACAGAGGCAAAATAGGGAGGATGCGCCAGACCGCGACGGCGGATCTGTGGAACCAGAGGAACCAGAAGCGCAACAGCCTCCGCCTCCTGCGCCAGAACCAGCACTACCACGACGGTCTGCGCGCTTGAGGAAAGTACCTACTCGTCCTGGCAACGTCTATGGGGAAGACAGGCACCCCACAAACATAACTAAAGACGTTGAATGGAGTAGCAAGTGGAAAGAAATGGTTGGAAGACAGCCTGGTCGCTCCAGAGCTGATAGTACACCAGGGCAAAGGCAGATTCCAGGAGGATTTCCTGAGACAAACCCTGACCCTCCACCTGCTGAGAGTGAAGCTCCGCCAGAACCCTCAGAGGATGAAGTAGATGATTTATTGTCACGCCTTGCTCAGGAAGGGGGAGTAAAATTCCTAGATCATCTGCTTGCCAAGGCAGTTCCATCTAATGATCTGGAACCACTGGACACTTCTAATATACGGGAGTGGACCTATAAAGATATAATACGCATGCCTGCAGCACAACAAAAGGAATGGAAGACTGCTTGTCGCGAGGAACTAGAGGCACTTCGCAGACGTAATGTCTTTGAGCTTGTGGAACCCCCTAAAGGGAGGAAAATAATAAAAAACAGATGGGTCTTTGATCAAAAGACTGATGGTCGCAAAAAAGCCCGGCTTGTTGCCAAAGGCTTTTCTCAGGTTGAAGGCGTTGACTATGATGAAATATTCTCACCAGTAGTGCGCTTTGAGACTGTCCGAATGATGCTCGCGCTTGCAGCGCTAGAGGATTGGCACATCACTGGACTAGATGTTAAAACTGCCTTCCTATATGGAGAGCTCGATGAAGAGCTATACATGGAACAACCTGAGGGCTTCAAAGCCAAAGGGCATGAAAACAAAGTACTGCGACTAAAACGCGCCATTTATGGACTTAAACAAGCTGCTCTAGCATGGTGGAAAGCTGCTGGATAAGTCCATGGCTGCGATGGGCTGTAAAAGGCTACTATCTGACTCAGGACTCTTTACCCATAGAGGAAAGAGTGGCAGCCCTTGTAGTGATCATTGTCTATGTTGATGATGTGATCTTTATGGGATCGGACAAAGCCCTTTTAAATGAACTTAAGAATAGGTTCATGAAGGCTTGGGAATGTCGCGACTTAGGTGATGCAAAGGAATTCTTGCGTATGCGCATTCAGCGGAAACATGGAAAGATCTTTTTAGATCAAACCGCTTACTTAGAAAAGGTGCTGCAACGCTTTGGACTCGCAGATGCGAAAGCAACTGCAACTCCACTTCCTGAAGGGTACCAACCTGTACCTAATAATTCACCAGTCAACCCAAGCGTCAGGAGCAAATACCAGCAAGTTATAGGTTCACTCCTATACATAATGCTTGGGACTCGCCCTGACATCGCCTATGCAGTTGTTAAACTATCACAATTCGCTGCAAACCCCTCAGAGGACCATTTAAACAGAGCACTCTATATCTGTCGCTATTTGCTCGGGACTTCTTCATACTCTTTGGTGTATGATGGAAGATCAAATGGAGGCTTAATTGCCTATGCAGACTCTGACTGGGCTTCAAACCCAGATAATAGGCGATCTACCACAGGTTATATGGTTAAACTGGCTAATGGGATATTCAGTTGGAATTCTAGAGCGCAAAAGACAGTCGCATTATCTTCCACTGAAGCTGAATATATGTCGCTGTCAGATACTAGCAGACAATTAGTTTGGATAAAGTCACTCTTTACTGAGCTTGGCATCAAACTAAGCCCAATACCACTCTGCGGTGATAATCAGGGGTCCATCTTTATGGCCTCAAACCCTGTCCAAGAGAAGTGTATTAAACATATTGATATACGCTATCACTACATAAGAGAAGTAGTGAGGGACAAGAAAATAGAACTATTCTTTATAGATGGTTCAGAGAATCCCGCAGATATGTTTACCAAGAACCTAGGGCGTATTAAGTTCAAAAAATTCAGAAGTCAGTTAGGACTTGAGTTTTACTCGTCCAACTAAGTCACAAGGCAACAAACTTGGCCTTGAGACAAGCCTGAAAATTCCATTAATACTATGGAAGGTATATCGAGCAACGCTTGAAGACATTGTCTTCCGCATACATAGATTCTTCTCAATCAGAGAATCACAACATTTCCGCTCATTATACCAAAAAATCAGCCCAATGAACTGTAATAGTTCAAAAGCTGAAATGGGATGGTGAAGAGAACTCGGTCTCGAAACCGCTCTCATGGTTCTGAGATAGACTCCCTTCTAATCAAGGCTAGAATATTAATTCGCCTTACACACTTGCTTAGAGCGCTTAGTAGCTGCACTTAGCAAGGGGGAGTGTTGAGCCATAATACTTACTATAAGGCTCATTACGTAGGAATGACAGTACGATTAGTTATGCTATACACGTAATTCGGAGTATTTAGTCATACGGTATACGTACAGAATCCCCTTAAGGGATTATTCCGAGTCCACCGGTGATTAGACATTAGGCGACACTGAAAACGCGATATTGTGGACGCCTCTACTCATCACTTTTCCCCAAACGGACATGGGTGGACCATAGAGTATATAAATCCTACTATAGGAGCGAGTACCTATACACATCTCTCTCCACCCCACTCTGAGCTTCCTCTGCTTCACTCTAAGCCTCGTCTAAGCTCTCTATTCAGGTAAGGGTCTACCTGTACACTGCGTGCATTGCTGTGCAACAAAAGTCATACCACTCTTTGGATTAATCCTATTGGACTGCGGAGCAGTCACACCACTATGGCGCAATCTTGCGCAATCGACTGCAGAGCAGTCGTACGATACCTACGATTATTCTGATTGGCTGATATATTTAGAAACCTTCCAGAACCTTCCATTGTGCAGCACCTGTGGGAAGTAGTAAGCCTCCCCTAAAGTACGCACAGACCATGTACCCAGGTATATAAGCTAGAGCAATAGAACAGACAGTCCCTCAGACTGTCCACTTGTGACTCCCACTTGGATAACCCTCTAGTGCCTTTCTTCGCTATTGACCATAGCTTGGATTCGCAATCTCATCGTTATCCTCGTTCTAGCCAAGTTCTTCCAAGTTTTCCCTGCCTTCTTCATCATTCCTCACGCTCCTCGTCAGCCAAGTGTCCTGCACGAACACTCTGAGTGAGTGTTCATCACACTTGGACAGTCTCATTATCTGACCTGGATGCTCCTTGGTAGTGTCTGATTTCAGAGACGATTTCGGTCACTGGGACGGTGATTCCAGTTCCTATTATACCTCGTGGGAGCCCCAGTATTGTGGCCCCCCTCGTCGTCACCTCTCCCCTTCTTCTCCTCTCACATTCCCCTTGTCTCTGGAGGGATTCAACACCCCCCTCGTCCAAGTAGTTGAGCAAGTCGCTCTTCCCCAAGGCCCGGCTGCTTTTATGGCACCCTCATCCCCCATCTCCAGTTGCCCCCCGTCCCCACGTCCTGCTACCCCTCTTTCATACGAAGAGGCCAGCCCTGGTGTCGAGTACGTTCTACTCGACGAAAACTACACTCCTGTCTCCGGTGCCCCGTCCCCCATCACTCACCCTGCGTCCCTGGATTTTGACATCCGGACCCAAGTAGCCATTTGATCCAGCGCCTCCCACACTCGCTCCCCGTCCCCTGAACTTGTGTACCCTGACCCGGTACAAGTTTTTCAGTCCCCCTTGCTCGGGCCATTGTTGCCCCTCTCTGATCTCCCGTCCCCCTCGGTCCGCCTTGTCATGCCCCGTCCCCGGTCCTCGTCCCTTCCTGCTCGCCCCGCCACTCCAGACTCGCCCATTGACTACCACCATGTAGTGGAAGGCGTACCCCGCATCGACACCCCCGACCAGGACCTCCCCGACGAGAACCAAGAAAACATCCCGCCTCCTGCTCCCTTGATTTGCCCCCCTTCCTGTGTTAACGTCACCACTGGCCCTCACCCTCACCAATTCATCAACGTCCAGACCCCTCAAGGAGAAGAGTGGCGCCCCATCTCAGAGTTTTATCAACTCTCCCTCACCCAGATCCCGTCCATCAACCACCTTCTCACCTACCCCCCGAACTTCCCTGGTGTCACCCCTTTTCGGTTCCGGTCCCCTCACTATATCACTTTCTACCCATGCCACTGTCCCTTGGCCATCGCTCTAGGCATTCCCCCCTTGTACACTTGCTCCCAAGCCATCATCGACCTACCCAGTCAAGACCTTCCCCTTGGATCCATCAAGTACAACTTTAGGGAAGGTATTCGTCGGGCTCTCGCTCCCCTCAACCAGGTCATCAGGCAAGCATACATTGGCACCCTAGTAACCCTAGAACTCCAGGACTTCTTAGACGGAAGGATCATTTCTACATACGGGTACCTTGCTTTTTGGGAGGATCGTGTTTTTGTTATAGACCAGGGATACCACTTTGAAGACACAGTCAGGACCAGCCCCCCCCCGCTTATTGTTTTATGCCACGTATACCCGCTGACCCCTTTCTGTTCATTTCTACCTACCCAGACCAACAGGAACTATAGTCACTTACTATACCAGTAAGTGTTGTAGTTAGTTGGATCGTTGGTACAAAATAAAAAAGGGGTTTAGTGTCCTATCATTTCCCGACCCAAATCTCTGAACAAGAACAAGTAAGACACTCTCAAGCACTCTTTGAAACCCACAGAGAATGGCAACTTCAATTGTACTACCCTCCAAGCACTCTTTACAATCTCGCCCACTCAGACACCATCAAAGTTTGGAGTGACAACACCCAAATACTCAAGAAATTAGAAGAAATCCTCCCTTTCGGAAGAACACTCAAGTTATCCCAGTTTCAAGACTTTGTTTCAGACAACCTAGCACGACTTGCCGACCTAGCCCAAGAGCAGCTTCTCTATTGGCACCTAGTGAAGACTTGCGATATCCATGGCTCTCCTGTCGAATCTCTCCTTCTTTGGTATAAAGAAGATTACTTTTGGTTCGTCCACCTCAACCCTCCAAGAAGATGGGACCTCATCCAAAATCTCCTACGTGGAGAACGTCATTACTTCCTCAAACGCTTCTGGTTGGACTACGAACAAGTCCAAATATCATTCCAAGAGATTCGCATCAAGACTACCCCCTTCGGATCACAGCCAGTGATCACCGAAGGTAGAGAATACACCCTCAAGTGGGATCAAGTGTGGGAAACCACCCTAGAAAATCCAGACCACGACATAATCAATCCACAAATTTTCCACCAGCCACCAGCCACCCCAGACGACCCCGAATTCGTGGCCTGCTTAGAAATCAACGAAGAAGAACAAAACAACGACAGCTTCTTACCACCTAGCAGTCCCCCAAGTCCCACTACACCTTCTGACTCTCTAGACGGTTGGGGAGAACCTTCCAACCAGTGGGTCAGTAATTCAGTTTGTTGGTGTAGTAAAGAAGTTTGCGACTGCGGTTATCGTCCCGATACCCCACCTACTCCACCTAGTGTAGTATTGTGGGCTCCTGGCCAAGCATATCAACCTTCTAGAGAAAGAATATAGAAGGTTTCTTGTTTAAATCACCCTGGCAGAAAGCGCACTCGATTGGGCTATCAACCTGGCATCTCAGCAGACAAAACAAAGATCAAGAAACCGACGACCAAGGCAGTTTATAAGAAGGGATACGCCTATTCCCTCTCCAGAAGAACACCCCCCAGTAATCCCTAATAGAGACATTAGGAGAGTAAACCAAGCAACAAGTACACGTCCAAGTAACCCAGTTCAAGCAACCCCCACTTATCCAAGTTACCAAGAGCTTCCCCCAGTCGTTCGCCAACCCTCCACTAGTAGTGAAGAAGGACAATTCCTAGCAACCCAACCCACGTATTACCACCTCCCAGAAGTACCCTTCATATCAAGAGCACTACCCACGAGAAACCCCAGAGAACTACAGACCTTCAAGCAGCACTGTCAACTCATATTCCAGAGACACGGAGTTCCCCTAAACCTCCAACACACGGTCAACAACATCCGTGACATCACCACAGACCCAGTAGGGTTCCAAGGACTCTTGTGGAGATCTAGTGTCTTAATATCACATTACGGGATATTTGAAGAATACTGTTGGATTTGATCTAGCCAACGACCAAGTGCAACTCATGGGATAACACTACAACCAGGGTATAAAATCTTTTACACCTGGGACTCAGATGGTTGGACCATATCAAGACTACAAAGATGCTCTAGTGAATGAGCAATCAACCAGACCAAAACACTAGAGACCTTACCCCCAAAGAACTAGCAAGAGTCCCCATCTACTTCAAGAACCCCTTCTTCTCCCTTGACAATAATCTAATCCACGTTATCTGGAACACTGAAGAACTCACCAGCCCGAACGGGAAGTTCCCATGGAAATTCTTTGGGACAGATGACACCGTTAGCAAGGACGATTTTGAAGACGCCTACCCAGGATACAGCAAATTTGACAAAGGATCGTACGATCACCACAATCTCACAGCCAAGTACAACAGAAAGGAAGTCCGTTGGTCGACCAAACAAGAACTTTGGGTCTACAAGAATAACAGAAGAGTAGTCTTCCCAGACTCTGACCAAGAAGGATCAGACCTATCTCCACCGCCAAGTACAGACCAAGAGAATTCAGACACAGAACAAGCGGAAGTATCAGGCCTCCTAGAAAAAACTACCAAGACCGTCACCTCAGTACTAGCCAGTTTATCAGGAACACACACCCCCCAGTCACCATCAGCAGGAAAGTTACCAGGCGCACTCCCAAGTACCCCAGGACCATCCAGTCAACCAAGTTATCCACTGTTCACACCAAGACAACCAAAGCTTTTTGGTACCAAGAGCCAATCCCCTTCTCCACCACCGACACCCCCAGTAACAAGCACCATGGCTTCAGGAGGAGGCACCAAGTTATTAGGAACACCCCCAGAACCATTTGATGGCAAACAAGACAAGGCAGAAGCCTTTTGGAGTAGTGTTGAAAACTACTACTATCTCAATGAATCCACGTACACCAATGAAGGCAAGTGCGTATCAGCTGCCTTAACACACTTCAAGATTGGTACCCCAGCAGGAGATTGGGCGCAAGATCAGCAGACCAAAGCCCTCACAGCCACGCCCATAGACTTTGGCACCTGGAACAATTTCAGAGATGCGTTCAAGAAACACTTCATCCTGTCACACACCAAGTTAGAATCAACCAACCTCATGTACTCCTGTTGTATGGGAAATCGACCCTTCAATGACTGGTACCAAGAATGGTCCACGTACACGTCCAGATCAGGTGCAAACGAAGAAACCAAGATGTTTGCCTTTAGAAAGGCACTCCCTGCAGCTCTACACCAGAAGATTATCGGTGTATCACCACAGCCCACAGCCTTAGACAAATTGGTCAAACTAGCAAGAGAATTCAACCGCATATGGCGTCTCTACAGTAACCCAGCATTCACAGGACAAAGACTTCAGGGGCCAAGAAATAGGGCCATGTATGCCAAAGAAGATGGCGCTCATGTCAATGCCACCACAGCCACGAGTATAAGACCTCAGCAAGCAGGCAGAATAACCAAGAAAGAAAAAGATCAACGCTTCAAGGAGAAGCTCTGTTTTTATTGCGGAAAGCTGAACCACCGAGCCAAGGACTGCCGGACCAGGAATAGCTCCCAACGACAAGGACAAGGGAATGGAAGACCCAGTAATCAGCGGTCAGACATTAGGGCATGTGCGACCCTAACTCAAGAAGAATCCTACGAGGATCCCCCCAAAGATCACCCTGCCCAGATAGTGGCAATGTACCACAGTCCCCCAGCACACATCACGATTCCACGCCCTCAATCAGCCCCCCTTCCAGAGGATTTTTGAACTACCCTACTGAAGCACTGTCAGTTAGGGCTTTACGAGTGGCCAACCATAGTTTTACCCAAGGATACTCATTACTAGAGATGTTAGATTCTGAGCCTGTACCCGGTGATATGATATGA
Organism: Lactarius akahatsu; assembly: GCA_021524915.1. Lineage (NCBI taxonomy): Eukaryota > Fungi > Basidiomycota > Agaricomycetes > Russulales > Russulaceae > Lactarius > Lactarius akahatsu. Next base: position 165,066 of record JAKELL010000025.1, read on the forward strand.
AATAGATGATCACCTTCAATTACGCTCAGAATCACTCTAGTAGGAAAGAAAACCGGTCGAGAAATCAGTGCATGGGCTTTACTAGACAGCGGCACAGAAGGAACCATCATAGACCAAGATTTTGCCAAGAGGAATAACCTAACTCTCAGAACCCTAGTCAACCCACTTCCAGTATGAAATGTGGATGGAACATTGAACAAACAAGGATCAGTTCGATATACTACGATCCAGACAATCCGGATAAAGACTTCCGATGGAGAATACCACGACGAATGTGTTGAACTCTATGTAACCACGCTAGGCGACCACAATATTATCCTAGGAACAGACTGGCTCAAAGCACACAACCCAGAAGTTAACTGGGCCACGCCACAACTCGCCTTCACAAGATGCCCCAAGACCTGCACACTATCCACTAAGTCCTTAGTTATTACAGCCAAGAAGCCGCAGACACGAGCAACCACGATCAATGTTTTACAAACCACGGAAGAACACCAAGACGCAGGAGAACCTGCCTTTAGTCAAGAGGCCATGGAGCCATTCCTGTACCTACACCAAGAAACCAAAGAGGAAGATATACTCATTAGAGCCAAAACCACCACAAGCACAGAAATTGCAGCTAGAACAGCACCCAAGACATCCACAGAACACATCCCAGCCCAGTTTTCACGGTACGCTAAAGTATTTAGCGAGACAGCCTCCCAAAGACTACCACAGCACCAGCCATGGGATCACGCCATAGACCTAAAACTCGGAGCTACGATGAAGAATTGCTCCATCTATCGTCTTACACCCAAGGAATCAGAAGCATTAAGGATTTATATCACGGACCACCTACAAAGGGGATATATTCACCCTTCCAAGTCACCCATGGCCAGCCCCTTCTTCTTTATAGATAAGAAAGACGGCAAGTTACGCCCAGTACAAGATTATCGAGCATTAAACGATATTACAATCAAGAACGCCACCCCATTGCCATTAATCCCCAAGCTCATTGATAAACTACGTGGCACAAGATGGTTCACCAAGTTAGATATCCGATGGGGCTACAACAATATACAAGTCCGCAAAGGCGACGAGTACAAAGCTGCTTTCAAGACACCCCTCAGACTATATGAACCCACAGTCATGACATTTGGCCTCTGCAATGCCCCTGCCACATTTCAAACATTCATGAACACCATCTTTGAGGACCTGATAGACGAAGGACACATTGTCGTCTATTTCGATGATATCCTGATATTTGCAGAGGACCTCCCCACGCTATCTAGACTCACCCACGAAGTACTATCACGCCTAGCAAAATATGACCTCTACTTGAAACCGGAGAAATGCTCTTTCACCCAGACATCCATAGAATACCTCGGACTCGTTATATCCGAAGGACAAATTGCCATGGACCCAGCTAAGGTGGCAGGAATACGAGACTGGCCACCTCCTAAGACGGTCAAACAAGTCCAAGCCTTCCTGGGATTTTGCAACTTTTATTGACGCTTCATCAAGGACTTCTCTACCATCACACACCCCTTGTTTGACTTAACCAAGAAAGAAGTACCCTTCCTATGGACCCCAGAAGCATCCACAGCCTTGCAGACACTCATCACAGCTTTTACCACTGCACCTGTCCTTGCCCTGCCAGACCACGATAAGCCTTTCCGCTTAATCATGGACGCTAGTGATTTTGCCACTGGCGCCATCTTAGAACAACCTGATGCACTCAACCGTTGGCACCCCATCACGTACCACTCCAAGTCTCTACAGCCTGCCGAACGGAACTATGAAATCCACGATAAAGAACTCCTCGCTATCATCCGCGCCCTGGAAATTTTTCGCCACTACCTTGAAGGACATGAAGACACCCTCAAAATTTGGTCGGACCATGGAAATTTGGTCTATTTCTCCATGAAACAGAAACTTACCTGACGCCAAGCACAATGGGCCCTCTTCCTCTCACGTTTCAAGTTCACCATTGTCCACCAACCCGGTACCCAAAACAAGTCAGATGCCCTGTCCAGGCGTCCAGACCTTAAAGAGGGGATAGCTCACGAAGAAAATGATCATGTGCTCTTGGATACCAAATTTTTCGCAATCCACGCAGTCCAACCCACAACAATCACAGTCCAAGGAAATACCACATTACGACAACAAATCAAGAACACTCAGGAATACGACAAAGAAGTTAGCCTTGCCTTAGAAACCCTTCTAAAAAATGGCCCTAGATCCCTCACAAAGGGCTTGGAAGATTGGAACCTAGAAGATGGAATCATCCTGTACAAAGGACAAGTATATGTCCCCAAGAATAAAGATCTCCAAAGAGAAATAGTCAAGCAATACCATGACCATCTTGCCACTAGGACACCCTGGAAGATGGAAGACCTACGAACTAATTTCACAAGAATTCTGGTGGCCAGGCATGTCCACCTTTGTCAAAAGCTATGTGGACGGATGCGCCACTTGCCAAGCAACAAAAGTCAAACCAAGAAACCAAGTACCCTTACAACCAAATCAAGTCCCTAACGAAATTTGGGAAATAATCACCATGGACTTCATCACGGATCTCCCCACGTCACAAGGATACGATTCACTATTCGTTGTAGTGGATTGTCTCAGTAAAGCAACAATAATTGCTCCATGTAACAAGACCATCACTGCCGAAGAAACATCCAAGTTATACTTAGAACAAGTCTGGAGACGAACAGGCCTACCACACCAAGTAATATCCGATAGAGGACCACAATTTGCCTCCAAAGTAAGGCAAGAAGTTTGGAGCAAACTAGGCGTCAAGTCAACCATGTCTACAGCATTCCATCCACAAACAGATGGAGAAACAGAACGCGTCAACCAGGAGCTAGAACAATACCTACGCGTCTTTTGTAACTTCCAAGTCGACAACTGGGTAGAACTAATACCCTTCATGGAATTTGCCCACAACGCAAGACAACACAGTGCCACAGGAAAATCACCCTTTGAAATCTGGTACGGCTACAAACCAGAATTCATCCCACCAGTCAACTTTGCATCCAAAATACCCACAGTAGAAGAACGCCTTCACTCCCTAGAACAAATTCGCATTGAAGTATCCGCTGCGTTAAAGGTAGCAGCTGAAGTCATGAAAAATACCCATGTATCCACAGCCACCTACATACCCCAACCAGGCGACCAAGTTTGGTTAGAAGGAACCAATATCCACACCACGCATCCCAAAGCTAAACTAGCCCCTAGACAACATGGACCATTCAAAGTCATATCCACTTGGGGAGTTAACTGTAAACTCCAGTTGCCCAAAGCTTGGAGGATCCATCCAGTGTTCCATATATCCCTTGTATCCCCCTATAAAGAAACCACAGCCCATGGACCCAATTTCACCAGACCACCCCTGGAAATAGTCCAAGGAGAGGATGAACACTATGAAGTAGAAACGATCCTCCAATCAAGGTTTTCTCTGAACAAGAGAGGCATACAATACCTAGTGAAGTGGAAAGGATACCCTTCTTCAGAAAACTCCTGGCTCCCAGCCTCAAAAATGAAACACACCCAGGACCTTGTTTGACAATTTCACCACAAGAATCCATGAGCACCCAAACTCAGAACCTTGATGGTTGCTGAACAGCGCAGCAACCCCTTAAAGAGGTAAACTTGGGTCGTGACTCGAGCGTCTAAGACCGGTCTGCACCAGCCCGGTCTTATGTAATCAATTTCCTAAAGGGGAAATCCGAAGTCGGAGTTCCAAATTCGTACTCCGACGATCATGTGACGGGTCACGTGATTATCCTATGTTTATCAAGTCACCTGACGACTGGAAGTCGTACCACTCTTTGGATTAATCCTATTGGACTGCGGAGCAGTCACACCACTATGGCGCAATCTTGCGCAATTGACTGCGGAGCAGTTGTACGCTACCTACGATTATTCTGATTGGCTGATATATTTAGAAACCTTCCATTGCACAGCACCTGTGGGAAGTAGTAAGCCTCCCCTAAAGTACGCACAGACCATGTACCCAGGTATATAAGCTAGAGCAATAGAACAGACAGTCCCTCAGACTGTCCACTTGTGACTCCCACTTGGATAACCCTCTAGTGCCTTTCTTCGCTATTGACCATAGCTTGGATTTGCGATCTCATCATTATCCTCGTTCTAGCCAAGTTCTTCCAAGTTTTCCCTGCCTTCTTCATTGTTCCTCATGCTCCTCGTCAGCCAAGTGTCCTGCACGAACACTCTGAGTGAGTGTTCATCACACAGACGACAACCCAAACAACAGAGGGGAAGAAGCAGCCGCACCCCACTTCATGATGCCTGACATGGACAAATTCTTGGGAAAAGAACCCAAGATCTTCACCAGAAATTGCGACGAAGCAGAAGCATTCCTCTCCCAATGGAACAGATTCATGGGAGTCAACGCCGCAAACTGAAGCCTCAAGGTCCCATACATCAAAGCCATGATGTTCCTCACATACATCCAAGGACCACTCGTCAACGAATGGGCAACCGAGACCACCAAATGGCTCAACACCCAAGCAAACAAAAACAACCCTTGGTTATGGGCTGGAGTAGAACTTGCCTTCAAAGGACAATTCCATGACAACCTGGAAAAGGATCACGCAAGAGTAGAACTGGACAAAGGGTTCAGAATGATGAATGAGGACATAGACAGCTACATCACTAAATTTGAAAAGCTGGTCCGACAGGCTGACTATCAACTGGACGAACCACTAGTCCTCAACAAATTCACCAGAGGCGTACCTGTCAAACTCTATCAGAACGCCTACCAATTCCACAACCCACGCAGCTACTCCCAATGGAAAAGCGTGCTCATAGAACAGCAGAAGCATTACCTGCACATGAAAGCAAGGACAGAAGGCTTTGGGAGGCAGTCCCAACAACAACAATGACCTCGTAACAACCCACCAGCATGGTTTCAAGCACCACAGCGCCAGACACAATCACAAGGATGGCAGCAGTACCGCAACCACCTGGACACCATGGACACTACACCCAGAAGAATCCAAGCACGCGTCGCTGAAATAGGCAACATCAACCGGAACCATCCCGAAGACATAAGGGACTACAACCCCAGGAAGACCACCGTTCCCACCAAGGGCAGGGTTCATGCAGCGCAGAGGAGGAGGATGAGGGATAATGAACATTCGGGACGTAACCTGCTTCAACTGTAACTAGAAAGGCCACTTCTCACGAGACTGTAACCAACCCAGGAAGGCACGAGGCAGAGGAGCCTACATAGAAGAAATACCTACCACTCCCCAAAGCGTGGTCAAAGAACCCCTCATCGACCTGGATGAACCAGTCCAGGCAAATCACACAACCGCCGATCCCCAGATAAGCGACATCATGGGTCGCATCGCAGCCCTCCCAGAGGAGCAGAAGGAAATCTTTATAAGGGATATGGTGGGGAGGCAGGATTTTCAAAGCGCCTGAACCCAACAGCCTGGGTGAGGGCTTCGAATTGTAACTCGTCATTTATCACACACTATCAATCTATGCACATCCCAGTTTCGATCCGCACAAGTTACTTCATGGCCGAAAAGAAAGCATTAGTGGACTCTGGAGCCATGCACAACTTCATACACCCGGAATTCGTCAAGAGAATGAGGTTGGGAACTAAAGAACTACCCAATCCTTGCAACATATGGAACATAGACAGGACACACAACAAAGGAGGGAAAATCACTCACTGCGTTGACCTTAACATACAAACTGATGGGAAACTGAAAACCATCCAGTTCCTTGTCACCAACGTTGGAGGGGAAGACCTCATCTTAGGATATCCCTGGCTAGCCATGTTCCAGCCAAACATACAATTAGCAACCGCCACAATGGATACGAAACAATATCCAATCGTCATATGCACAACTAACCCAAACAAACCACTCAACAACAAGGCCATCCGAATGGAAATCCAAAGGATCGCCGCACAAATACAAGATGAGCAGCGAGAACGAGCCTTCCAGGAACTAAGGAGGAAATGCACCCAGTACACATACAAACAATGGCAATGGAACTGGCAATATCGGCACAACAATACATGGAAAAGAAGGAAATTCCCGAAGAGTACAAAAGATACACCAAAGTATTCAGCGAGGAAGAGTCCCAAAGATTCCCACCTTCCAGACCCTGGGATCATGCCATAGACCTCAAACCTGACACTCCTGATAGTATCAACTGCAAGATATACCCACTCAACCAAATGGAAGAAAAGGCCCTCGACGATTTCTTGGACGAACAACTGGCAAAAGGATACATATGCCCTTCTAAATCGCAGTATGCATCCCCCTTCTTCTTTGTTAAAAAGAAGGATGGAAAGCTACGCCCAGTACAGGACTATAGGGAACTCAACAGATGGACCATATGCAACCAATACCCACTCCCCCTCATACTGCAGCTCATCACAGATCTAAGCGGGGGTTGGGTATTCTCCAAATTCGATGTCCGCTGGGGATACAACAACATAAGGGTCAAACCAGGCGATGAACACAAAGCAGCCTTCAAAACCAAGAGAGGGTTCTTCGAACCCCTGGTAATGTACTTTGGAATGACAAACTCTCCGGCAATCTTCCAGGACATGATGAATCACATCTTTGGACCTGTCATCGAGCACCATGAGAAGAAGGGAACCATCATCCGTGTCTGCATGGACGACATAGGCGTCGCAACAGCAACAACAGAACAAGCACACATCAAAGCAGTCCATGACATACTGGATCTATTAGAACAACACAAGCTATACCTCAAGCTCGAGAAGTGCACCTTCCACTCTGACTCCCTCAATTACCTGGGGGTAATCATTAAAAAGGGGGTGATCCACATGGACCCCATCAAAATTTCCAGAATTCACGAATGGCCAATCCCCAAGAATGTCAAACAGGTGCGATCATTCCTAGGCTTCTGCAACTTCTACCACGCTTTCATCCAAAATTTTGCCACACACGCATGCCCACTCAACAAACTCATGTGCAAGGACTCGGAATGGCTGTGGGGAACAGAGCAACAACAAGCGTTCAACAAACTAAAAGCCCTAGTAACTGAAGAACCAGTGCTCAAACACCCAGAACTTGACAAACCCTTCAAACTAGAAGTTGACACCTCGGGATATGCAGTTGGAGCAGTATTGCTCCAACGCAACACAGACAACAAGTGCCACCCAGTCGCCTACTACTCAAACACCCTCAATGTGGCAGAACGAAACTACGACATCTACGACCTGGAGCTACTGGCAATCGTCAAAGCACTAAGAAATTGGAGACCCTACCTCGCCGGATCTCCACACAAGATCAAAGTGTTCTCCAACCACATGAACTTACAGTATTGGAGATCCCTGCAAAAGATTAGTAGACGAGTGGCCAGGGAAGTGCTAGAACTCTCAGAATATGACATAGAGATTCACCACATTAAAGGCACTGCAAATGGAAGAGCTGATGCCCTATCGCGAAGACCTGACTACAACCAAGGGGAACACGACAACGAACAAGTCACTGTACTCCCCGACCACATATTCGTCAGAGCAGCGGAAATCGACACAACAGAAAACCCCACTCACACCAGCCCAACAATCACTGTCGCCGAAATGCAACTCGAACACCCAGTATACACCCAGGACAACGAGATAATCACAAAATGGGTAGACCCGCACAAGCTCAAGCATATCGAAAACACATGGTACAAGGATGGACAACGCGTCGTCACAGGAGATACCCACGAATGGAAACGCATCATACAAGCCCATCATGATACCCTAGCCCACGGACACCCCAGGATCAACTGAACGATCAAGTTAATCAAAAGATACTACTGGTGGCCTGGACTCTGACAAGAAGCACAGGACTATGTCAAGGGATGTGCTGACTCCCAGCGAATCAAAGTCAACAATTGGCCAACATGCGCCCCCCTACAGCCGATATTCCCAAAACTGGAAGCAACCCCATTCAAGACCATAGCGTTGGACTTCATCACAAAATTACCACTAGCAGATGGCTGTGACTCCATACTGACAGTAACGGACCACAACTGCTCTAAAGCAGCAATATTCATCCTGTGCCTAGAAGAGATTAGCGCCGAAGGGACTGCGGCCCTGTACGTAACACATGTTTTTCCCCGATTCGGACTACCAGCACACATCATCAGCGATCGAGACCCCAGATTCACATCCAAGTTCATCCACAAACTGTGCCGAACACTTGGCATTGAGCAAAACATATCAACGGCGTACCACCTGAGAACCAACGGCCAGTCAGAACGCACCAACCAATGGCTAGAGCAATATCTGAGATTCTGGGTCAACAAACGACAAGATGACTGGACCCGCTACCTACCAATGGCAGAATTTACGCACAATAACTGGCTGAACGAGTCTACCAAGGAATCCCTGTTCAACGTCCTCATGGGGTACAACCCATGCGCTGATTGGATCGATCGACCATCTCCCATCCCACAGGTAGTGCTGCGCGCCCAACAATTCAAAGAGGCTAGAAAGTGCACCCAAGAACTGATGATCAAAGCGCAGCAGGGGTGGATCAAACTCAAGGACACCCCAAAATACCAAATCGGAGACCTCATATGGCTCGAAGGGCGCCACCTACGTACCAACCAGCCAACCGTGAAACTCGCGCCCAGAAGGCACGGCCCATTCCAGATCATCCAGGTGATGTCCACAGTCAACTATCACCTAGAACTTCCCACGCAGTGGAGCATCCACCCCGTGTTCCACACAGACCTCCTGACCCCATACTGAGAAACTCCCACACATGGCCCCAATTACCAGTGCCCACCACCAGACTTGGTTAACGGAGAAGAGGAATACGAAGTCGAGAAGATTCTAGACTCCTGGCAGTTCAGCAGGACAAAGAAACTGCAGTATTTGGTCAAGTGGCATGGATACCTGGACTCGGACAATCAATGGGTCTCCAAGGATGACGTGTTTGCCGATGACACCATTCGGAAATTCAAGAATTTGAACCCTGCCAGAGAAACACATATAAGCACAGGGAAAATCCAAGAGACGTCCCCATCCTCCTCTCTCTCTCTTCCACATACTCATGTCCTCCCCTTGAGTTCAAGTCCACTATGTCGTCGTCGACCTACTCCCAGTCCCCATCCAACCTACCCTCATCATTCAAGATGCACCACCATCACCCCTGTCGCTTCCCCAGTCCATTCACAACGGAGGAAGTTGTCCAACTACCCCCATATCATCCCCTGTTCCTTCGCCAACCTCTACAAGAGTTGGTACAAGAGATCCTTCGCCGACCAACATGTCGATGACAGCTCAACCTGATATGGACCAGACTGCGGTTCAAGAGGACTGGGACTTCAACCGGTGCCTATCAGAGGAACATTGCCCTCTACACAAACACCTCATCTACGGCAACCATCTCACCACCACGCACAACGAAACCCCGCCACTATGCACCACCGACAGGGAGCCCATCTGTATGTCAAAGGCTACTCAACCCCAGATCCGCCACTATCGTGCGGAGGAACACAGCCTGATTTCCTGACGCGAGGTGGAGACTCCTCCACCCATTGGGTTCCAATACAACAGGGGAGTACATTATATCCCTTTCCGGATCTGAGATGCTCAAGACCGGCTGCACCCAGCTCGGTATATGCAGCTCATCCTTACAGCGGACCCATTCGTCCTTGCCTACAGGAGAGGCAGTGACCAGCAGTATGGGAAGCCAGTGCATGCCACCCCCAACTACAACTACCCTGCCAACAACCACTATTATGACAACGACCTGATCTTCCTGGATCAGTGCAGCTCCATGCACGAGTCGGTCAACCGTGCCCTCACCAACATAAAGGACCTCACCCTTGTCGCGGAGGTCCATCACTACTGCTGCGCACAGGTGGGGTATGAGGTGAAGGAGGTGGAACTGACAAAGAAGATGGACAAGTTGGACAAGATAGCTCGGGTGAGAAGGGATTGTGTACTCTGACTCCAACAGGCCAACTGTTACGATTTCCGCATTACTGTACGATATGTCCTGTTTGCCTGACCCCGTGTTCGCGTATACTTTTACCCATGATCCACTTCGATTCACGCTCCGACCCTTATCTCGCACCCACCCCATGACTGTAGGGAAGCCGACTTCGTTACTCTTAAGACCCGCTGACGTCATTGGAGCCCCGCGTGCCCCCGCGGGATTCTCTTGTACTCCTTATGGACTTCCCCTTCACGCCACCTTATTAGCTCGCTAGGGCCAGTACCCTAGGATCGCGTCATATGTTTGTACTCTACAAACACCCTGTACTAGTATATAAGTCACGCCCTACCTAGCTTGTACGGTAGACTTGACTTCTTGTGTAATACCACAATCGTCTTTGCCTCACAAACGACTTTGACTCGCCTTTGCGCTTGAGTCCCTCTTCGCTCGCCTTTGCGCTTGAGTCCCTCTTCGCTCGCCTTTTCGCTTGAGCCTTGAACTTCCGCTAATATCCTTGTGTCCCTGGGAGACCAAGTGATACTTGTTCATCACCGAACTGAACCTTAACCGGTTCGCGCTTAACCGATCCCGTTGACTTATCGGAGTACACGTCGTACTTAACGCCCCTGTGGTGGCGTTACATTAAGTCAAGTCTCTCACAGTGGCGACATCTAGTCGTAGCCGAACCAAGTTTAGGCCCGAGTATATTGACCGTCTTAGCTCAGACGAACTATCAGACAGAGTTAAGGGAACCGCGGTCTGGGCAGAACACAACGGAGTCGAGGGATACTTCATCTTTGACCCCTCGACACGATCGTATCGACAGATCCATTATCTCGACGACAGACACCTTTGGGCCTTTATCGAATATTCCCCATCTGAAGGAGCGTGGTACACTACAGGACCAGTACCCCTTACCCTGAACACCGGACCCTTAGGATCCTCCAATCCTTCGGGCATTATCATCGATCCCCCCAGCACCCCATCCCCGAGTGTATCCGTACCAACAACCAACCTCCCCGTCTCAGCATTCCCATCGTACGACATGGCTCAGTCGGGACAAGCATCTGCAAGTACCACCCTCACGAGTGGGGGAGGTGTACCCAGTGGAAGTGGAGCGCCCGCCGGAGGAACCCCCGCCAGCAGTGGCGGTGGCGGTGGCGGTGGCAGTGGCGGTGGCGGTGGCGGTGGCGGTGGTGGCGGTGGACCGGCACCAGCCGGAGGACTCGCACCAGCCCCTGGTGGCAACGGCCGCCTAGGAGGAAACCCCCCGCCCGAATTTGACGGAAACCGAGAAAAAAGCAAGGCATTCTTGCGCGCCTTCAAGCTATACTGCGGAATGAACCCCACAGTGGACCTACTCGCAGTACCAGGACAACGAGCCATGGCCTTCCTCTCTTACATCCGAGGACCGCTAGTCGACGATTGGGTTGACGAGCAGATGAGATGGCTCAAAGACCAAATAGCGGCAGGAGTCCTACGAACTCAGAACAACCTCTGGAACGAGGTAGAAACCCGGTTCCTACAAGCGTATACCGACACTGCAGAACAGACGAAGGCCCGCAAAGCCTTACAGACGTTAGCGATGAAAAGAGAAGACATCGACTCCTACATCGCCCAGTTTGACAACCTGACCACGAAAGCCGGCTATGGCCCGGACGAAGCTACAACGCTGGAGTTATTCCAAGATGGACTCCCGAACCAGTTAGTAATTAATGCCATTCGTTTCCAACATCCCGTTACGTGGGAAGATTGGAAGCGAGCTGCTCGACTACAGCAGGCTGAGTACTTGGTTCTGAAGGACCGACTCGGCAAGAACCGACCCCCGCGTCAAAAAAAGGGAGGGCATAACCGCGAACAATGGGTACAAGCCCTCAGTAAGAACCGCGACCCAAATGCCATGGATGTTGGGCGCGCCCGAGCCTCCGTGGCTCTCACCGACGCGGACCGAATCCAACTTCAAAAGGAGGGGCGCTGTTTTAGATGCCGCGCTGCGGGGCACATCTCGCGTAACTGCCCACAAAAGGGCACTCGAATTGCTACATCCTCCACGACCGCCCAACCAACTCCCATCCCCGCTCCCTCGACCGTACCAGCTCCCGCCGTCACTACTGTCGCCATACAGTCTAACCGCATACTTTCGACGGAAGAGCAGGCTGAAGCACAGATCGCTGCGATGAAAGCGCAACCCCAGGAGGTACGAGACCTCATGGTAGAAAAACTGTTTGCGAAGGAGGATTTTCTCGACGCTTGAACCCAACGGCCTGGGCTAGAGCACTCAATGTAAACGTGTACCATAGCAGATACCGGTCTATGCGAATCCCAGTACTCTTTAAATCTGCACACACGATGGCCGAACGACAAGTACTCCTGGATTCAGGAGCAACGGACAATTTTATCTGCGCCTCACTTCTGAAACGGCTGCAGATTGGAACACGTGACGTCACACAACCAATACGCATTTGGAACGTGGACGGAACTCACAACCAAGACGGAGCGATCACCCAATACACTGATCTGAATGTCCGTACTGGAAATGATACTAAGACACTTCGCTTCCTAGTAACGAACTTGGGAAGGGACAAAGTCATACTGGGCTACCCATGGTTCTCGGCGTTCGAGCCCCTTGTAAAGTGGGGAGAGGCGACACTGAACGAGGACTTCCAACCAGTTGTCATATCCAGCCTCCAGTCATCGGACGAAGCCACGCCCGTAGAAGCATCCATATGGGCGTTGGAGACGTATCAACTCGATGAGGAGGCTTGGGAACAGATCGCGGACAACGACCAGGAGCCATGTGTGGCGTTACTAGGAAAGACCACGACGGCATCTGAATTAGCACAGCAGGAGGCGGCCAAACGAGAGGTACGCACCTTTGAAGAAATGGTACCACCAGAATATCGGCGGTATCGTAAGGTGTTCAGCGAAGAAGCGTCCCATCGCCTCCCGCCGAAACGCCCGTGGGACCACGCCATCGACTTAACACCAAACGCGCCCGCAACGATGGACTGTAAGGTATACCCGTTGACCCAAGAAGAGGATAAAGCCCTCGACATATTCCTCGCCGAACAACTAGAAAGGGGGTACATTAGACCATCGAAATCCCCATACGTTTCACCATTTTTCTTCATAAAAAAGAAAGACGGGAAGCTCAGACCCGTACAAGACTATCGACGACTGAATGAAGTCACCATCCGCAACCACTACCCGCTACCACTAATCCCGGAACTCATTGACAAGATTCGCGATGCACGACTCTTCACGAAGCTGGACATCCGTTGGGGATATAATAACATTCGCGTAGACGAAGGAGACGAGTGGAAAGCTGCCTTTAAAACGAATAAGGGAGCCTTCGAACCGCTCGTGATGTACTTCGGACTCACAAACTCCCCTGCAACGTTCCAAGCGATGATGGACTTCACGTTCCGAGGACCAGTGTTGACAAACGAGGTAGTCGTGTATATGGACGATATCTTAATCGCAACCATCGACGACCTCACACGTCATCGAGAACGAGTCCATCAGGTCCTGACCATATGTGAAGAGAACGACCTCTACATCAAACCAGAGAAATGCGAGTTCGAAGTACGCGAAACGGAGTACCTAGGGCTTATCATCGGACATGGGGAGCTGCGCATGGATCCCGTAAAAGTACGAGGAATTCGCGAATGGCAACCCCCAAAAAGCCTTAAGGAAGTGCGTGCCTTCATCGGCTTCTGCAACTTCTACCGTCGATTCATTAAAGGATTCTCGACACTCGCACGCCCCCTCCATGACCTTACAAAGAAGGACACCCCATGGCACTGGGGGGCAAACCAACAACATGCATTTGAACGCATCAAAGACCAAATATGTCAAGAACCGGTCCTCCTCTCCCCCGACCTAGCAAAACCCTTCGAAATGGAAGTGGACGCGTCCAACGTCGCCATTGGCGCCGTCCTTAACCAATTAGGAAGCGATCAAAAGCTCCACCCAGTAGCGTTCCATTCAGAATCATTGTCTCAGGCTGAACAGAACTACGACATCTACGATCGAGAGTTGCTTGCAGTGGTCAAAGCGTTGCGCGCCTGGCGCACCTACCTCGTCGGCTCTCCTCACAAAATCATCATACACACCGATCACGCCAACCTTCAGTACTGGAAGGAGCCACGAAAAATCAGCCGAAGAGTGGCACGCGAGTTCCTGGAATTATCAGAATACGACTTCATGTTGAAGCACGTATCTGGAATCCGGAATGGTCGTGCAGACGCCCTGTCTCGACGAGCCGACTACGCACCAGGCGACGGAGATAACAACGATGTCATCGTCCTCCCGGCGGACCGCTTTATCCGAACTACAGAAATGTCAATGCACGACATGGACATTTGGACCCAAATAGCACAAAACCTCGACGAATCACAAGTGCTGCGCTGGGTTGAACCACACAGTCTGAAGAAACATGGAGGATTATGGTGGAAAGGCGACGCTCTTGTCGTTATTGGGGATAACGATCTTAAGCGGGGGGTAATCACCTTTTTCCACGACACACCCGCAATGGGACACCCCGGAATCACAAATACCTACGAACTTTTACGACGAGACTATTGGTGGCCTAACATGCGCAAAGACGTTGAGGAGTACGTCAAGGGCTGCGCCACGTGCCAAGCCAACAAAATTAATCCCCACCGACAAAAACCACATCTATTCCCTATCACAACCGACCCAAACGCAGAACCATTCGAAGTCGTAGCCATGGATTTTATCACAAAGCTACCACAGTCTCAAGGATATGACTCGATACTTACCATCACCGACCACGACTGCTCCAAAGCAGCCATCTTCATCCCGTGTAACGAAACGATCACAGCGGAAGGCGTAGCCCGGCTATACCTTCGCCACGTCTACCCCCATTACGGCATACCCTGAAAACTGATTACCGATCGAGACCCCAGATTCACATCTGCGTTCATGACACAACTCTGCCAAGTTCTCAGAATTAGGCAGAACATCTCGTCAGCGTATCACCCTCAAACAGATGGGCAGTCGGAACTGTACCAACCAATGGCTGGAACAATACCTACGCCACTGGAGCAATGTGCAACAGGACAACTGGGCAGAGGCCCTCCCCGTAGCACAGTTCGCACACAACGCGTGGCCCAACGCGACGACGAAACACTCCCCCTTCTCACTCATTATGGGGTGGGAACCACGCACCAACTGGGTCTCGAAACCCACGACCTCCCCATCAGTTGACCAGCGGTTGGAAGACATGGGCAACTTCCGACAACATGCGCAAGACTGTATCAAACATGCCCAAGAACTCATGGCAAAGCGAGGGCGCACTCGCTTCATTCCTTATCAAGAAGGGGCGCAAGTGTGGTTAGAGGGGACAAACCTTAAAATGTTCTACCCCACCGCCAAATTAGCTCCCAAACGCCACGGGCCGTTCCGCATCAAGAAGGCCCTCTCAGCGGTGTCTTACGAATTAGAACTCCCGGAATCATGGAAGATTCACCCCGTGTTCCACGCCAACCTCCTCACCCCATATAAGGAAATGGAACTACACGGAGCAAACTTTACGCAACCTCCACCTGACCTTATCAACGGAGAAGAAGAATTCGAGGTGGAGCGAATCCTCGGCTCAAGGCTCTATGGCCGAGGGCGCAAACTTCAATTCCTGATTCAATGGAAGGGATTTCCCGTAAGCGATAGTTCGTGGGAACCCCTCGAGAACGCTCAGCACGCACCTGACCTTATCGCCGACTTCTACCGGCATAACCCAACCGCCGAAGGGGCTGGACGAAAGATATAAGAACACGCCCCACAAACCCACATAATGCACCCCCCTTTCACTCCTCACACCATGACGACTACTCCTATCATGACGAAAATCCCTTCGCGCCCA
The DNA here is from genome assembly GCA_021524915.1 of Lactarius akahatsu. NCBI lineage: Eukaryota > Fungi > Basidiomycota > Agaricomycetes > Russulales > Russulaceae > Lactarius > Lactarius akahatsu. Next base: position 180,891 of record JAKELL010000025.1, read on the forward strand.
CCAGCGCAGCTCATACTCGAACAACTGACTATACCTTCGCAGGACCAGGGTGTCCCCTCACAGCCGGAGGGTTGTACGCCGTACTCTGTAGTCCCTAGTCCCGATCCTCCCATCCTGTCGATAATCGCCCCTACACTTGATCGCCTTGCGCAGGAAGAAGCAGCCGCCTCGCTACTCACCATTACCGCCCCACCTGTTGACACCCCCATCGCCATCCATGTCCCCGCCGTCCCTACCCCTTCCGCATCACAACAGCACACTTCACCACCGCTTGAGCACGTACCACTTCCCCCATTCCCACCCGGCATCGGCCACGTCACCACACCCATCACACAACCCCGCCGCGTCGAGCCAGATCCCACCTACGCCTTCATTGACGACGAAGAAATAGGAGAAGACGCCACAGATCCGGGTCTCCCCTTCCTCCGTAATGACCCCGATCTCACCTACCTATACTTTCCACTGAAGATAGGGGAAGCCGGATACCCGAAGCAGATCGCACGCTTCATCTACTACCGAAAAGACTACAGGGAGGTTGTTGGCACCATGGGCAGGGGACATCCGTGTTACGTCCAGTCGGTCTACCTGCGAGGCGTATATGAGGGTCAGCTACCCCAACACGTCACGGATCAACAACTCGCCATGTTCCATCCACGAGATCCTCGTGCCATATGCGTTAACGAAGTCCTAACGGAATTACGTGACGTGCGCCTCCATGCAGACGTAGCGCGCCTCCGAGACTGTCTGTTGCGGAAAGACGCAGTCACGGCGCGTGAATCTGAGCTCCGCCGGATGGAATCGGACCTCGTACGAGACCGCTTCCATATGGACATGGACCTCGCGAGCGTGCGGAAGCGGTTGCAGTATGCACGCGCGATACCACTGATATCTGAGAAGTACGATGAGCTTCAGGCGAAGTTCATACGCCCTCGACCTACTCCCGAATCCATCCCCATCCCACCACGTGCTGGGGGGCCTTGTGAGATGCCGCGCCTCCAGGGCGAAGGCAGCAAGCGCCCCCGCAAGTGCTTCCAATGCAGGGCGACGGATCACTTGGTCGCGCAGTGCCCTCAACGGAGGGCCAAGCAGCCGTGCCAGTGGTGTGGGAGTCGCACTCATCAGTACGATGTGTGCCTCATTCGCCGGATCTCCCCTATGTCGCCGGCTTACATCGACCCAGACGACCGCCCTCGGTGGTGCGGTAAGTGTCTGCGGTATGATGCGAAGCACGAGGAGATACACTGCCCTCAGTACGAGCAGTGTCGGAAATGTGGTGAGCGCGGCCGCCATCTCTTTCTGCGTCGTCACACTTGTCCGCGCCCCCCTTCGCCGATTCCTGACACCGTACCCGTCGAGGATGACTGGTACTACACCAGTGACTAGTCGAAGTCGAGGCGACTTCGAGTCTGACGGGGGGGTAATGTTACGATTTCCGCATTACTGTACGATATGTCCTGTTTGCCTGACCCCGTGTTCGCGTATACTTTTACCCATGATCCACTTCGATTCACGCTCCGACCCTTATCTCGCACCCACCCCATGACTGTAGGGAAGCCGACTTCGTTACTCTTAAGACCCGCTGACGTCATTGGAGCCCTGCGTGCCCCCGCGGGATTCTCTTGTACTCCTTATGGACTTCCCCTTCACGCCACCTTATTAGCTCGCTAGGGCCAGTACCCTAGGATCGCGTCATATGTTTGTACTCTACAAACACCCTGTACTAGTATATAAGTCACGCCCTACCTAGCTTGTACGGTAGACTTGACTTCTTGTGTAATACCACAATCGTCTTTGCCTCACGAACGACTTTGACTCGCCTTTGCGCTTGAGTCCCTCTTCGCTCGCCTTTGCGCTTGAGTCCCTCTTCGCTCGCCTTTTCGCTTGAGCCTTGAACTTCCGCTAATATCCTTGTGTCCCTGGGAGACCAAGTGATACTTGTTCATCACCGAACTGAACCTTAACCGGTTCGCGCTTAACCGATCCCGTTGACTTATCGGAGTACACGTCGTACTTAACGCCCCTGTGGTGGCGTTACACCAACGCGATCACCCGCATCAAGGCAGAGCAAGATTTGTACCGCCTGGGAGTACAGGTGGGGCTGCAGGTTGCAGAGGAGAGGGAGGCCACCCAGCGTGGTCAGGCTGGGGCCTCGACCATAAAAAGGGGGTGATGTTATGTTTTGGACTGATTGGCACCTCGGGCCGGGAAGTGGACACTGACGTATGGGCTATGACACCCTTGTCAGTGCTATATCATCATGGACATATGGATCAGTAAGCTGGGTAAGCTCTGGCACATGTGATTGTACAATATGGATTGGATACCAGAAGTGACTCATAGTGACTCATACTAGGATAGCTGTACTAGGGTTTGCTCTACTTACGCTATTGGCTAGTACTTCTTGGAGTGGCACTTTAAAGCCCGCACATACCTGTATAAATAGAGTAGGGTAAAGACCAAGGACTGCATCTTGGTCTTCTTCAATACCACCATCTCTACTCGACATCTTTAGGGCCCTCCCCCTTAAGTGAGTCGTCCAGCATATCCCCTTAGACCAGGGATCCCCGTGACTTATCCCTAGTTCCTTTGTGACTAGTGGAATACCCCGTTGGCACTGTTGCCCATAAGATCCACCTATAATGCAACAAGCACGTTGCCTCACCCTATCACGCTTTCTACATTCTCGATGGTCCTAGTTGGACTTATGTGTGTTACATCACTGAGGTACCCGTAGGGATACCTATCTTCGAAGACCTCCACACATACTTCGGACGAGACGGGCGTATCTTACCTCACCCGTCCTTCTACGCTGACTCTCCCGCAAACAGGAACTTCTTCCAACAGAGGTTCGCCACCATCCGAGAAGCCTAAGTCAGACAAGCATTTGTGGTAAATGCTACACATCTGGTACTTTTCCAGAGTACCAGAGCTCATAAGGTGTGCACCACTTAAGTGTACAGGTGGGAGAGCAGTTATAGATGTGTACCGCAGTGCTCATAGCATGCTCCCAGAAGCCTTTGGACATGCCAGCTGTGTGCAGCATGGCCATTGCCTTATCTGTAATGGTGCGATTAAACCGCTGGCTTTCCCATTCAACTGTGGTGAACCTGGCATCATAAGGTGATGCTCTATCCCTCTCTGCTTGAGAATGTCCTGTACCTGGCTAGCCATGTACTCACCCCCATGGTCAGAGTGGAGTGCGCACAGTTTATGGCACGTCTGGGTTTCACCCCAGACCAAATACATCTGCAGTGCCTTCACAAACTGATCCTTCGACTTAATAAAGTACACCACTGCAAACTTAGAGTGGTTGTCTATGAAGGTGGCGGTGTAGGCAGAGCCTTGTAAGGACTGAGTTTGCATAGGACCGGCTAGGTTGCTGTGCACAATCTCAAAGATATGAGTTGTCCTCTTGGTGGAGGACGCAGAGAAGGGTTGGCGAGTGGATTTGCCTAACTCGCACCCACAACACACCCCAGTGTGTGTGGTAGAGCTGTCAATGTCCATGCCAGTAGTGGCAGAGGGACCATACAACTTAAGAGCAGCAGGGGAGATGTATCCCATGCGCTGATGCCAGATATCAAAAGTGGTGGCAGCACTTTTGACATGAGCATTTAGGCCAATGCTTGAAGTATCCAACCAGTACAGGTTGTCCTCCAAGTAGCCAACAGCTACACAGCTTTTGTTGACAGATATTTTGAATGAGCCACTGTCAAAGGCTATTTTCACATTTTTTTGTGCTAGTGCACGCGTTGACAAGAAGCGTGTTTTCACCTGTGGAAGGTGTAGCACATTACTTAGGGTGATTGGAATGCCCTGGCTTGTAGTGAAGATGATGGAGCCTACACCAACTTGGTCAATTGTGGACTTATCCCCTAGGCGCACACTGCCTTGACATGGGGTGTAGTCTTTGAAGTCAGACCGATGTGGTGTGATGTGGTGTGTTGCACCACTGTCCATCATCCAACACACATGTGAGGCAGCATACAAGGCAACTCCAACTGTATTGGCAGCCCAATCAATGGCCAGTTCATCAACTACTTCCTTAATGGAGGCAGTGGTTGGTACAAGTGCATGAGAGTTGGCAGCCTTGTTGCCAGTGTCCTTCACCTTCCCTGCAGCTTCATCCTTCTTCCTCTGCCTGCAGTCAGGCTTGATGTGCCCCTTATTATTATAGTAGTGGCATGTAAGCTGAGAATGATCCTTCTTCTCACAAGCACTGCCACTGGTTTTGATGGGGGCAGCCTTATTGAGTGAGGAACCAGAGGGGCCAGAGCAGTGCACCTCCTCTGAAACAATGCACGCAATTATTTCAGTGTGCTTCAACTTGGAGGGGGCACCACTGGCCAGGATGGTGGAGGCCAGAACCTCATAGGAGGCTGGCAGGGCGTGGAGAAGTATGAGACAGAATTGCGTATCAGTGACACCCATCTGCGCGTTGGAAAGGCCGACCCACAGCTCATTGAGCTTGGCCAACTGTGAGGCCATGGGCGCAGAGTTGTCGAGGTGGGCTTGTGTTAGCTGAATCCACAAGTTAAAGATGGTGGTGCTGCCTGAAGCACCAGCATACACATCCTTCAGCTTGTCCCACTTCACAGCAAAGGTGGGGTAGGCAAATGGATCGGCAACAAGGGAGTAGATGTCAGGTTTGAGGTATAGGCGGAGGTATGCCTTGGACTGACACTGGATGGATTCCCACTCATCAAGAGTGACTCCAGTGGGAGGAGCATGATAGGTGAACACATCCTCAGCCTTATGCAGAGTGAGGATGGCCTCAAGTGTCCCACTCAGTAAAAAGGGAAGTCGCAAGAAAGTTGCTAAAATAGGATGTCAGTCAGTCAAAGTCAAACCATTAGTCAAGATTTTTGCACAAGTCAGGCCAAGTCAACCAAAGTCATTGGAAATTTGGAGAAAAAAACCAGGATATTATTTTTGAGGACATGAGATGGTCAGTCAAAGTCAATATCAGTCAGGGAAAGTCCATGAATTATGGAAAAAATGCGAACACCAGGGTGGGTGTGGGTGGGATGGGGATAGGGAACATGGGGGTGGGTGTGGATGGGATGGGGATAGGGAACATGGGGGTGGGTGGTGGGATGGGACAGGGAACATGGGGGAGCTGTGGGTGGATGGAAGCATGGGGATGGTGTGGGTGGGATGGAGACCGGAGACATGGGGGTGGGTGTGGGTGGGATGGGACAGGAGCATGGGGGTGGGTGTGGGTGGGATGGGACAGGAGCATGGGGGTGGGGTGTGGGTGGGATGGGACGGAGACATGGGGGTGGGTGTGGGTGGGATGGGGATGGTGAACATGGGGTGGGTGTGGTGGGATGGGGATAGGGGAGACATGGGGATGGTGTGGGTGGGGATGGGGAGCATGGGATGGGGTGTGGGGGGATGGGGATGGGGAACATGGGGGTGGGTGTGGATGGGATGGGGATAGGGAACATGGGGGTGGGTTGGGGTGGGACGAGGACAGGGAGCATGGGGGTGGGTGTGGGTGGGATGGGACAGGAGCATGGGGGGGGGTGGGTGGGATGGGACAGGAGCATGGGTGTGGGTGTGGGTGGGATGGGACAGGAGCATGGGGGTGGGTGGGGTGGGATGGGATGGGGAACATGGGGATGGGGAACATGGGGTGGGTTGTGGATGGGATGGGGATAGGGAACATGGGGGTGTGTGTGTGGGTATGGGGAGCATGGGGGTGGGTGTTGGTGGGATGGGATGGGGAACATGGGGGTGGGTGTGGATGGATGGGGATAGGAGCATGGGGGTGAGTGTGGGTTGGACAGGGACAGGAGCATGGGGGTGGTGTGGGTGGGATGGGGATGGGGAACATGTGGGTGTTGATAAGTGACCCTTGCGCACTTAGCGGCTCAAAGGACAATCAGATATGGACTGCTGTAGATAAGATATACAGGACTTATGTAGATTAGATTATTATGATCACACAATCTTGGACTTGTTGTACTTTCTTATCTATGACATCACTGTACACTATGACATCATAGAATCTGGACTTTGCATTGTATTCAACGCTCTTGTAGTCTCCGCTTGTTCTATCCTTATTATGATGTCAGTATGATATCATTAGTCTAGATTCTTCTTGTTCTCTTGCCCCTTGTTCTCAGAACATCCACTCCTTTGTCTGTCTGTAGAACAATGTCCCTTGTATTTACTGTGACCTAGTGTTACTTGTGTCACCCTGCAGTTTTGTATAAGTAGTGTAGCTTGTACGCTCCTGGTCCACATCAGTTCTCATCTGTTGTGTGCCAGGTATGTCTTCTCTCATGTATAAACATCAGTTCTCATCTGTTGTGTGCCAGACACCCATCTGCTTCACCTGCAAGATCTACTCTGTTGCTGCACTCCAGCTTACCTTCATATCTCACCACAGTCACCTTTGCCACTGTGAGTATGATCTCTATGTATGCTGTTCATCAGGGGGTGGGTGTGGGTGAGATGGGGATGGGGAACATGGGGGTGGGTGTGGATGGGATGGGGATAGGGAACATGGGGGTGGGTGTGGGTGGGATGGGGATGAGGAACATGGGGGTGGGTGTGGGTGGGATGGGGATGAGGAACATGGGGGTGGGTGTGGGTGGGATGGGGATGAGGAACATGGGGGTGGGTGTGGGTGGGATGGGGATGAGGAACATGGGGGTGGGTGTGGGTGGGATGGGGATGGGAGCATGGGGGTGGGGGTGGGTGGGATGGGACAGGAGCATGGGGGTGGGTGTGGATGGGATGGGGATAGGGAACATGGGTGTGTGTGTGGGTGGGGATGGGGAATAGGATATGAATGTGCATGGTCTATGTCAGTTCATTCCAGTTATCTGTGACTGAGAGATTTCAGAAGACCAGTCATAGTCTCAGTCCATGTTCTCATGTTCCAAAGACTGGACCAGACTGCACTTTCAAACACTATTCTCTTTCTTCTCCACCTTCCCAAACATGTGGCAGTCCTTCCATACTTCTCTGAACCTCCAGTACTCCCTTCTGTATGAACTAGGCAATTTAATTTCAACTTACAACTCTGTAGTTAAACAATTACCCTAGCAATGGGAGTCATACCCACTGGACCTGTTAATGTATTAACAGGGCCAGTATCACCTCCACCAGTGATACTCTGCATTGGCTGCTTCTGATGCTCCACATTCATCACCATGTGAAGGAGGGAGTTCTGAATCATGTGCCAGAGAGCCCCTAGCTCTGTCTTCCTTTCCTGACAATATTTCAGAACAACAAGAATGGCCATGCTATTGCTCACATGGGTGCACATTTGCCATATGAGACAAGTGTAGAACATGAGAAGATCTAAGCACCTTGACTTGTTTCTCTCTATAGATTGTCATCCCACCAGATCTGTTAACATGTTAACAGGGCCAGCGTCGCCTCTGCTAGTTATACTCTCTCAGAATGATATAAGAGTCACCCTGGTGTTCTCTTAAGCAGCACAATACCATTGTCCTTTAATCCCTTGCCTCTCCTATGGTTCAAATATTCATGGAGAGAAGCCTATTATTGTAGACATTTTTCAATCTCTTTATACATCAAGCACAAGTACAAGCCATCTATCTTACTACTTTATTCCTCATCTTGCTCTTCAATACCATGCTCACTAGAACTAAGCATATCTAATCCTGGGTGCTTTCTCAGGATATGAACCTTTGACCCCCATGCCCAAATACCAACCAGTCTAATAATGCTAGATGTTTTTAACACCATGCACTCTTCTGACCACTCTCCACACCATCTCCCTAGTACATTCTTCATCCCTTCTAGCTCATGATAGACCACCAGACTATAGCCATAGTCTTGCAAAAAATAAAATGCCAATGCCTCTCCAAAGATAGGCCCCTCCTCTCCTTGAGCCTCAAAATGTCTAGATGACCTTGAGGCTTCACCTCCCTTCTCAGAGATTCTGCTCCTCAAAGTGACATCTCCTGGTATTTTGCACTTTCCCCATCTTTGAATGATGAGGTCCATGTCCAGAGTGACTTCAAGAAAATCACAAATTGCAGCAAGGTGATCATAATGTTCTGAGGGATCTTCTATCTCAGTCTTTTTGATTGGCAGTGACTGAAACAGGTGTTCTGTTTTCCTTCCTTCTTTAGGGGGAATGGCCAGGAATGGATACTGCAAAGTCAACACCTTGGTGCTTGCCCTCTCATATAGAATTGTGGCTATATTCACAGCAGGCAGGAGCAGATAAGTGGAGGGCGAATAAGGGATCGACTAATGTCCAATATATGGACCACTAAGTTGACTTGATTGTCATTGCAAATTATATTAAGATAATGGAATAATTTATAAACCTCTCTTTATGTGTCAGAAAATTATAAATAAAAATACTCAAACAATTAGATATTAGTCTATTGCTTAAGAGAGCTCTAATTATTTCCAAGCATATTTACACTTAATTGTTTATGTTGGCTGGTGCCTGACAACTAAGTTTAAATACATTTGGAAATAATCAGAGCTCTCTTGAGCAAGTGGCATATATCTAATTGTTCGAGTATTTTTATTTATAATTGTCTGACACATAGAGAGAGGTCTACAAATTATTCCATTGTCTTGATACAGTTCACAATAACAGTCAAGTCAACTAAGTGGTCAATATATTGGACATTAATTGACCCCTTAGTTGACTATAAGTGGATTCCACTTACCTGCTCCTGCCCACCGTGATTGGCAAAGGGTACCTTCTTGGATCTGACTTTGTGACCAATTTCTCCAATGGCCCTCTCAACTGTGGCTTGAGAGCCAAATCTGATTGAGCCATTCCAGAAAATATGGTGTGGGACATGGATTAATTGCCAGATGCACAGTCTGCATCTTGAGACCTTGACTGGGTCATCCCCCACATAAAGCCTCTCAAATCCTTGGAGGAAGGACTTGATTAGATTGTGTAAGGATGCTAGGTCTTCATCAGACTTTGGTGATTGAGACATTGCTGCTTCAACAATGTCCACAAATTGTACAAAGTTCCTCAACACATCTCTATCAAATTCCAGCTCCCATGCCATTGGAATGATATACCAATGAAGGAGGGCCATCCATTCATAGACTTTGTACTGGCTTTGGCACTTTTTACATGGGTTCCTAATTGGCCCACAGAAAGATGAAGGAAGGGTCTGTACTGCCTTTTCAACCAGTGCACCAAGTTCTGAAGCCATGTCTTTATCCATGTGTATCTTCTCATCAATGGAACTGTGTGTCACCCACAAATCCCAGATATGCACCATGCAGTTTTCATAGAATAAATGGAAGGGGTCCAGTGGGAAAAATGATGGATGTGAAAATGTAGGACTGGCTGCACATATTGTAAGGCGAGAAATTCCTGTCTCCTTTACAATCCTCTGGAGCTCTGCTTGGGTTCTTGCAGACTCAAGCCTTTCAATAGTCTGCCAATAATGTCTTTGGCCTTACATGGGTAAGTGGTCTAAGTCAATAATCTGGCAATCTGGATTATGTCTCTCCTTTTGAGGTGGAGAGACTGGTTAGTACTGGGCCCTAGCACCTCTGTCCTTGGCAGGGTGGGCACCTTGTACCAAACTAAAGCAATCTCCATAAAGGGCTGAATGTCCTGCCATCTCACTCAACTTGGCAGATCCAAGCATGTCTCCTTTTACACCACAGAGATATGCTCTCAGAACAAAGTAGGATGAATCAACAGCATCCCATGTCCACATCCCCACACTTGCCATTGCCATCTCTTCACAAAGGGGATATATGAAGGACTCTATATTCCCAGGTGCTGTTGGGCCTGGGATTGCAAGTGGAATGATGACATTGTTTGCTCTGTAGCACATCTCTGGTGGGAGATTGAGCAGCACAACAATTAAGAGCCACATATTGGACTGCTTTTTCATGGTGAGCTGAGCACCATCTGTAGAGATTGACAAAGCATGTTGAAGTGGGGATACACCGTTAATCCCTTCGACATGGTTAGGGTTTATGACATCATTTCAGCATGATGTCTACAATAACCTGGCTCGTAATACCTAAGGCCGTGTAGCTCAGTGGAAGAGCATGGAGATCTAATCCAGGGTCTTGGGTTCGATCCCCAACCTGGCCATGTACTTTTCCCCTATTTGAGGTCCCTTTTGATCGTTGTCCAGGGTGCTGCTCGGCATGTAGGGTGACACCCTGGGACTTCATCAAAGCAGTGTCCCTTCCATCATCAAACAGCCCCAATTTTGTGTAGTGGGAAATATGATTGTCAGAGTTGGCAAACCCTGACTTCTTTACACCAGCACCACTTGCAAGCAAATTTAGTGTGCTCTTTAAGCATTCATCCCTATGGCACATCTCATGGGATGTCTCTGCATTGGCATAGTATACTTGAATGATGGGAGTGATGGGCATGTAGAGCATGGTTGCCCTTGGCTTTGCTTTGGCTGTAGAGCTCTGTTGTGGTTTGTAGCGCAGTTCATTACAGTCTTTGTATGAGCAAGTGGACTGAGAATGGGAGTCTCCAGTGTATGCCATGCAACTTTTAGGGCACATATCAATGAATGAGGGGTGTAGCCCAGTGAGTTCTTCAGCTAGCTTTCTGACCCTATAAAGGCTGAGGATTTCCTCCTCTGTGGCCCCTCCAAGTACTTGTGCATGGGTATTGTATGCTTTGACTGTTGATAAGTGACCCTTGCGCACTTAGTGGCTCAAAGGACAATCAGATATGGACTGCTGTAGATAAGATATACAGGACTTATGTAGATTAGATTATTATGATCACACAATCTCGGACTTGTTTATACTTGCTTATCAATGACATCACTGTAGAATATGACTGTGATGAACACTCACTCAGAGTGCTCGTGCAGGACACTTGGCTGACGAGGAATGCGAGGGATTATGAAGAAGGCTGGGAAAACTTGGAAGAACTTGGCTAGAACAAGGATAACGATGAGATTGCGAATCCAAGCTATGGTGATAGCGAAGAAAGGCGCTAGAGTGTTATCCAAGTGGGAGTCACAAGTGGACAGTCTGAGGGACTGTCCGTTCTATTGCTCTAGCTTATATACCTGGGTACATGGTCTGTGCGTACTTTAGGGGAGGCTTTACTACTTCCCACAGGTGCTGCGCAATGGAAGGTTCTGGAAGGGTTCTAAGTATATCAACCAATCAGAATAATCAGTAGGTATCGTACGACTGCTCCGCAGTCGATTGCGCAAGATTGTGCCATAGTGGTGTGACTGCTCCGCAGTCCAATAGGATTAATCCAAAGAGTGGTACGACTTTCAGTCGTCAGGTGACTTGATAAACATAGGATAATCACGTGACCGGTCACGTGACCGTCGGAGTACGAATTTGGAACTCCGACTTCGGATTTCCCCTTTAGGAAATTGATTACATAAGACCGGACCGACGCGGACCGGTCTTAGACGCTCAAGTCACGACCCAAGTTTACAGGTTCGTGACAGTATCCCCTCTTTAAGGGGTTGCTGCGCCGTTCAGCAACCATCAAGGTTCTGAGTTTGGGTGCTCGTGGATTTTTGTGGTGAAATTGTCGAACAAGGTCCTGGGCGTGTTTCATTTGTGAGGCTGGGAGCCAGGAGTTTTCTGAAGAAGGGCATCCTTTCCACTTCACTAGGTATTGTATGCCTCTCTTGTTTGGAGAGAGCCTTGATTGGAGGACCGTTTCTACTTCATAGTGCTCGTCCTCTCCTTGGACTATTTCTGGGGGTGGTCTGGTGAAATTGGGTCCATGGGCTGTGGTTTCGTTGTAGGGGGATACAAGGGATATATGGAACACTGGATGGATCTTCCAAGCTTTGGGCAACTGGAGTTTACAATTAACTCCCCACGCGGATATGACTTTGAATGGTCCATGTCGTCTAGGGGCTAGTTTGGCCTTGGGGTGCGTGGTGTGGATATTGGTTCCTTCTAACCAAACTTGGTCGCCCGGTTGGGGTACGTAGGTGGCTGTGGATGCATGGGTATTTTTCATGACTTCGGCTGCTACCTTTAGTGCAGCGGATACTTCAATGCGAATTTGTTCTAGGGAATGAAGGCGTTCTTCTACTGTGGGTATTTTGGACGCAAAGTTGACTGGTGGAATGAATTCTGGTTTGTAGCCGTACCAGATCTCGAAGGGTGATTTTCCTGTGGCGCTGTGTTGTCTTGCATTGTGAGCGAATTCCATGAAGGGTATTAGTTCTACCCAGTTGTCGACTTGGAAATTACAAAAGACGCGTAGGTATTGTTCTAGTTCCTGGTTGACGCGTTCTGTTTCTCCATCTGTTTGTGGATGGAATGCTGTAGACATGGTTGACTTGACGCCTAGTTTGCTCCAAACTTCTTGCATTACTTTGGAAGCAAATTGTGGTCCTCTATCGGATATTACTTGGTGTGGTAGACCTGTTCGTCTCCAGACTTGTTCTAAGTATAACTTGGATGTTTCTTCGGCAGTGATGGTCTTGTTACATGGAGCAATTATCGTTGCTTTACTGAGACGATCCACTACAACGAATAGTGAATCGTATCCTTGTGACATGGGGAGATCTGTGATGAAGTCCATAGTGATTATTTCCCAAATTTCGTTAGGGACTTGATTTGGTTGCAGGGGTACTTGGTTTCTTGGTTTAACTTTTGTTGCTTGGCAAGTGGCACATCCGTCCACATAGCTCTTGACGAAGGTGGACATGCCTGGCCACCAGAATTCTTGTGAAATTAGTTCGTAGGTCTTCCATCTTCCAGGGTGTCCTGTGGCAAGATGGTCATGGTATTGCTTGACTATTTCTCTTCGGAGATCTTCATTCTTGGGGACGTATACTTGTCCTTTGTACAGGATGATTCCATCTTCTAAGTTCCAATCTTCTAAGCCCTTTGTGAGGGATCTAGGGCCATTCTTTAGAAGGGTTTCTAAGGCAAGGCTAACTTCTTTGTCGTATTCTTGAGTGTTCTTGATTTGTTGTCGTAACGTGGTGTTCCCTTGGACTGTGATTGTTGTGGGTCGGACTGCATGGATTGCGAAAAATTTGTTATCCAGAAGCACACAATCATTTTCTTCGTGAGCTATCCCCTCTTTAAGGTCTGGACGCCTGGACAGGGCATCCGACTTATTTTGGGTACCTGGGTTTGTGGACAATGGTGAACTTGAAACGCGAGAGGAAGAGGGCCCATCGTGCTTGGCGCCGTGTAAGTTTCTGTTTCATGGAGAAATAGACCAAATTTCCATGGTCCGACCAAATTTCGAGGGTGTCTTCGTGTCCTTCAAGGTAGTGGCGAAAAATTTCTAAGGCGCGGATGATAGCAAGGAGTTCTTTATCATGGATTTCATAGTTCTGTTCGGCAGGCTGTAGAGACTTGGAGTGGTACGCTGATGGGGTGCCAACGGTTGAGTGCATCGGGTTGTTCTAAGATGGCGCCAGTGGCAAAATCACTAGCGTCCATGATTAAGCGGAAAGGCTTATCGTGGTCTGGCAGGGCAAGGACAGGTGCAGTGGTAAAAGCTGTGATGAGTGTCTGCAAGGCTGTGGATGCGTCTGGGGTCCATAGGAAGGGTACTGCTTTCTTGGTTAAGTCAAATAAGGGGCGTGCAATGGTAGAGAAGTCCTTGATGAAGCATTGATAAAAGTTGCAAAATCCCAGGAAGGCTTGAACTTGTTTGACCGTCTTAGGAGGTGGCCAGTCTCGTATTCCTGCCACCTTAGCTGGGTCCATGGCAATTTGTCCTTCGGATATAACGAGTCCGAGGTATTCTATGGATGTCTGGGCAAAAGAGCATTTCTCTGGTTTCAAATAGAGGTCGTATTTTGCTAGGCGTGATAGTACTTCGTGGGTGAGCCTGGTTAACGTGGGGAGGTCCTCTGCAAATATCAGGATATCATCGAGATAGACGACAATGTGTCCTTCGTCTATCAGGTCCTCAAAGATGGTGTTCATGAATGTTTGAAACGTGGCAGGGGCGTTGCAGAGGCCAAATGTCATGACTGTGGGTTCATATAGTCCGAGGGGTGTCTTGAAAGCAGCTTTGTACTCGTCGCCTTTGCGGACTTGTATATTGTTGTAGCCCCATCGGATATCTAACTTGGTGAACCATCTTGCGCCGCGTAGTTTATCAATGAGCTTGGGGATTAATGGCAATGGGGCGGCGTTCTTGATCGTAATATCGTTTAATGCTCGATAATCTTGTACTGGGCGTAACTTGCCGTCTTTCTTATCTATAAAGAAGAAGGGGCTGGCCATGGGTGACTTGGAAGGGCGAATATATCCCCTTTGTAGGTGATCCGTGATATAAATCTTCAATGCTTCTGATTCTTTGGGCGTAAGACGATAGATGGAGCAATTCTTCATGGTGGCTCCGGGTTTCAATTCTATGGCATGGTCCCATGGCTGGTGCTGTGGTAGTCTTTGGGAGGCTGTCTCGCTAAATACCTTAGCGTACTGTGAAAACTGGGCTGGGATGTGTTCCGTGGATGTCTTGGGTGCTGTTCTAGCTGCAATTTCGGTGCTCGTGGTGGTCTTGGCTCTAATGAGTATATCTTCTTCCTTGGTTTCTTGATGTAGGTACAGGAACGGCTCCATGGCTTCTTGACTAAAGGCAGGTTCACCTGCGACTTGGTATTCTTCCGTGGTTTGTAAAACATTGATCATGGTTGCTCGCGTCTGCGGCTTCTTGGCTGTAATAACTAGGGACTTGGTGGATAGTGTGCAGGTCTTGGGGCATCTTGTGAAGGCGAGTTGTGGCGTGGCCCAGTTAACTTCTGGGTTGTGTGCTTTGAGCCAGTCTGTTCCTAGAATAATATCATGGTCGCCTAGCGTGGTTACGTAGAGTTCAACACATTCGTCGTGGTATTCTCCATTGGAAGTCTTTATCCGGATTATCTGGATTGTAGTATATCGAACTGATCCTTGTTTGTTCAATGTTCCATCCACATTCCGTACTGGAAGTGGGTTAACTAGGGTTCTGAGAGTTAGGTTATTCCTCTTGGCAAAGTCTTGATCTATGATGATTCCTTCTGCGCCGCTGTCTAGTAAAGCCCGTGCACTGATTTCTCGACCGGTTTTCTTTCCTACTAGAGTGATTCTGAGTGTTATGATTCGGAATGAGCGGCGCCTCGGGCCGGGAAGTGGACACTGACGTGTCGACTATGACATCGCCGTCAGCAGAATATCGTCATGGACTTGTAGGATCAGTCAGCCGGGTAAGCTCCGGCGCATGTGATTGTACGATAGCGGATCGGATCTCGGAATGACTCGTAGTGACTCATAACTAGGATAGCTGTACTAGGGTTCACGGTACTTACGCTATTGGCTAGTTAGTATTCGAGCGGCGCTTCAAAGCCCGCGCGTAACTGTATAAGTAGACGAGTGCGAAGACCAAGAACGGCATCTTGGTCTTCTTCCAATACCACTACCATTTACTCGTCTCTAGCTAAGAGGTCTCCCCCTCTTAAGTGAGTGTCCGGCATATCCCTCAGAGACCAGGGGATCCCCGTGACTTACCCCTTTGACTGTCCCTTCGTGGATCAGTGGAATATCCCGCCGACATCGCAGCATACCAAGTCTTCCTGTACCGCAACGACCGAGTAGCGTCCCCTTACCACACGTTCTATATCATCGATAGCGTCACGTGGGCTAACGCTCGGTACATCGATCGCATCCCAGCAGGGGTACCACAACTTGAAGACCTTCACGCATACTTCGGACGGGACGAGAGCCTCCAACCTCATCCAGCCTTCTACGCAGACACCTTCGCTAATCACAACTACCGACGTGTACGGATCGCCACCAAGCAAGAAGCCTAAGTCAGGCAAACGTCCGTGGTAGACGTAACATTAAGACCAAGATCCCACCGTGGCCAACCCTACAACCAAAGAACTTTGGGTCCCGTTCAGACCCTACTACATCGACAGAAGAGGAGACCGCAACGTCCCAAAGAGATACCTGGGATCCGCATTTTGGAAAGACGACGCAGAGACACCAGGCTACGTCACTTACTATTTCGATCGACAAAACAACTCGCAACTCATCCCAGTAGAATTCAACTTCGACAACCACTGTTGGGTAGAAGTTCGTTGGGACGCCGGAAGAGAGAAACTCCAAGCCACTAGACCAGCAAGCTCGATCCTCAACTTAGATATCAAACAGTCAGAAGTCGTCACCAGAGACCAGTGGGGAACAATCGACGGAGAGGACGAAGAACCCATCAGATCCCCCACACCCAAGACACCCGCACCATCACCATCAATCAAAAGCAACCCAGAAGAGATCGTCATCAGAGACGAACAAGAAGAGGAACAGTTGAAACAAATCGCTGAGTTGATTCCCACTGACATGTCCATAACTATCCCAACCATGGCCGCAGCCCGAACAGCCCTACTGGGCAAAGACAACATCGGGGGATACCAGCCACTCCCTGGAGGACCACCCGACGGAGGGGGAGGAGCACCACCCGGAGGCGACCCAGGCGACAACCCACAAGATGACCAAGCGGGCATACCAACATTCACAATGCCCGATACCAACAAATTCATCGGGAAGGAGCCCAAAATCTTTACCGGAAACCGTGACGAAGCGGAAGCATTCCTCGCCCAATGGAACCGGTTTGCAGGAGTCAACGCCGCCAACAAAAGCCTCAAGGTCCCCTACATCAAAGCAATGATGTTCCTCACTTACATCCAAGGACCACTGGTCGACGAATGGGCGACAGAAACAGCCAAATGGCTCGACGCACAGGCCAACAGGAACGACCCATGGCTCTGGGCAGGAGTAGAACTCGTGTTCAAAGGACAATTCCGAGACAACCTGGAAAAGGATCGCGCGAGAGTAGAACTCGACAAGGGGTTCAGAATGATGAACGAGGACATTGACAGCTACGTCACTAAATTCGAAAAACTAGTCCGACAGGCTGACTACCGACTGGACGAACTGCTCGTACTCGACAAGTTCACAAGGGGCGTTCCCCTTAAGCTATACCAAAACGCCTATCAATTCCACAATCCGCGCAGCTACTCCCAATGGAAGAGCGCGCTCATTGAACAACAAAAGAGGTACCTACACATAAAGGCCAGAGAAACCGGCTTTGGAAGGCAGCCACAAACAGGGCAACGACCCCACCCAAACCAGCCGCTCCGATTCCAACCCCCGCAACGACAAGGGAACCAACAGGGGTGGCAGCAATACCGCAACCACCCAGACGCAATGGATACCACCCCCGGGAGGATCAGAGCAAGGGTCACGGAAATCGGCGACGTCAACAGAAACCACCCAGAAAATCCCAGAGACTGGACCCCAGGAGGAAGACCTCCGTTCCCGCCAAGAGGCGGATTCATGCAACAAAGGGGAGGAGGACGTGGAGTCCTGAACATAAGGGACGTAACCTGTTACAACTGTAACCAGAAGGGACACTTCTCACGAGATTGCAACCAGCCACGAAGAGCGCGGGGAAGAAGCGCATATATCGAAGAAGTTCCCACCGCACCGCAAAGTGTGGCCGAGGAACCTCTCATCGACCTGGACGAATCAGTCCAAGGCAACAGAGGCGCTACCAGCTCTCAAGTGGGCGACCTACTGACTCAAGTCGTGGCACTACTGGAGGAACAGAGGGGAATGTTTATGAGGGAAATGATGGGG
The DNA here is from genome assembly GCA_021524915.1 of Lactarius akahatsu. NCBI lineage: Eukaryota > Fungi > Basidiomycota > Agaricomycetes > Russulales > Russulaceae > Lactarius > Lactarius akahatsu. The sequence goes on from JAKELL010000025.1 coordinate 198,477, forward strand.
AGGCAGGATTTTCCGAGCGCCTGAACCCAACGGCCTGGGTGAGGGCTTTAAATTGTAACTCAACATTTATCACGCACTATCGATCTATGCACGTTCCAGTTTCGATTCGCACGAGTTACTTCATGGCCGACAAGAAAGCATTGGTGGACTCTGGAGCCACCCACAACTTCATACACCCAGACTTCGTCAGAAGGATGCATCTGGGAACCAAAGAACTACCAAACCCGCGCAACATATGGAACATTGACGGGACACACAACAAAGGGGGAAAAATCACCCATTACGTCGATTTAAACATACAAACTGATGGAAAACTTAAAACCATCCAGTTCCTAATCACCAACGTAGGAGGAGAAGACATCATCCTCGGTTACCCCTGGTTAGCAACATTCCAACCACGGATACAATGGGCTACCGCCACCATGGATACAAAACAGTACCCCATCATCATACGAACCACCAACCCTAACAAACCACCAACCCAAGCAACTGTCCAAGAAGAACTTCGAAGCATCATCACAAAAATGCAGGATGACGAACGAACACAAGCCTTCGAAGAACTAGAAGAGACAATCCCGGTACACCTACGAACAACGGCAACCGACTTGGCAATTGCAGCACACAAAACAACGGAAAAGAAGGAACTCCCAGAGGAATACAAGAGACATGCGAAGGTATTCAGCGAGGAGGAATCCCATCGATTCCCACCATCCAGACCTTGGGATCACGCCATCGACCTTAAACCAAACGCCCCAGACCACATCAACTGCAAAGTCTACCCGCTCAATCAAGCGGAAGACAAAGCCTTAGAAGAATTCCTGGATGAACAATTGGCAAAAGGATACATCAGACCGTCTAAATCACAGTACGCAGCCCCTTTCTTCTTCGTCAAAAAGAAGGACGGAAAACTACGCCCGGTGCAGGACTACAGAGAACTCAACGCATGGACCATACGCAACCAATACCCTCTACCACTCATACCCCAGCTAATCGCAGACCTCAGTGGGGGATGGATATTCTCGAAATTCGACGTCCGGTGGGGATATACCAACATCAGAATCAAACCCGGCGACGAACACAAGGCGGCATTCAAAACCAAACGAGGATTCTTCGAACCCCTAGTAATGTATTTTGGGATGACAAACGCACCGGCAACTTTCCAAGCTATGATGAACTGGACCTTCGCTCCTCTCATTGAACACCACGAGAAGAAAGGAACTATCATTCGTGTGTACATGGACGACATCGGAGTGGCCACGGCTACAACGAAAGAAGCACATACGGAAGCCATCCACGACATCCTAGACCTGCTGGAACAAAACGACCTCTACCTCAAACTGGACAAATGCACATTCCACTCAGACACCCTCGATTACCTGGGGGTAATCATTAAGAAGGGGGTGATTCGCATGGACCCTGTCAAAATCTCCGGAATCCACGAATGGCCGGTCCCCAAAAACGTCAAACAGGTACGATCATTCCTAGGATTTTGCAACTTCTACCTGCACTTTCATTCGAGGTTTTGCCACACACGCACGACCGCTCAACAAACTTACACGCAAAGACACGGAATGGCAATGGGGAACAGAACAACAGACAGCGTTCGACAAGCTCAAAACCCTTGTAACGGAAGAACCAGTGCTCAAACACCTGGAATTAGACAAACCGTTCGAACTAGAAGTCGACGCCTCGGGATACGCAGTGGGAGCAGTACTACTCCAACGCGATAAGGACAACAAACGACACCCGATCGCCTACTACTCCAACACCCTCAACGCAGCAGAAAGGAACTACGACATCTACGACCTGGAACTGTTAGCCATCGTCAAAGCACTGAGGAACTGGAGACCCTACCTTGCCGGATCACCCCACAAGATCAAAGTGTTCTCCGACCACATGAACCTGCAATACTGGAGATCCCCACAAAAAATAAGCAGACGGGTAGCAAGGGAAGTACTGGAACTCTCCGAATACGACATAGAGATTCACCACATCAAGGGAACGGCGAATGGGAGAGCGGACGCCCTATCAAGGAGACCCGACTACGACCAAGGAGAGCACGACAACGAACAAGTCACAGTGCTCCCGGACCACATATTCGTCAGAGCTGCAACAATCGACACAACGGACAACCCAACACGCATGAGCGCAACGATCTCTGTGGAAGAAATGCAACCCACGTACCCAGTATACACCCAGGACAACAACATTGTCGCGAAATGGGTAGACCCCCACAAACTCAAACGCATCGAAGACACCTGGTACAAGGAGGGGCGAAGGGTAGTCACAGGCGATGCCCACGAACGAAAGCGTATTATACAAGCCCACCACGACACCCTCGCGTATGGACACCCGGGAATCAGCCGAACCATCAAACTAATCGAAAGATACTATTGGTGGCCAGGACTCCGGCAAGAAGCACAGGATTACGTTAAAGGATGCGCCGACTGTCAACGAATCAAAGTCAACAACAGACCAACACGCGCACCTCTGCAACCGATATTCCCGAAACCGGAAGCAACCCCATTCGAAGTCATAGCCCTAGACTTCATCACCAAATTACCCCAATCGAACGGCTGCGACTCCATACTGACAGTAACGGACCACGACTGTTCTAAAGCGGCAATATTCATTCCGTGCCTAGAAGAGATTAGCGCAGAAGGAACGGCGGCCCTGTACGTGACACATGTTTTTCCCAGGTTCGGACTGCCAGCGCGCATCATTAGCGATCGAGACCCCAGATTCGCGTCAAAGTTCATCCGCGAACTGTGCCGAATACTCGGCATAGAACAAAACATCTCCACCGCATACCACCCCAGAACTGACGGCCAATCGGAACGAACCAACCAATGGCTAGAACAATACCTGAGATTTTGGGTTAATGAACGACAGGATGACTGGACACAATACCTACCAATGGCAGAATTCACGCATAACAACTGGCCCAACGAATCGACCAAGGAATCCCCGTTCAACATCCTCATGGGGTACAACCCACGCGCTGATTGGATCGATCGACCATCCCCTATTCCGCAAGTGGCGCTACGAGCGCAGCAATTCAAGGAGGCTAGAACACGCGCCCAGGAACTGATGATCAAAGCGCAGCAGGGCTGGATCAAACACAAGGACACCCCAAAATACCAAATTGGGGACCTCGTATGGCTCGAAGGGCGCCACCTACGTACCAACCAACCAACGGCGAAACTCGCGCCCCGAAGACATGGACCCTTCCAGATCATCCAGGTGATGTCCGCAGTCAATTACCGCCTAGAACTTCCCACGCAGTGGAGCATTCACCCAGTATTTCACACGGACCTCCTTACTCCGTACAAAGAAACTCCCACACACGGACCAAACTATCAGCGCCCACCGCCGGATCTAGTAGACGGGGAAGAAGAATACGAGGTCGAGAAGATTCTAGACTCCCGGCGATTCGGCAGGACAAGGAAGTTGCAATATTTGGTCAAATGGCGCGGATACCCGGACTTGGACAACCAGTGGGTCTCCAAGGATGACGTATTCGCTGATGAAGCAATTCGGGAATTCAAACGTTCAAACCCCGCCAGAGAAGCACATATAAGCGCAGGGAAATCCCAAGAGACGTCCCCATCTCCTTCACCCACTCTCCCACATACTCATGTCCTCATCCCCAGTCCAAGTACACTATGTCCTCGACGACCTACTCCCAATCTCAGTACAACCTACCCTCATCGTTCAAAACGCGCCATCATCACCCCTGTCGCTTCCCCAGTCCATTCACAACGGAGACAGTCGTCCACCTACCCCCGTACCATCCCTCCTTCCTTCACCAACCACTACAAGAGTTGGTTCAAGAGATCCTTCGCCGATCCACATGTCAACGTCCGCAGGACCCGATACGGACGAGACTTCGATTCAAGAGGACCGGGACTTCGACCGGTACCTATCAGAGGAACATTGCCCTCTACACCAACACCTCACTTACGGCAACCACCTCACCACCACGCACAACGAAACCCCTCCGTTATGCACCACGGACGGGGAGCCAATACGTATGCCGAAAGCTGCTCGACCCAAGGTCCGCATCTACCGTGCGGAAGAACACAGCCCGGTTTCCCGACGCCAAGTGGAGACTCCTCCACCCCTCGGGTTCCAATTCAACAGGGGAGTACACTATATCCCTTTCCAGATCCGCGATGCTCAGGACCGGCTGCACCCAGCTCGGTATACACAGCTCATCCTCACGGCGGACCCCTTTGTCCTCGCCTACAGGAGAGGCAGCGACCAGCAATACGGCAAGCCGGTGCACGCCGCTCCCAATTACGACTACCCCCGAGACACCGCATACTGCGACGACGACCTGATCTTCTTAGATCAGCGCAGCATCATGCGGGAGTCGGTAGACCGCGCCCTCACGGGCATGAAGGATCTCACGTTGACAGCAGAGGTCCACCGCTATCGCTGCGCCCAGGCGGGGGTGGAAGCGAAAGAGTCAGAGTTGGCACGGCTGACGGAGGAGCTGGACAAGGTCGCCAGGGTAAGACGCGAATGCGTGCTTCGCCTCCAGCGAGCCAACGCGATCACGCGTATCGAGGCGGAACGGGATTCTTATCGCCCCGGACTGGAAGCAGGACAGCAGGTTGCAGCACAGAGGGAGGCGGCGGCACAGCGGGGTCGAGCTGGGGCTCGACCATAAGAAGGGGGTGATGTTACGATTCAGAATGAGCGGCGCCTCGGGCCGGGAAGTGGACACTGACGTGTTGACTATGACATCGCCGTCAGCAGAATATCGTCATGGACTTGTAGGATCAGTCAGCCGGGTAAGCTCCGGCGCATGTGATTGTACGATAGCGGATCGGATCTCGGAATGACTCGTAGTGACTCATAACTAGGATAGCTGTACTAGGGTTCACGGTACTTACGCTATTGGCTAGTTAGTATTCGAGCGGCGCTTCAAAGCCCGCGCGTAACTGTATAAGTAGACGAGTGCGAAGACCAAGAACGGCATCTTGGTCTTCTTCCAATACCACTACCATTTACTCGTCTCTAGCTAAGAGGTCTCCCCCTCTTAAGTGAGTGTCCGGCATATCCCTCAGAGACCAGGGGATCCCCGTGACTTACCCCTTTGACTGTCCCTTCGTGGATCAGTGGAATATCCCGCCGACATCGCGGCATACCAAGTCTTCCTGCACCGCAACGACCGAGTAGCGTCCCCTTACCACACGTTCTATATCATCGATAGCGTCACGTGGGCTAACGCTCGGTACATCGATCGCATCCCAGCAGGGGTACCACAACTTGAAGACCTTCACGCATACTTCGGACGGGACGAGAGCCTCCAACCTCATCCAGCCTTCTACGCAGACACCTTCGCTAATCACAACTACCGACGTGTACGGATCGCCACCAAGCAAGAAGCCTAAGTCAGGCAAACGTCCGTGGTAGACGTAACACTGAGCGTAATTGAGGGTGATCGTCTATTCCGTATCGTATCACCGGGTACAGGCTCAGAATCTAACGTCTCTAGTAATGAGTATCCTTGGGTAAAACTATGGTTGGCCACTCGTAAAGCCCTAACTGACAGTGCTTCAGTAGGGTAGTTCAACAATCCTCTGGAAGGGGGGCTGATTGAGGGCGTGGAATCGTGATGTGTGCTGGGGGACTGTGATACATTGCCGCTATCTGGGCAGGGTGATCTTTGGGGGGATCCTCGTAGGATTCTTCTTGAGTTAGGGTCGTGCGTGCCCTAAAGTCTGACCGCTGATTACTGGGTCTTCCATTCCCTTGTCCTTGTCGTTGGGAGCTATTCCTGGTCCGGCAGTCCTTGGCTCGGTGGTTCGGCTTTCTGCAATAAAAACAGAGCTTCTCCTTGAAGCGTCGATCTTTTTCTTCCTTGGTTATTCTGCCTGCTTGCTGAGGTCTTATACTCGTGGCTGTGGTGGCGTTGACGTGAGCGCCGTCTTCTTCGGCGTACATGGCCCTATTTCTTGGCCCTTGAAGTCTTTGTCCTGTGAATGCTGGGTTACTGTAGAGACGCCATACACGGTCGAATTCTCTTGCTAGTTCGACCAATTTGTCTAGGGTTGTGGGCTGTGGTGATACACCAATAATCTTCTGGTGCAGAGCTGCAGGGAGTGCCTTTCTAAAGGCAAACATCTTGGCTTTCTTCGTTTGCACCTGATCTGGACGTGTACGTGGACCATTCTTGGTACCAATCATTGAAGGGTTGATTTCCCATATGACAGGAGTACATGAGGTTGGTTGATTCTAACTTGGTGTGTGACAGAATGAAGTGTTTCTTGAACGCGTCTCTGAAATCGTTCCAGGTGCCAAAGTCTATGGGCGTGGCTGTGAGGGCTTTGGTCTGCTGATCTTGCGCCCAATCTCCTGCTGGGGTACCAATCTTGAAGTGTGTTAAGGCAGCTGATACGCACTTGCCTTCATTGGTGTACGTGGATTCATTGAGATAGTAGTAGTTTTCAACACTACTCCAAAAGGCTTCTGCCTTGTCTTGTTTGCCATAGAATGGTTCTGGGGGTGTTCCTAATAACTTGGCACCTCCTCCTGAAGCCATGGTGCTTGTTACTGGGGGTGTCGGTGGTGGAGAAGGGGATTGACTCTTGGTACCAAAAAGCTTTGGTTGTCTTGGCGTGAACAGTGGGTAACTTGGTTGACTGGATGGTCCTGGGGTACTTGGGAGTGCGCCTGGTAGTTTTCCTGCTGATGGTGACTGGGGGGTGTGTGTTCCTGATAAACTAGCTAGTACTGAGGCGACGGTCTTGGTGGTTTTGTCTAGGAGGCCTGATACTTCTGCCTGTTCTGTTTCTGAATTCTCTTGGTCTGTACTTGGCGGTGGAGATAAGTCTGATCCTTCTTGGTCAGAGTCTGGGAAGACTACTCTTCTGTTATTCTTGTAGACCCAAAGTTCTCGTTTGGTCGACCAACGGACTTCCTTTCCGTTGTACTTGGCTGTGAGATTGTGGTGATTGTACGATCCTTTGTCAAATTTGCTATATCCTGGGTAAGCGTCTTCAAAATCGTCTTTGCTGACAGTGTCAGTCTGTCCCAAAGAATTTCCACGGGAACTTCCCGTTTGGGCTCGTGAGTTCTTCTGTGTTCCAGATAACGTGGATTAGATTATCGTCAAGGGAGAAGAAGGGGTTCTTGAAGTAGATGGGGACTCTTGCTAGTTCTTCAGGGGTAAGGTCTCTAGTGTTTTGGTCTGGTTGATTGCTCATTCACTAGAGCGTCTTTGTAATCTTGATACGGTCCAACCGTCTGAGTCCCAGGCGTAAAAGATTTTATACCCTGGTTGTAGTGTTATCCCGTGAGTTGCACTTGGTCGTTGGCTAGATCGAATCCAACAGTATTCTTCAAATATCCTGTAATGCGATATTAAGACACTAGATCTCCACAAGAGTCCTTGGAACCCTACTGGGTCTGTGGTGATGTCGCGGATGTTGTTGACTGTGTGCTGGAGGTTTAGGGGAACTCCGTGTCTCTGGAATATGAGTTGACAGTGCTGCTTGAAGGTCTGTAATTCTCTGGGGTTTCTCGTGGGTAGTGTTCTTGAAATGAAGGGTACTTCTGGGAGGTGGTAATACGTGGGTTGGGTTGCTAGAAATTGTCCTTCTTCACTACTAGTAGAGGGTTGACGAACGACTGGGGGAAGCTCGTGATAACTTGGATAAGTGGGGGTTGCTTGAACTGGGTTACTTGGACGTGTACTTGTTGCTTGATTTACTCTCCTAATGTCTCTATTAGGGATTACTGGGGGGTGTTCCTCTGGAGAGGGAATAGGCGTATCCCTTCTTATAAACTGGTTTCGTTGTCTTCGGCTTCTGTGACGTTGGGATACTTGTTGAGATGCCAGGGTGATAGCCCAATCGAGTGCGCTTTCTGCCAGGGTGATTTTAAACAAGGAACCTTCTATATTCTTTCTCTAGAAGGTAGGTAGTCTTGGCCTGGAGCCCACAATACTACACTAGGTGGAGTAGGTGGGGTATCTGGTCTGTAACCACAAGTACAGACTTCTTTACTACACCAACAGACGCCGTTACTGATCCACTGGTTGGCAGGTTCTCCCCAACCGCTATCAGTATCTGTGAGTGGTGTAGGGGGACTTGGACTTGGACTTGGTGGATTGCTTGATGGGAGAGGCTCGTCTCCGTTCTCTTGGATATCAAGGCGTGTGACAAAGTCGTGATCGTCGGGGGCGTCTGGGGGGAGGTGAAAGATCCTTGGATTGACGATGTTGGTATCTGGGTTTTCAAGGGTTGTTTCCCAAAAACTTCCCCACTTGAGGGTATACTCACGACCTTCAGTGATAACTAGGCGTGGTCCGAGTTGGGTAGATTCTACTCGAATCTCTTGGAAGGATATTTGGACTTGTTTGTAGTCCAATCGAAGTCGTTCAAGGAAGTATTGTCTTTCTCCCCTTAGGAGTTTTTCTATGATGCGCTGTCTTCTTGGGGCAATGTGGACAAACCAAAGATAGTCATCTTTGTTCCACAAGAGGGTTGATCCGATGGGAGTGCCGTGGACTGTGAGTGTCTTGGATAGGTGCCAATACAGGAGTTGTTCTTGCGCGAGGTTGCTAAGCCTATCTAGCTTGCTGGTGACGAAGTCTTGAAACTCAACTAAGGCGAGTACCCTTCCAAATGGGAGTATAGCGTTGAGATCTTTACGGAGGAGAGTACTGTCACTCCAAACTTCTATTGCGTTGGAGTGGGCAAGGTTAACGAGAGTGCTGGAAGGATAGTACAATTGGAGTTGTCTTTCTCTGTGGGTTTCAAAGAGTGCTTGAGAGCGATTAATCTGCTCTTGTTCAGGGATTTGGGTCGGACGAAAATGTGACACTAAACCCCTTTTATTTTTCTACCAATGACCAATCTGACTACGACTACTTACTTGTAAAGTAAATAGTTATAGTTCCTGTTGATCTAAGTGGGTAGAGATATACAGGAAGGGGTCAGTGGGAAGCCGAGGTGTGAAACAATACGAAAGGAGGGAGGGGCTGGTTCTAATGGCGTCCTCGAAATGATACCCTTGATCGATTACAAAAATCCGGTCCTGCCAAAAGGCCAAGTATCCGTACGTGGAGATGATCCTACCGTCCAGAAAATCTTGGAGCTCAAGGGTGACTAGAGTCCCGACGTATGCCTGCCGAATTACTTGGTTCAAAGGGGCGAATGCCTGACGGATACCTTCTCGGAAGTTGTACTTGATGGAGCCGAGAGGGAGGTCTTGGCTCGGGAGGTCGAGAATGGCTTGGGAGCAGGCGTATAGGGGGGGAATCCCAAGAGCGAGGGCGAGGGGGCGGTGACGAGGGTAGAGCTGGATGTAATGAGGGGACCGGAAGCGGAAAGGGGTGACGCCGGGGAAGTTAGGGGGGTATGCGAGGAGATGGTCAATGGAGGGGAGCTGTGTTAGTGAGACCTGATAGAACTCCGAAATTGGTCTCCACTCTTCTCCCTGGGGGGTCTGGACGTTGATGAATTGGTGGGGGTGCGGGCCGGTGGTAACGTTGACACAAGATGGGGGGCGAACTATGGGCAAGGCAGGAGGGATGTTCTCCTGATTTTCGTGGGGGAGGTCGTTGTCGGGGGTGTCAACACGAGGGACGCCTTCTGCTACGTGGTGGTAGTTGATGGGCGAGTCTGGGGTGGCAGGGCAAGCAGGAAGGGATGAGGACCGGGGACGGGGCGGGACAAGGCGGACCGAGGGGGACGGGAGATCAGAGAGGGGTGACAATGGCCCGATCAAGGGGGACTGGAAAACTTGTACCGGGTCAGGGTACACAAGTTCGGGGGACTGGGGAGTGAGTACGAGGGGCGCCGGATCGAACGGCTACTTGAGACCGGATGTCAAAATCCGGGGACGAGGGGCGAGAGACCGGGGACGGGACACCAGAGAGAGCAATGTAGTTTTTGTCGAGTAATACGTACTCGACGTCGGGGGATGCCTCTGCGTAGAGAGGGGGGTAGCAGGGCGAGGTGTTGGGGGGCGAGAGAAGACCGGGGATGAGGGTGCTACGAAAGCAGCCGGACCTTGGGGGAGAGCGACTTGCTCAACTTGGACGAGGGGGGTGTTCAACCCCACCGGAGACAATGGACGAGTGAAGGGAGAGGAGGGGGAGAGGCGACGACGAGGGGGGCCACGATACTGGGGCTCCCACGAGGTGTAATAGGAACTTGAATCACCGTCCCAGTGACCGAAATCGTCTCCGAAATCAGACACTATCAAGGAGTGTCCAGGTCAGATAAGGAGACTGTCCAAGTGTGATGAACACTCACTCAGAGTGCTCGTGCAGGACACTTGGCTGACAAGGAACGCGAGGGATGATGAAGAAGGCTGGGAAAACTTGGAAGAACTTGGCTAGAACAAGGATAACGATGAGATTGCGAATCCAAGCTATGGTGATAGCGAAGAAAGGCGCTAGAGTGTTATCCAAGTGGGAGTCACAAGTGGACAGTCTGAGGGACTGTCCGTTCTATTGCTCTAGCTTATATACCTGGGTACATGGTCTGTGCGTACTTTAGGGGAGGCTTTACTACTTCCCACAGGTGCTGCGCAATGGAAGGTTCTGGAAGGGTTCTAAGTATATCAACCAATCAGAATAATCGTAGGTATCGTACGACTGCTCCGCAGTCGATTGCGCAAGATTGCGCCATAGTGGTGTGACTGCTCCGCAGTCCAATAGGATCAATCCAAAGAGTGGTACGACTTTCAGTCGTCAGGTGACTTGATAAACATAGGATAATCACGTGACCGGTCACGTGACCGTCGGAGTACGAATTTGGAACTCCGACTTCGGATTTCCCCTTTAGGAAATTGATTACATAAGACCGGACCGACGTGGACCGGTTTTAGACGCTCGAGTCACGACCCAAGTTTACAGGTTCGTGACAGTGATCATGACTTAGCAAAATATGGTTTGAGAGTCTTAAGGAGGGTGTAAATGACAGCAAGAGCAATCCTTAAGGCATGTCCAATACACATGACAACTAGGATTAGATAAGATGTGCCCAGAGTGTGTTGCAAGTAGAGGTACAAAGACCCAATGTGTGAGACAGACTTGAAGGTCAACAAGTGAAGAGAGGTGTAGAAGCAGTGTCTTTGAAGAAGACCAAGATGGGTGTCTTGATCTTTGAGTGCTACTACTTATACAATTGTCAAGGTCACTTTGAAGTGCCTCCTTAATCTATCCACCTGTAGCATAAATGACTCAAACCCTAGTACAACTCTCCTAGGGTTGACTAATGTGACTTGTCTATGACCAATTACTCCTTACTAATGATGTTATGGTTTCGCCCATAACTGCTCCCTGGACACCCCTGAACAACCTTGGAATACTGCCATAAGGCATATGCACATAGAAGTTGTGGCTGAAGAAGCCAAAGTTATAAGACTTGTGGCCCTTAGTGCCCAAGAACAAGCTAAGTCACCTGACTACCAATATATATGGGATAGCACTCACAAGCCCCAGGAATATTGGGAGTAGATCACTTGATCTTATGCAACTGCCTGTCATGTGACCCTGGCACATGACCTGGCTAGACTTGCACCAGAAGGGTCCAGATGAGCTTGTGCCTGGATCAGCTCTAGACTGCCTTGTGTTTGTGATGACTTGTATGTGCCTATTGATTGTGCCTTGATTCTAATGTGTACCATATGCTTCCTGCTTTGTGATTGGTTTGTGACTGCACCCATACAACTGTGGATTGATTATCTCTGACTCATGCCATGAGGGCCTTATGCCATTGACTTCTGATTATCTCTGACTCATTGTGACTCATTCCTAGGATCTGGATATTAGGGTTTCGGAGTTCCAAGCTGGGGTTCAAACCTCCTTGGAGTAGTATATAGGCTCTGGCTTATGGTCGCTGAAGACCTAAGCTTGACTTCTTGGATTATCCACCCAGTGCCTGCTCTAGTAGCTGTATAGGCTGTTGGCTGTTATCAATTGATGTTGTCTTTTGAGCCAAACCAGGAGATCTTCCTTGTCCTTAGCTGTTGGAGCTGTCTTGCCCATATCCACTCATTTCCACTCATCTCTAAGCCACCACAAGTGTGCTCACTATTCATCTCTGCCACTTTACTCTCTATTGTGCCCTTTGTATCCTTTGGGCCTCTCTACTACATCTCATAAGTGAGCTAGTAGATGATCAAGTACATGACTTTGACATATCCAGTGATTGTTAGGTCGCTTGTGTAGCCTTGTCTGCAACACAAGAAGAATGTCTGGTGGAACATTACAAACAGGGCCACACTGGTATAGTAAGAGTCTGAGAACTGAATTGTGACAGCAAAGAGGCTGTGTATGTTGCTTGCACTCCAGAGCTCCCTGTGGCCAGTGTAGGTGTAATGTTGACTGAGACATGCACCTCGGGGGTTGTGGGTGCAGTTCAAGATTTTTTGATTGGTGGGTAGTCAAATTTCTTGACATTTGGTTGGGTATACTTTGTCACCATCCCAAGCAACTGGAAAATAGGTGAGTTTTGCTGTGCTTGCTTGAGGATGTACTGCTCACTATATGCTGAGCCCACAGAGTCATTTCCTCATAGGTTACCTCATTGTGCCCCCCTCTCTCATTCTCTCCTGACTGTGTGACCACACAAAATGTCTTCTTTCCTGGCCTGCAATGCTCCTGCCACAAGAGGTGCTGCTGCAACTGCAGGAGGTGGTCCAGCAAATCTGGCATTGGCTCCAGGGGAATGTTGTCTTCATGATGGCATTTCTCCTTCCCATTGGGGAAGTTTGGTCTCAGACTGACCCAAACTGGGTTTGAACTGAACCCAAACCATTTTAAATGGTTTGGGTTTGGAGAATCCTGGCTCAAACTGAAGGGTTTGGTTTCCAGTTTGGGGGTCCCAAACCTGGTTCAAACCAAACCAAACTGATTAAGAAAAAATATTAAAAAATATTTTATAAGTGCTCAATAAATGGTTTGGTTTGGTTCAAACTGAGGTTGAACCAAACCAAACTGAGTCTAGACCAAATTTGAACCAAAATCCATGGTTTTTCATCTCAAACAATTTGAAACAAAGTTGTTACCAATGAATTTAAACAAAATTAATTGTTTATTGCCTCAAACTAAGGTCTTAAGTGGTTCCTTAAATAATTTGAACCAAGTTTGAACTGAACTGAACTGAACCAATTAAGGACCAATTTGAAACACTTATTTCTGATCAGTTTGAAACTGTTTGGAACAGTTTGAAGTGGTTTGGGTCTGGTTTGGGTTTGGTTTAGTGAAAATTAAATGGTTCAGTTTCCAGTTTGGCCCAAACTGGTTCAAACTGAACCAAACTGAACTTCCCCAACACTAACATGCCATGTCTGACCATATTCTTGATGAACAGCATACATGAAGGTGATACTCACAGTGACAAAGGAGACTGTGGTGAGATATCAGGGTAAGCTGGAGGCAGCAACAGAGTAAGTCTTGCAAGTGAAGCAGATGGAAAGTCTGGCACACAACAGATGAGAACTGGTGTGGTGCCAGAGCGTACAGGGTACTCTACTTATACTTTTACAGGGGTGACGCTGGTAACAGCAGGTCACACTAAGTACAAGGTGCATTGTTCTACAAGTGGACAAAGGAATGTACTGTTCTGGAGAACAAGGTGTATAGAACAAAGAAGGGCCAGAATATGATATCATAGTGACATCATAATAAGGATAAGAACAAAAGACACAGTACAAGGACGAAATACAAGGGGAGTCCAGAGGAGTCCATGATGTCATTGTACAGTGATGTCATAGATAAGAGAAGTCCGAGATTGTAAAGATCATATACAGTATAATCTAATCTACATAAGTCCAATATATCTTATCTAAAGCAGTCTGTTATCTGCATGTCCATTGAGCCACTAGATGCACTCAGGCCACTTATCAACAATTCTTGACTTCCATCAATACCACACATGTCTGCACTGATCACACCTTTTTTTATGATCACCTGGATTGTCTGAGGTGCTGCGCGGGAAACTCGGAATCTGCCAACTATCTCGCGGCCTCTGTGCGAGAACCTTGGGGTTGCTACAGAGACTGTGGCTGACTGGAGAGGGACTCGATACCCTCAGGTAGCTGTCTTTCAAGCTGGAGACTCTCTTGATCCTTCCAAGAGGAGAAGCTGCTTATATAGCCAAGCAGAGCACTAGGGATGGTAGTTGGGCTATATTTGAGAACAAGACCAGTACAAGGCATACAATGTAGACTACAGGCTCCTTATATACTGATACAGGAAAATCATATTTTTCTGTGTTTTTGTGCTATTTTCTGGGAATCGCATCATATCGTGCCATTGCGCAGTAGTCTTACACCATCTTTGTGAGCTGGCAGAATGTTTCCAAACAGAAGTCAAACTCAGAACTTTTCCGAGAAGCAGTCTTGAAATGTGAGAACTTGAGAAGCGAGAAGTAACTGCAGAATGTTCTAATGGCACAATTGGTGGATCGTGACACCTTTCCCAACAGTTGGGTAATAATGTTGTTCCAGTCATACTTGGATGCAAGGTATGACATCACACCCATCTCCCCACTGATCCAGTACCCCACTTGTACCTCACTACACAGCCTGTTGAAGTGACATTGCACTTCCTCAAGGAAGTCATGCCACTTCATGTCAGTCTGTGTGTTGAAGGTGTGCTTGATCTTGCCATCAACCACCTCAACATGGAATTGCCACACTTCAAGCAATCAGCAATGACTTCCCAGAGTGAAGGTGAGCAATACTTACCTCCATTGCTGACCTCTGTCATGAACCTAGGAACTTTGGTTGTGACTCAAGCATCTAAGATCAGCCTGTGTCAGCCCAGTCTTATATAATCACCTTCTTAAAGGGGAAATACAAAGTCGGAGTTTGAATTCCAACTCTGATGGTCATGTGATTGGTCATGTGATTAGCTATCGTTTATCAAGTCACCTGACAACTAGAAGTTGTACCACTCTTTGGATTTATCTTATTGGACTGTGAAACAGTCTCACCATTATGGTGCAATTGACTGTGGTGCAGTTGTACCACTTTCACAGATTATTCTGATTGGACTGTGGAGCAGTCATATGATTCCTTGATTATTGCTATTGGCTGATATTATTAGAACCCTTCCATATGCTTCCAGTAGGTTCTAATGCACAGCACCAGTGGGAAGGCAGTAGGCCTCCCCTAAAGTACACACAGATCATGTATCCAGGTATATAAGCTAGAGCAATAGAATGGACAGTCCCTCAGACTGTCCACTTGTGACTCCCACTTCAATAACTCTCCTCAGGTGTTGGACTCAACATTGAGATCTTTCATGCACTATTTGTTATTGTTGTGTATAAAGTCTATCATGAGTTCCTCTGACATCCAGTCACTGTCTTCATTGTCCCTTGTATTCCTCGTCAGAGAATTTCCACATGTATTGCAAAACTACTCTGAGTGAGTAGTTTACCACAACCTCCTTGTTGGGGTAAGACCTGGCACCCACAGTTAACAATGGGGCAGCATCATTTGCATCCATGCACCCATTGGTTCTGGCCACATCCTTGTGCCCAGAAATTGCCAGCCCAGTGTTGCAATCATGTGAGTCTCCACCAGTGGTAGCATGTTGAGTGGCTAATGGATGTGCCAGGACAGGAGCCAATGGAGGAGCTGCAGGGTATTTGTTATAATCTGGCATCTCCTCTCTCTGCTCCTTATCTCACATCCCATACTCATTGACAAACAGCATGCATGAAGGTGATACTCACAGTGACAAGGGAGACTGTGGTGAGATATCAGAGTAGGCTGGAAGCAGCAACAGAGTGTTATCAAGCAAGTGAAGCAGATGTGATGTCTGGCACACAACAGATGAGAACTGGTGTGGTGCCAGAGCATACATGGTACTTTACTTATACTTTTACAGAGGGTGACACTGGTAACAGCAAGTCACAGTAAATACAACAGATACATTGTTCTACACATGGACAAAGGAGTGGATGTTCTGGAGAACAAGGTGTAAAAAACAAGAAAGGTCCAGACTATGATATCATAGTGACATCACAGTAAAGATAAGAACAAAGGAAAGTACAGACAGTCATTCAGCCAGGAATGAAGTCAACAGGGCACTTGCACTCATAGGAGATCCAGGAGTGGCCACAGATGTCCATCAATTCTGCCTGTCCATGCACCATAAGCACAACCTTTTTACACATATGCAAGAACTTGATAATGCCTGGAATGACTGGCTTAGCAAAGCAGAAGGCATCAATAAGAGGATACAGGAAGCAAACATAGCTTCAGGCATTTACCCCTTCTTACCACAACTCCTGCCTCGTGGTCTCGATTTGTACCACATTGACGAACCTGGGTCTAATGATTGCTGTAATTGAACCCATCTCAACCATCTGGACAACATAGCCCTACACCCAATACCTCCCCATCCTCCTCTTCACGTAAATCCTGTACCACCTCACATTCCCCTTACATGACTCCTGCAGTTACATGATGAACCACCATGAGGTGTGGTATGTCTCTATTGCGTGGAGGGACATACTTCAGCAGATTGCCCCCAGCCTCATCTATATTGCCAGCACAGCATCCAGTGCTACATTCCTGCTCACCATGCTTGCTTCAATGACTCTTGCACTTGCAGGCTCCCTAGTTCATCCACTAACAGATGCTTCATACCATACAACAGAACTGATGTACAGAGATGACACTCATTCCCTCAAGATCTTGAAGGTGAGACACCTTCAGCTAGTAAGGGGGCTGTGTCATGATCACATGACATGTGACACAGTCAGAGTAACACCAGGTGCCAGCAGAGACAGGGAGAAGGATTCATTATCATATGTCAGAGATTCATTTGACTGCCAGTGAGGCACATGTGTAGGCCTCAAGAAATAACAGAAGATAGTCATGAAAATACTAGTATGTATGAGTATAAGTATGAGGCTGTTTCAACTGTAGTTACCTTGTCTTAGCTTTGATCAATCCCAGCCAGCCTTAACTCAACTTGAGTAAGCAGCATGACCCTCTCATCTCTTAGCATTTCTCTGGCAAAGTTCCCTTTTGCCCCAACCTTGCTATCACTCTCAACCCTGAACCCTTGCCCTACAGTGCAAACAATCCAGCTGGATTGTAAAATGGACACCCTGTTGCAATGGGCTAACTATGCACCCTGCAAGGAGGACAACAATGACATTATAGTCCTCCCCACTGAATGCTTCTCCATGCCATGGAAATGTCAATGCACAACATGGACATCTGGACCCAGATCATGCAGAATCTCAATGAATCACAAGTGCTGTGATGGGTAGAGCCACATAGCCTGAAGAAACACGGGGGGTTATGGTGGAAAGGCAACACCCTTTTCATTGTCAGGGACAACAAACTTAAACAGGGGGTAATCACCTTCTCTCACAACACACCAGCCATGGGACACCCAGGAATCACAAACACCTATGAACCCTTGCAGCAAGACTACTGGTGGCCCAATATGTGCAAGGATGTAGAAGAATATGTCAAAAGATGCACCACATGTCAAGCCAATAAAATTTACCCCCACAACAAAAACCACACCTCTTACCCATTACCACAGATCCTGATGCAGAGCCATTCAAAGTCATAGCCATGGACTTCATCACAAAACTTCCCCCATCACAAGGATACAACTCCATCCTCACCATCACTGACCATGACTGCTCAAAGCAGCTATCTTCATCCTGTGATGACTCACTGTCACTTGACAGGGAATCACGACGGGTGCAGAAGACCAGGGGTGGTGGAGAACATGGAGTGGAGCATAGGGACTACTGTGATGAAACACTTTGGCTCAACTGTCAGAACTGGTGTGACGGCTCAGGGAAAGTGGTGCTTAGTGGCAAGTTGTGCTTGACAGCTGAAGGGGCACTAGTGCTTGAAAGGCAGGAAGAGGCAAAGGGAGGATGTCACAAGTGGACAGTTTGAGGGACTGTCTGTTCTATTGTGCTAGCTTATATACCCAGAGGGATGGTCTGTGTGTCAGTTTAGGGCAGGCTTAGTGTAACGTTCCACTGGACGTTCTTCTTGTACTGCGGACAAGGCTACCAGGATGACCTAGTGATCACCAGATATGTCGAAGTCACGTACTCGATCTTCTACTAGCTCGCTAACAAGGCGTAGTAATGTTGCCCAAAGGATACAGAGGGTCGTGAAGAGAGTAAGTCGAAGTAGATGTGGCAAGAGTAGTTGGCAAGACAGCACGACTTAGGAGATGATGCAGCACGTTCCTCAAACGGCAAGAGTAGAGCAGAAAGGAATGGATGTGAGGCCTCACAGCGATTCACCAGCTAAGGACTAGGAGTTGACAACCAAAGTCTATTCAGCACTCAACTGGCAAGACAGCGCAGAAGAGGCAAGGCGTTTGGGTGGTATAATCCAAGAAGTCAAGCTTAGGTCTTCAGCGACCATAAGCCAGAGCCTATATACATGTCCAAGGAGGTTTGAACCCCAGCTTGGAACTCCGAAACCCTAATACACGGATCCTGGGAATGAGTCACAATCGAGTCAGAGATAACAATCGACCAATGGCAGTAAGGCGCAAAGGTATGAGTCAGAGATAATCATCTGCAGCTGTATGAGCGCTGTTTCCATCCAATCAGAACACAAACGTTGCATAGTACATCAGAATCAAGGCACAATCGATCAGGCACATACGAGTCATTACAAACACGAGGCGTTCGAGACCGGTCCAGGCACAAGCTCATCTGGACCCTTCTGGTGCAAGTCTAGCCAGGTCACGTGCCAGGGTCACGTGACGGGCGCTTGATGTAAGATCATGTGATCTACTCCCAATATTCTTGAGCATTTCCAAGGTAGGTGGGAAGGTCACGTGACTTAGCTGGTTGTTGGGCATGTTCAGCCACAAGTCTTATAACTTCGACCTCTTCTTTGGCATATTCAGCACGTGATTGCTTCATGGCAGTGTTCCGAGGTCTTGCAGGGGTGTTCGGGGGAACAGTTATGGGCGAAACTGTAACACTTAGGGTCTGCCCATGGGTGCTGCAGAATACTGCGGAATGGAACATTCCAGTAACATCTAAATATAGTGTCCAATGAGAAAACCAGGATAGTATTGTATGACGGCTGCTCCACAGTTGATGGTGCCATATGATGTGACTGCTCCGCAGTCCAATCAGAATAATTGTAGGAGTACCAACTATGCCACAGTCAAGTTAGTCATGATGATTTGACTGCTCCACAGTCCAATCAGATATGTTATGATCCCCGACCACTGAAGGTGTGGCCCTTGCAAGTGATGGCCTGGAGAGACTGCCTCCCATCCCAGAGACTCCGCTGAGCCCGACAAGCAGCTGCGCCGGATCTCCTGGTGCTAGGGAGTGGTTATAGAAGAACCTAGGCCTGTGATGTCACTGATCACGTGACTTGGGCCTGGATCAACCTAGACTGATGACAATAGATGGCGCAATGCCTCATGTGACCTTTTAGTAGGTTCCATGGCTGCGCACGGACCACCAAACCCTCGGTTGAGCAGACTTAGCTGGGTACGAACCTTATGTACCTGTGTGTATATATACCAGTAGCATTTTATACTCAAGTCCCCAGACTTGAGTTACTTAGCAATACCAGCTAGTACCTTGGGAACCCTGCTCTGCACCTTTCAGACCATCCTCTTATCTTGTGCATCACCACTCTCGCTGTGCCTCTTCAAGCATACACCTTTGACCGATCCAAGTCTCGTTAGTCATCATCTGTGACTATGACCCCTTGACCTTGCTCTTTCGTTATGCCGTCTGCTGTTAAACCCAGAGTCACACGTTGCCCTGCTGGTGGCATGACAAGATAAATCTAAGGAATGGTATGACTCTCAGTAGTCAGGTGACTTGATAAACGATACGAGATCACATGACACATCATGTGATCATCAGAGTACAAAATTCAAACTCCGATTTCGGATTTCCCCTTTAGGAAGGTGATTACATAAGACTGGGCTGGTGTGGACCAGTCTTAGACACCTGAGTCATGACCCAAGTTTCTAGGTTCATGACACATCCTGTGTAATGAGACCATCACAGCAGAAGGAGTAGCTCAGCTATACCTTCACCATGTCTACCCCCACTATGGAATACCACACAAACTGATCACTGACCAAGATCCCTGATTCACCTCTGCATTCATGAAACAACTCTGTCAGGTTCTTGGAGTCTGACAGAACATCTCATCAGCATATCACCCCCAAACAGATGGCCAATCAGAATGAACAAACCAGTGGCTAGAGCAATGCCTACATCATTGGAGCAAGATGAAGCAGGTGTGATGAACACTCACTCAGAGTGTTCCTGCAATACACTTGGCTGACAAGGAGCGCGAGGGACAAGGAAGATGGCAGGGAAAACTTGATACAACTTGGCTAGAATGAGGATAACTATGAGATCGCAAATCCAAGCTATGGTGATAGCAAAGAAAGGCACAAGGGAGTTATCCAGGTGGGAGTCACAAGTGGACAGTCTGAGGGACTGTCCGTTCTATTGTGCTAGCTTATATACCTGGGTACATGGTCTGTGCGTACTTTAGGGGAGGCTTACTGCTTCCCACAGGTGCTGTGCAATGGAAGCTTCTGGAAGGGTTCTAAATATATCAACTAATCAGAATAATTGTAAGTATCATACAACTGCTCCGCAGTCGATTGCATCAGATTGCACCATAGTGGTGTGACTGCTCTGCAGTCCAATAAGATTAATCCAAAGAGTGGTATGACTTTCAGTCGTCAGGTGACTTGATAAACATAGGATAATCATGTGACCGTCGGAGTACGAATCTGGAACTCCGACTTCGGACTTCCCCTTTAGGAAGTTGATTACATAAGACCAGGCTGGTGCGGACCGGTCTTAGACGCTCGAGTCACGACCCAAGTTTACAGGTTTGTGACAGTATCCCCTCTTTAAGGGGTTGCTGTGCCGCTCAGCAACCATCAAGGTTCTAAGTTTGGGTGCTCGTGGGTTTCTGTGGTGGAATTGTCGAACAAGGTCCTGGGCGTGTTTCATTTGTGAGGATGGGAGCCAGGAGTTTTCTGAGGAAGGGTATCCTTTCCACTTCACTATGTATTGTATGCCTCTCTTGTTTGGGGAAAGCCTTGATTGGAGGATTGTTTCTACTTCATAGTGTTCATCCTCTCCTTGGACTATTTCTGGGGGTGGTGGTGAAGTTGGGTCCATGGGCTGTGGTTTCTTTATAGGGGGATATAAGGGATATATGGAACACTGGATGGATCCTCCAAGCTTTGGGCAATTGGAGTTTACAGTTAACTCCCCAAGCGGATATGACTTTGAATGGTCCGTGTCGTCTAGGAGCTAGTTGTTGAATTTGTGGGACCTCAACAACCCAATGGGGATGACTGCCCCAATGGGAAAGCATGTCCACATAAGGAAACATGTCCAAAGGGGGATGGGCCCAAAGGGGAAACTGCGGGTCCACACAAGAAAATGACCAGACTGGGGTTTGAACCCAGAACCTCCCAACTATATACTGGGTGCTCTAAACCACTGAGCTATATGGTCCTGGATACAGGGAATTGGTTTCACAATCTTGACAGATTGCATATCCAACATCTTGCTAAATACTTTAGCGTATTGTGAAAACTGGGCTGGGATGTGTTCTGTGGATGTCTTGGGCACTGTTCTGGCTGCAATTTCTGTGCTTGTGGTAGTCTTGGCTCTGATGAGTATATCTTCTTCCTTGGTTTCATGGTGTAGGTACAGGACCAGCTCCATGGCCTCTTGACTAAAAGCAGGTTCACCTGTGTCTTGGTGTTCTTCTGCAGTTCGTAAAACATTGATCGTGGTTGCTCGCGTCTGCGGCTTCTTGGCTGTAATAACTAGGGACTTGGTGGATAGTGTGCAGGTCTTTGGGCATCTTGTGAAGGCGAGTTGCGGTGTGGCCCAGTTAACTTCTGGGTTGTGTACTTTGAGCCAGTCTGTTCCTAGGATAATATCGTGGTCGCCCAGCGTGGTTACGTAGAGTTCAACACATTCATCATGGTATTCTCCATTGGAAGTCTTTATCTGGATTGTCTGGATTGTAGTATATCGAACTGATCCTTGTTTGTTCAATGTTCCATCCACATTTCTTACTGGAAGTGGGTTGACTAGGGTTCTGAGGGTTAGATTATTTCTCTTTGCAAAGTCTTCGTTCATGATGATTCCTTCTGCGCCGCTGTCTAGTAAAGCCTGTGCACTGATTTCTTGGCCTGTTTTCTTTCCTACTAGAGTGATTCTGAGCGTAATTGAAGGTGATCGTCTATTTAGTATTGTATCACCAGGTACAGGCTCAGAATCTAACATCTCTAGTAATGAGTATCCTTGGGTAAAACTATGGTTGGCCACTTGTAAAGTCCTAACTGACAGTGCTTCAGTAGGGCAGTTTAAAAATCCTCTGGAAGGGGGGCTGATTGAGGGCATGGAATCATGATGTGTGCTGGGGGACTGTGGTACATTGCCGCTATCTGGGCAGGGTGATCTTTGGGGGGATCCTCATAAGATTCTTCTTGAGTTAGGGTCGCACGTGCCCTAAAGTCTGACTGCTGATTACTGGGTCTTCCATTCCCTTGTCCTTGTCGTTGGGAGCTATTCCTGGTCCGGCAGTCCTTGGCTGGGTGGTTCAGCTGTCCATAATAAAAACAGAGCTTCTCTTTGAAGTGTCGATCTTTTTCTTCCTTGGTTATTCTGCCTGCTTGCTGAGGTCTTATATTTGTGGCTGTTGTTACGGTTCGGATTGATCGGCGCCTCGGGCCGGGAAGTGGACACTGACGCGTCGACTATGACATCGCCGTCAGCAGAATATCGTCATGGACTTGTAGATCAGTCAGCCGGGTAAGCTCCGGCACATGTGATTGTACGATAACGGATCGGATCTCGGATGACCCGTAGTGACTCATAACTAGGATAGCTGTACTAGGGTTCACGGTACTTACGCTATTGGCTAGTTAGTATTCAAGCGGCGCTTCAAAGCCCGCGCGTAACTGTATAAGTAGACTAGTGTGAAGACCAAGAACGGCATCTTGGTCTTCTTCAATACTACCACCATCTACTCGTCTTTGCTAAGAGGTTCCCCCTCTTAAGTGAGTGTCCGGCATATCCCCTTAGACCAGGGATCCCCGTGACTTACCTTTCGCCTGTCCCTTCGCGGATCAGTGGACTTCCCTGCCGACATCGCAGCATACCAAGTTTTCCTTTATCGCAACGATCGTGTAGCAACACCATATCACACCTTCTATATCCTCGACAGTATCTCTTGGGCCAACGCTAAGTATATCGATCAGATTCCATCGGGAGTCCCTCAACTCGAAGACCTCCACGCATACTTTGGGCGTGACGAAAGCCTTCAACCTCATCCCGCCTTCTATGCAGACACCTTCGCCAACCGCAACTACCGACTCCTTAGGATCGCCACCCGACAAGAGGCCTAAGTCAGGCAAACGTCCGTGGTAGACGTTACACTGTGGTGGCGTTGACATGAGTGCCATCTTCTTTGGCGTACATGGCCCTATTTCTTGGCCCTTGAAGTCTTTGTCCTGTAAATGCTGGGTTTGTTATTTATAGCTAGAATATCTTATTCTCTGCTGTTCTGTGACTGTACAACACTCCAAGTGAAGTTACCTTATTTAGATATGCTTAGTCAGGTTGGTATATCCTGCAGAGGATGGAAAATATTTCCTTAGTCTTATATCCTCCTCTGCAGGTGAGTAATTAGTTTTACCTTGATCAATACAGTCTTATATCCTCCTCTGCAGTCCCCTTGTGTCCTCTGTGACTCAAGGGCCCTCTATAGGTCGCACTTTCACAGGTTATGGGCCCTGCCCTGCACCTTAATTCATCCTCCCTGCTCTCCTAGCTGCTTCCATCGTCTTGGCTACTCTTAGCGCCTTCACACTCATTCCAATCACTCCCATTCAATTCCTACTCTTCCATTCATCTAAATCACTCCATTCCTTCCCACTCTATCGCACCCACCACATTTACCATGTCTGCATCAAGAGACTCCTCTATCTCATCCATTTCCACTCTCACCAGTGAAAACTATCATCTCTGGGCTGATGACATGAAGTCCTGGCTACAGCTCAATGGCCTCTGGCAACTGGTGTCTGGCTCAGAGAAGAAGCCAGTGGGAAAACCCGAGGTCTTGGACTCTAAGGGCACTGTCCTCACTGCTGCTACACCTCCAGACGAGGACAAGCTGGAGAGATGGGAGGTCAAGGCTGAGAAGGCTGCTGGAGCACTCAAGACTGCCATGTCTCATGAGCTCAGGGTGCTCATTAGGGACTGTGAAGACGACCCTATTGCCATCTGGGACACCCTCAAGGCCTCCTTTGTGCAACAGCGAACTGCCCCTCGCTTCAATGCCTACCACACTCTCCTATCCATCCAGAAAGACGACTCAGAGTCCCTGGAATCGCTCATTAACAAGGTGGATGAGCAGATTAGAGTCATCCAGTTGCTTTCTCCCTCCTCCTTCACTCTGGACAACCTCTATGATGAGCTGGCTGTCATGGGCATCATTAGGGCGCTGCCACAGTCGTTTGACGAAGTTATATGCACCATCTCAGTCCTGGACAAGTTTGACAAGCAATCTGTGATCCAATCGCTCAGGAACATGGATCAGACGCGTTCAAACCTATCTGGGACCTCATCTGCCTTTTCAGCAACATCTGGGCCTTCCAGATTGCATCCCAGGGTGCCCCAAGCATCTCAGTCCACGTCCTCCAGCCATGCCCCACAAGGTGGCTCTTCCAGGAGTCGCAAATGTGACTTCTGCTCTCGCTTGGGCCATATTGAGGCCAAGTGCTTCCTCAAGGAGCGCCTCATGCGTCAGATTAACCCCCCTTCATCCTCCACAGCCTCACCTGCCTCAATCTCGTCTCAGTCACCTCCAGAGGCACCACAGTCCGCTTCAGCTGCATCAGCAAGTGCCCTCTTTTCTGCTCTCCAGGTCGACTCTCACACTTGCTGGAATGCAGACACTGGCGCCTCAGCTCATGACATTCAATCGTCACTGGATGCGCAATCTGAAGCTGCATCACATCAAAATTAGGCTGGCTGATGAGTCTGTGGTCTATTCTGAAGGGGTGGGGTTGGTTCAGTTCAATCCTGTGGTGAATGGCAAGGAAATGGCGCCTCTAGAGCTCACTAATGTCCTATATGTCCCTACACTCTGCAGTAATCTATTATCTGTGCTATACCTCACTCTCCATCGCTGCTTCATCATCTCCATTGAGAGGGACACCCTACACTTCATCAGGGACAACAGGATCACCTTCCAAGTGAAGACTGGAGCAACAAATGCTGCATATCTCGTTGGGCACACCATTCCAGTGGAGGAGTTCGCCTCATTATCATCTGCAACCACCCTTCCATTGGACTGGGACCTGTGGCATCGTCGCCTCTGCCACCATCACTTGGCAGGCATCAAGAAGCTGCGCTCTGGCAACCTGGTGACGGGTTTCAAGCTTGATTCAGAGGCTAAGCCTGATCCAGTATGCGAAGCCTGCAACACTGGCAAGATGCATGCAGATCCCTTTCCATCTTCGACCTCTAGAGCCTCAAAACCGCTTCAGCTAGTCCACAGCGACGTCCATGGCCCTGTCAGGGTGCCTACACATCAAGGATATTGCTATTGGGTCACATTCATCGACGACTTCTCTCACTTCAAGGCAGTTTACCTCTTGAAGCAAAGTCTGAGACCTTTGCTGCATTCAAACAGTTCAAGGCTTGGGCTGAGAATCTCACTGGAGCGAAGCTGATCACTCTGAGGGATGATAAGGGTGGGGAGTACATGTCTGGCGAGTTTGAGGCGTTCTGCATAGAGCATGGCATTCAGAGGCAACACACTGTCAGAAATTGCCCTCAGCAGAATGGGGTCGCTGAGAGGGCCAACAGGATGATAGAGGAAGCCATCATCTCTATGCTGCATGAGTCTGGGATGTCTACAGCCTTCTGGGGTGAAGCTCTTGCCACTTTCATTCACACTAGCAACAGACTCATCACATCAGCGCTCCCAGACAGCACACCTTATCAGGTATTCAATGGGAGCAAGCCAGATCTGTCTAGGCTTTGTGTCTGGGGCTGTACTGCATATATGCTGATCCAGAGGGACAAGCGTCCACTTGGGAGCCTTGGATCTGTTGGATATGCAATCTGTCAAGATTGTGAAACCAATTCCCTGTATCCAGGACCATATAGCTCAGTGGTTTAGAGCACCCAGTATATAGTTGGGAGGTCCTGGGTTCAAACCCCAGTCTGGTCATTTTCTTGTGTGGACCCACAGTTTCCCCTTTGGGCCCATCCCCCTTTGGACATGTTTCCTTATATGGACATGCTTTCCCATTGGGGCAGTCATCCCCATTGGGTTGTTGAGGTCCCACAAATTCAACAGGATCGCACATGGAGAAGTGTGTATTCATTGGATACCCTCAGGGCTACAAGGGATGGAAGTTCTACAACCCTGTGACCAAGAAGGTGTTCATCTCAGAGAGGGCTGACTTTGATGAACAGTTCTTCATGCTCCAGGCTCACTCTGTAACCCACCTGCCTCCCCCTCGTCTCAATTCCCTGCTTGAGATGCCCCCTACCTCGATTTCACTCCCAGACATCTCAGATGATGTCCTGGACGCTCCATCTGATTCACAGATGCCAGTTCATGGGGGAGATGGGTCTACTGCTTCTGATCTGCCATCTGTTCACCATATCTCGCCTCCAAGCATCGCTCCTGTGCCTCCTCACTCACAGACACCTCCATCCATCTATCACTCACTTCCTCCTTCATCTTCATCGCCTTCAACCCCTCCAGCTTGCCATCCTCATCATCCTCCTGCTCCCCCTCGTCCTCAGCACTCCAGACGTCCCAGAGATGAGTGGCTGCCGGAACAATGGGCCGTTCCAGATCACTACAAGCAGCCAAGGGAGCCTACACCAGCAGTGGTCTCTTCAGACGAAGATGATGACTCTGATGATCCCCTTGACATCATCCAAGCTGGTGCAGCATCTACAGCTGAGCCCACATCCTATAGTGTCAAAGTGCGACCTATAGAGGGCCCTTGAGTCACAGAGGACACAAGGGGACTGCAGAGGAGGATATAAGACTATATTGATCAAGGTAAAACTAATTACTCACCTGCAGAGGAGGATATAAGACTAAGGGGATATTTTCCATCCTCCGCAGGATATAACAACCTGACTAAGTATATCTAAATAAGGTAACTTCACTTGGAGCGTTGTACAGTCACAGAACAGCAGAGAATAGGACGCTCTAGCTACAAATAACACCACTTTGTACCAAGTGTCTTCAACGTGCTTGAGCTTGTGCGGGTCTACCCATTTGGTGATTGTGTTGTTATCTTGGGTGTATACTGGGTGTGTGGGTTGCATCTCAGCGATGGTGATTATTGGGCTGGTGCAAGTGGGGTTTTCTGTGGTGTCAATCTCCACTGCTCTGACGAATGTGGTTGGGTAGGACAGTGACTTGTTCATTGTCATGTTCTCCTTGATCATAGTCAGGTCTTTGTGATAGAGCATCAGCTCTTCCATTCACGGCACCTTTGATGTGGTGAATCTCTATGTTGTATTCCAAGAGTTCTAGCACTTCTCTTGCTATGCATCTGTTGATCTTTTGCAGGGATCTCCAGTATTGCAGGTTCATGTGATCAGAGAATACTCTGATCTTGTGTGGGGATCCAGTGAGGTAGGGTCTCCAGTTCCTTAGTGCTTTGACAATTGCTAATAGCTCCAGGTTGTAGATGTTGTAGTTCCATTCTGCCACATTGAGGGTGTTCGAGTAGTAGGTGATTGGGTGATGTTTGTTGTCTGTGTCATGCTGGAGAAGTACTGCTCCTACTGTGTATCCTGAGGCGTCGACTTCTAGTTCAAAGGGCTTGTCAAGTTCAGGGTGTTTAAGTACGGGTTCTTTGGTCACCAGGGTTTTGAGCTTGTCAAATGCCTGTTGTTGTTTTGTTCCCCATGCCCATTCTGAGTCCTTGCATGTGAGTTTGTTGAGTGGTTAGGTGTGTGTGGCAAAATTTTGGATGAAGGCGTGGTAGAAGTTGCAGAAGCCTAGGAATGATCACACCTGTTTGATGTGTTTGGGGGTTGGCCATTCATGAATGCTGGAAATTTTGATGGGGTCCATGCAAATCACCCCCTTTTTAATGATTACCCCCAGGTAATCAAGGGAGTCAGAGTGGAAGGTGCATTTCTTGAGCTTGAGGTATAGGTTGTGTTGTTCTAGGAGATCCAGTATGTCATGGATTGCTTCCGTGTGTGCCTGTTCCATTGTTGATGTGGCGATGCTAATATCGTCCATGTAGACACAGATGATGGTTCCCTTCTTCTCATGATACTTGATGAGTGGGCTGAAGATGTGATTCATCATGTCGTGGAAAGTTGCCAGGGAGTTTGTCATGCCAAAGTACATCACCAAGGGTTCGAAGAACCCTCTTTTTGTCTTGAAGGGTGCTTTGTGTTTGTCACCTGGTTTGACCCTGATGTTGTTGTAGCCCCATTGGATGTTGAACTTGGAAAATATCCACCCTCTGCTGAGGTCTGCGATCAGTTGCAGTATGAGGGGGAGTGGGTATTGGTTGCATATCATCCATTTGTTGAGTTCTCTGTAGTCCTGTACTGGGTGTAGCTTTCTGTCCTTCTTTTTGACAAAGAAGAAGGGGGATGCGTACTGTGATTTAGAGGGTCGTATGTATCCTTTTGCCAGTTGCTTGTCTAGGAATTTATTGAGGGCTTTGTCTTCCATTTGGTTGAGCGGATATATCTTGCAGTCGATGCTGTCTGGGGCATCGGGTTTGAGGTCTATGGCATGGTCCCATGGTCTGGAAGGTGGGAATCATTGGGATTCTTCCTCACTGAATACTTTAGCATGTCTTTTGTATTCGTCTGGGATTTCCTTCTTTTCTGTATACTGTTGTTCCTGTATTGCGAGATTGGTTGCTGTTGTTCATATGTGTATCGGGTGCATTTCTTCCTTGAGTTCTTGGAAGGCTTGTTGTCATTGCTTGTCCTGTATTTGTATGACAATTCTTTGGATTTCTGCTTGGGCTATGGTTGGGTCGAGTGGTTTGTTGGGGTTGGTAGTGCAGATGATGATGGGGTATTGCTTGGTATCCATCGTGGTGGTTGCCCATTGTATGCTGGGTTTGAATGTAGCCAGCCAAGGGTATCCCAAGATGAGGTCTTCCCCTCCAACGTTGGTGATGAGGAACTGAATGGTTTTAAGCTTTCCATCAGTTTGTATATTGAGGTCAACACAGTGAGTGATTTCCCTCCTTTGTTGTGTGTTCCGTCTATGTTCCATATGTTGCAAGGGTTGGGTAGTTCTTTGGTCCCCAGACCCATTCTTCTAATGAAGTCCGGATGTATGAAGTTGTGCATGGCTCCAGAGTCTACCAGCACTTTCTTGTTGGCCATGAAGTTACTCGTGTGGATCGAAACTGGGACATGCATAGATCAATAGTGTGTGATAAACAACACGTTAAAATTTGAAGCCCTCACCCAGGCTGTTGGGTTCAGGTGCTTTGAAAATCCTGCCTCCCCACCATATCCCTTATGAACACCTCCTTCTGCTCTTTGGGTAGGGCTGTGATGCAACCCATGATGTCACTTATCTGGGGATCTGCTGCTGCGCAGTTTGCCTGGACCGGTTCATCCAGGTTGATGAGGGGTTCTTCTGCTACACTTTGAGGCGCAGTAGGGACCTCCTCTATGTATGCTCCCCTTCCTTGTGCCCTTCTTGGTTGGTTACAGTCTCATGAGAAGTGGCCTTTCTGGTTGCAATTGAAACAGGTTACATCCCTTATGTTCATGATCCCGTGTCCTCCTCCCCTTCACTGCATGAATCCTGCCCTTGGTGGAAATGGTGGTCTTCCGGGGTTGTAGTCCCTTATGTCTTCCAGATGGTTCCGATTGATGTTGCCTATTTCTGCGACTCGTGCTTGAATTCTTCTGGGTGTAGTATCCATGGCGTCTGGGTGGTTGCGGTACTGCTGCCATCCTTGTGGTTGCATCTGGCGCTGCGGTGCTTGGAACCAAGCAGGTTGATTCTGGTGTGGGTGTTGCAGCGTCTGCGGTTGCCTTCCAATGTTATTTGTAGCTAGACCGTCCTATTCTCCTCTGTTCTGTGACTGTACAACGCTCCAAGTGGAGTTACCTTATTTAGATATGCTTAGTCAGGTTGGTATATCCTGCAGAGGACGGAAAATATCCCCTTAGTCTTATATCCTCCTCTGCAGGTGAGTCTTACCTTGATCAATATAGTCTTATATCCTCCTCTGCAGTCCCCTTGTGTCCTCTGTGACTCAAGGGCCCTCTATAGGTCGCACTTTGACATCCAAAGCCTTCTGTTCTGGCTCTCATGTGTAGGTAGCACTTCTGTTGTTCGATAAGCACGCTCTTCCATTGGGAACAGTTGTGTGGGTTGTGGAATTGATAGGCATTCTGGTAGAGTTTGAGGGGGATGCCTCTCATGAATTTGTCAAGGACGAGTGGTTCATCCAGTCAGTAGTCAGCCTGTTGGACTAGTTTTTTGAATTTAGTGACATAGCTGTCTATATCCTCATTCATCATTTTGAACCCTTTGTCTAGTTCTAGTCTTGTGCGGTCCTTTTCCAGATTGTTGCAGAATTGACTTTTGAAGGTGAGTTCTACTCCTGCCCATAACCATGAGTCATTCTTGTTTAGTTGGGTGTCAAGCCATTTGGTAGTTTCTGCTGCCCATTCATCGATGAGTGGCCCCTGTATGTATGTGAGGAACATCATGGCTTTGATGTATGGGACCTTCATGCTTCAGTTCGTGGCGTTGACTCCTGCGAATCGATTCCACTGGGCAAGGAATGCTTGTGCTTCATCACGGTTCCTGGTAAACACCTTGGGTTCTTTTCCTAGGAATTTGTCGGTGTCAGGCATTGTGAAGTTCACTTTGGGGTTCTTGTCTCCCTGGTGCGGGTTGTCGTCTGGGTCTCCTCCTGGTGGTGCTCCACCTCCTCCTTTTCCTTTGTTGGGGGATTTCCCAAATAGTGTGGTTCTGGCTTGGGCCATTTTTACTGTAGCAGTGGCAGACATGTCTGTAGGGATTTTTGTTCCAGGTGTTCTTCTTCTTCCTGGCTTTGGATGATGTGGATTTCTTCCGGGTTGCTTGTGATGGATGGGGAGGGTGCTGGTGTTTTCAGTGTTGGGGAGCAAATGGGTTCTTCTTCTTCTTCGTCGATTAGTCCCTACTGGTCTCGGGTGACAATGCTGGACTGTAGGATGTCGAGATTGAGGCTGGAGCTTGCTGGTCTGTTCACTTGATATTTGTTATGGAGGTCATCCCAACAGATTTCAACCCAGCAGGTGTTGTCAAAGTTGAATTCTACTGGTATGAGCCGGGAGTTGTTCTGTCGATCGGTGTAGTAGGTGAAGTAGCCTGGATCTTCTGTGTCATCTTTCCAGAATGCATTCTCTAGATATCTCTTGGGGACATTGTGATCTCCTCTTCTGTTGATGTGATAGGGCTGGAAGGGCACCCAGAAATCTTTGGTTGTTCTTGTAGGGTTGGCCACAGTGGGATCTTGGTCTTAATGTAACATCTACCACAGATGTCTGCCTGACTTAGGCTTCTCAAGGGGTGGCAAACCTGTGTGGGAAGAAGTTCCCATTCGCAGGAGCATCAGAGTAGAAGGCAGGATGAGGTAGGAGACGCTCGTCTCATCCGAAGTTTGCATGGATGTCCTTGTAGAATGGGATGCCTGGGGGTACCTCTGCGATATAGCAAGTGTGTGCCCAGTTGTCGTTGTTGAGAATGTAGAACAAAGTGTAAGGCAAGGCAACTCGCTCGTTGCAGTAGAGGTGGACTTGGTAGGCAGCCGTGCCAATTGGGTATTCCACTGCCCATGAAGGGGATCTTGGGATAAGTCATGGGGATCCCTGGTCTAAGGGGATATACTGGACGACTCACTCAAAGGGGGAGAGTGTCAAAGTGCAACCTATAGAGGGCCCTTGAGTCACAGAGGACACAAGGGGACTGCAGAGGAGGATATAAGACTAAGGGAATATTTTCCGTCCTCTGCAGGATATACCAACCTGACTAAGCATATCTAAATAAGGTAACTCCACTTGGAGCGTTGTACAGTCACAGAACAGAGGAGAATAGCACGCTCTAGCTACAAATAACAGAGAGCCCTGTAGATAACAAGTGAAGGTGGTGGTATTGAAGAAGACCAAGATGCGGTTCTTGGTCTCTGCAGTACTCTACTTATACAGATACATGTGGGCTTTAAAGCGCCGCTCCAAGAAGTACTAGCCAATAGTGTAAGTAGAGCAAACCCTAATACGACTATCCTAGTATGACTCACTATGAGTTATTCCAAGATCTGATCCGTATCGTACAATCACATGTGCCGGAGCTTATCCAGCTGACTGATCCTACTAGTCCATGAT
The DNA here is from genome assembly GCA_021524915.1 of Lactarius akahatsu. NCBI lineage: Eukaryota > Fungi > Basidiomycota > Agaricomycetes > Russulales > Russulaceae > Lactarius > Lactarius akahatsu. Next base: position 230,894 of record JAKELL010000025.1, read on the forward strand.
GATATACTGCTGACAAGAGTGTCATAGCTCGTATGTCAGTGTCCACTTCCTGGCCCAAGGCATCAATCAGTCCGAAACGTGACACTTGCATTGCCCCTCACCCAAGCATGAGACATCACCTCAAGTCCATTGAACTTCCAGAACTTCTTGTGGAGAAGTAAAACTACCCTGACCCATTTTGGTATCTATAAAGAATACCATTGGATTTGTCACCAGCAAAGGATGAATCAACCCAATCAAGCGATCAATCCTCTGCCCTGCATACCAAGTTCTCTACCTGTGGAATGAAATGGGTTGGAACACTTCCCTAACACATCAGCATCCCCAGTGAATGAGTGAGAAATGAGACCTCACCTCTGATGAACAAGAAAGAATTCCCTTGTACTTCTTTGACCCCTACTTTTCCCTCATTGACAACTTCATCTACATCACCTTTAACAACCAACCCATCACCAGCCCCAACAGTCACTTCCTGTGGGTACAAGTCATTACCCAGAAGTGTCTTACAGACCAAGACTTTGAGCAAGTTTTTCCCCACATCTGAAAGGTTCGAAAGCTAGATTGGACTATCCTTTGTGGATCCTTCAAAAAGAAGAGAGTATCCTGGTCCTTTATCCAATCGCATTGGGTATACCAAGCAGTTCAGTTTTCAGACTCTGAAGAACAATCAGAAAGCGAATGATCACTAACTCCTTTGAGCCCTTCCAACGCCCCAGATTCCAATAGTGAACAAGAAGAAGTTTCACAAATCCTTGACAACACTGCTAAAAGACTTACTGGTCTTGTATCTTGAGTGACTTCCCAGCCTTCTTCCCTGCACATATCCCCTGGTCCACTTTCAAATGCACCTGGTCCCAGTTGTCTCCATTGAATAGCGACTACCTCAATAAACTCCCCCCCAAGTACTTCCCCTCTGAGATTACTGTCCCCACCTCTCATGCATAGAGTAATGGTTCCCCCGTGATCCCAATTGCCTTCGTCCTGAGTACCTCAACTTCCAAGAATCCCATCATGTTCCCCTTCAAGAACCCCTTCCCATTCCCCCCCAAGACCCCCTTCACATTCCCCTCTGAGACCTCCAGTGATAAATCCCATGGCTGCAAACCCTCCAGCAAAAATCCTGGGTCCAGCACCTGAACCCTTTGATGGAAGACCCAACAAAGTGGAAGCATTCTGGAATTATTTGGAAAATTATTTCCACCTCAATGCATCAATTTTTGACACTGATAACAAGAAAATATCTGTGGCCCTGACTTACTTCAAAGCAGGCACTTCTGCAGGTGAGTGGACCCAGGATAGACAACAGAAAGCCTTGAACCCAGCTGCAGGTGCAGCTGTCTCCTTTGGAATGTGGGCTACATTCAAATCCAACTTCGGCAAACATTTTATCCTGGCGCATATGGCCTTGGAAGCCACCAACCTGATGTATACCCTAAAGATGGGTACCCGACCGTTCAACAAATGGTATCAAGACTGGTCCACTCATGCCAAGAGAAGTGGCATGAACAAGCAAACTCAGATGCACACCTTTAAAAAGGTGATTCCTTCAGCCCTACATATGAAACTCATGAGCATCTCCCCCCTTCCAACAACGCTCAAAAGTCTGGCAGACAAAGCCAGAGGGTTCAACTGAGTATATAAGTTATATGCTGATTCCATCCCAAGAAACTCCCCTTCGCACAACAGTGGAAAACCCACTTTTGGACTAGCTGTCCTGACCAAAGATGATAGCATTAACATCAATGCTTCTTCATCCCAACCCGAGAAATCCCAATCAAACTCACCAAGGAAGAGAGAAATTGGCATTTTCAGAACAAGTTGTGCCTATACTGTGGTAGCCCAGGCCACACCCTTCAAGAATGCAAGCTAAAGACGCAAAGCATGAGGGCCAGAGGTGGCTGCCCTCCCAACAATACAAGTAGAGTGTGAGGCATTTTTGTTGGTGAGGACCAAGATCAAGAGGAAGCACCTACTGATCATCCAGCTCTGGTTGGAGCCATGTATTGAGAGATACTCCCATACTCCCTGGACACACATCCACAATCCACACCTATCAATAAGGATTTTTAGGTCCTTCCTCTGTAGCACTGTTGGATGGAAGATTGATAGCCAGCTGCACTGTTAGCAGCATTTCCTTACTAGAGACACTCCATGGCAAGCCTATACCAGTAGAGACGATATGGAATAGGAGAGCTCCTTCTATCATACTCAGGGTGAAACTAGTAGGAAAGTGATCTGGCAGAGAAATCAGTGCCTGTGCCCTGTTGGACAGCAGTGTGGAGGGCCTCATCATGGATAATGAGTTTGCATGTGCAAACAGCTTGACCGTCTGAACTCTAGTTAAACCACTACCAGTTAGAAACATGGATGGTTTTCCCAACAAGATGGGCACTGTCAAGCATACCACAATCTGGAGGTTAAGGATCAGAACAGCAGAGGATGCTTACCATGACGAGATCATTGAATTCTATGTCACTGTAGCGGTATGACACCTCGCTACGTTGAGTCCAAGTGTGAAGTAATAGGTGAACCGTCAGGTGAGCACACTCAACCCGAACGCGGAGATAAATCACGCGCTAAAGCATGCAGTCAATGCAGAGGGGACTAGAGCTCAGATCCTTTATACAAGGATGAATAGTCAGTGATCACGCAGTGGCACGCTGAGTGGAGAACCAAGAGGACAAGTTAGATTGGTAAGGAGTAAGGAGTACAAGGGAATGCGCACCTGAGTGGAGAACCAAGAGGACAAGTTGGCTCCACTCAGGACGCTACAGGAGGGTTTATATATGCTACTGTGGCTGAGCTTGAACTGAGTCTAAACACTATTACTAAGTGTACAGTAAGACTCCATGACTCAGGAGCTGATGCGTCATGTCTAATAATAGCGCTATCTATTGTGCTGACTGATGCACTATCATAGCACTGACGCAATGCCTAATCTTGCTGAGTAAAACCTAATACAGCGAGTAAGCGTAAACTACTAAGCGGGTTCTAGAGCTATCTAGAATGTTCCTTCCTTATCTACCAATCACGGGAGTCCGTACGTTGTACGAGCTCGAAAGCGCGTGAGTGAGTAAGGTGCGGCCGAGTTGGGGACTAAACAGAGGAAGGGAAAGGAAGGAAGCTGTCGCCGAGCCTTTGCTGGAATGAGTGCCCAAATCGTGGGCGCCGAGAGAGAGACTATTTCCGAGACTGAGAGAGAGACTGAAGACGTCGAGCGAAGCTTGAATCACACGTAGCGACGACGCGGAAAATAACTAGAATGGGGGAAAAGGAAGCGGTGAGTCGATACGGTCGAGCAGGTGTCTTCGATTCAGACCGGCCCCGTCGAACTGTTGCTGGTTCACGCGAGAGAAAAGAGAAGAGGATCGAATAAGACGCGGGGAAAAAGATGTTATTACTGAGCGCAATTCTGAGTCCTTATATACCTCGTGTACCTGTAAGTAAGGGAACTCTTCGTCGCAAACGCTAAGTCGAAAGTTGTGAGGAAGAGTAGGTCGAAGTGGGGAAAAGTAAAGTAAAGGAGTCCAAGGGATAGCGAGAGACTTCGAAACACGGACAGACAGACGGTCGTAAGGCTAAGGTGAAGTTTTACGGTCCCTGACGCTAGTGGCGTCGACGGCGTGTACTGTACTCGGGCAAGCGTCGAGATGAAACGGGGGAGTAAAGCAAAGAATGAGAATGGTGACAAGGAAGGAGAATGGCGACAAGGAGTCTAACTGGTTGAAGGAGGGAGGTCGAAGAGGCGGCGCGGGTGGCGTCGACGAGGCGCACTATGTTGAGGAACGAGGGTGAGAAAAAGGCAGAAGAATAAAATGAAAGTCGGGGCGCGCCTTTGCCCGAGGTAAAGAGCGCCGTTCTGGACCGTTCAACGGTCGTGGGTGTAGACATGCACCAAGATCCCGGGGTGATGAGGGCAGCAAAGGTGACGGATGGGTGGAGTGAAGAATGGTGGAGAGGTTTTCCGAGGCAGGCCCCTTGACGACGTCGCGCGGGAAGTCGTTTTTGAGGAAAAGCGGATGTTCGTGGGTGCCGACCGGTGACGGAAATGTAATCATATTAGGCCGTAGTAAAAGAGTGACGAGGAGTGAGACGAGATGGTGGGGGGACGGAAGAGTGGGGGAAACGAGGCGAGGAGGGAAGGCGTGTTGAACACGAGTTGGTGGCGGTTTGGTGATCATCCGAGATAGGCAGTCGAGTCACGTGCCGAGCCGGCGAGACCGAAATGGTCGATAATGGGTGGATTCGCGCTCAAGGGTTGCGACGCCCTTACAACGTAAATGGAATGTGACCGGATTAGGTTGTCCCGTTTAAGGGTGCAACTATCCCAGGGTCACGTGCTTGTAGGTGCACATGGTGGCAGCATGTGACTAACAATATCTCGTACTTTGGCCCTTTATATCTTCCCTAAATGATTCCGTAAAAAATACAGAAAAATAAGGAAAATAATGTACGCGTCCATGACAGTCACCACTCTAGGGGAGCACAATATAATCCTAGGAATGGATTGGCTCCAAGCACACAATCCCGAGATCAACTGGTCAAGACCCCAGCTCACCTTCACATGGTGCCCAAGCAGTTGCACCTTGTCTATGAAGACCATAGTCATTTCTTCTTGAGTACCCCAAACCTGAGATACAATGATCAACATTCTAGAGTTAGAACCCAAACCCAAACAAGCTAAAGATGCTTTACCCTTGACTACTGATGAAGTAGAACCTGTAGAACGTGCATTCTCTCAAGAGGCTATTGAGCCATTCCTGTGGAGCCACAGTTTCCCCAAGTATGACCACTTGGCCATCTGAGCAAAGTTCACCACAAGTACCAAATTAGCAGCAAAGACTGCCCCTAAACCTTCCACAGATGACATCCCAAGTCACTTCCAGCATTACACCCAAGTCTTCAGCAAGGAAGTGTCCCAGTGCTTGCCTGTGCACCAACCTGGGATCACACAATTGATCTAAAACCTGGAGTGAGTTTAAAGAACTGCTCTATCTACTACCTGATGCCTAAAGAGGCTGATGCACTCAAGGAGTACATCTCTGAACATCTGTGGAAAGGATACATCTGCCCTTCCAAGTCCCCCATGGCCTGCCCCTTCTTTTTTGTTGACAAGAAGGATGGAAAACTTCACCCAGTTCAAGATTACCAGGCTCTGAATGGCATCACCATCAAGAATGTGGCACCTCTTCCCCTCATTCCCAAGTTGATCAACAAACTTTACAATGCACATTATTTTACCAAGTTGGATATCCAGTGGGGTTACAATAACATCTGAATTTGTGAAGGTGATGAGTACAAGGCCACTTTCAAGACTTCCCATGGCCTTTTCAAACTGACCATAATGCCCTTCAGTCTCTGCAATGCACCAGCAACCTTGCAATCATTCATGAACCAAGCCTTCAAGTCCCTGATCGATGGTGGACATGTTGTGGTCTACCTCAATGACATCCTCATCTTCATGGAAGATCTTGCCTTTCTTACTGAGCTAACCCATGAGGTACTCTGGCATCTGGAGCAGCACAACCTCTACCTGAAACCTGAGAAATGTGTATTTCCTCAGACCTCTGTTGAATACCTTGGAATTGTCATTTCCAACAGTCACATTTCCATGGACCCAGCCAGAGTGGCTGGTATTACTAAGTGGCCTATTCTGCATACAGTCAAACAAGTCCAAGCATTTTTGGGCTTCTGTAACTTCTATCAATGGTTCATCAAAGACTATTCCACCATCGCCTGCCCATTCTTTGATCTGACCAAGAAAGATGTGCTCTTTTCTTGGGATACCACAGCAGAAAGTGCTTTCTGCACCCTGATCAAAGCCTTCACACAGGCCCCTGTTTTAGCCCTTCCTGACCATTCCAAGCCATTCCAACTCATCACTGACATTGCAACTGGGGCTATCCTGGAACAACCTGATTGTCACAAACCTAGAAACTTGGGTCGTGACTCAGGCATCTAAGACTGGTCCGCACCATCCCAGTCTTACATAATCACCTTCCTAAAGGGGAAATCCGAAATCGGAGTTTGAAGTCATACTCCAATGATCATGTGATGTGTCATGTGATCTCCCATCATTTATCAAGTCACCTGACAACTGAGAGTCATACCATTCCTGGGATTTATCTGATTGGACTGTGGAGCAGTTAAATCATCATGACCAACTCAACTGTGGTGCAGTCGTACCACTCCTATGATTATTCTGATTGGACTGCGGAGCAGTCACGTCATATGGTGTCATCAACTGCGGAGCAGTTGTACGACACTATCCTGATTTTCTCATTGGACACTATATTTAAATGTTACTGGAATGTTCCATTCTGCAGTATTCCACAGCACCCGTGGGCAGACCTTAAGCCTGCCCTAAACTTATGCACAGACCATCCCTCTGGGTATATAAGCTAGCGCAAGAGAACAGACAGTCCCTCAGACTGTCCACTTGTGACATCCTCCCTTTGCCTCTTCCTGCCTCTAGAGCACTAGTGCCCCTTCAGCTGTCAAGCACAACTTGCCACTAAGTGCCACTTTCCCTGAGCCAAAGTGTTCCATCACAGTAGTCCCTGTGCCCTGCTCCACATTCTCCACCACCTCCAGTCTTCTGCACCCGTCGTGATTCCCTGTTGAGTGACAGTGAGTCATCACACTGATGCCTTGGAATGTTGGCATCCAGTTGCCTTTCTGTCAAAATCTCTCCTTCACAGAGTGCAACTATGAGTTTTGTGACAAAGAACTCCTTGCAATCATCCATGCTTTCCATGCATTTTGACACTACCTCAAGGGATGTAGTGATACCACAGAGGTGTGGTCCAACCATGGCAACCTGGCTTACTTTATGAAGAAGCAAAAACTTTTCCATTGACAGGCCTGGTGGGTGCTGTTTCTGTCCCAGTTTCAGTTCATCATCATCCACAAACCAGGCAGTCAGAACAAGTCTGATGCACTGTCCAGGCATCCAGATCATAAAAAGGGGATAGCGGATGAAGATGAAAAATGAGTGCTCCTGGATATGAAATATTTTCAAGTTAATGCTGTGCAAAGAGCAGCAATCATGGTGTTAGGAGACACCACCCAGCAACAATGCATCCAAAACACACAGACATATGACAGAGAAGTCAGTATGGCATTGGAAACCCTCCTGAAGAGTGGCCCCCATTCACTCACCAAGGGCTTGGAGGAGTGGAATCTAGAGGATGGAGTCATCTTATTCTGAGGACAAATCTACATTCCCAAGAATGATGATCTACAAAGAGATGTTGTTAAACAATATCACAACCACATCACCGTAGGACACCCAGGAAGATGAAAAACCTACAAGCTGATATCCCAAGATTTCTGGTGACCTGGAATGTCCAGTTTTCAAGAGTTATGTGGACAGATGCACTATCTGTCAGTCAACAAAAATCAAGCCCAGAACCCAAGTACCCCTGCAATCTAATCCAATTCCTACAGAGGTGTGGGGAATCATCACCATGGACTTCATCACTGACCTCCCTGTGTCTCTTGGTTATGACACATTATTCATGGTTGTAGATCACCTCAGTAAAGCAACAGTCATCACTCTCTGTAACAAGACTATCACAGCTGATGAAACTGCCAAACTATACCTGGAACAAGTCTGGAGAAGAACCAGAGTCGTACCATTCCTTGGACTTATCTGATTGGACTGCAGAGCAGTCAAATCATTATGACCAACTCGACTGCGGCGCAGTCGTACCACTCCTACGATTATTCTGATTGGACTGCGGAGCAGTCGTACAATACTATCCTGATTTTCCCATTGGACACTATATTTAGATGTTACTGGAATGTTCCATTCCGCAGTATTCCACAGCACCCGTGGGCAGACCTTAAGCCTGCCCTAAACTTATGCACAGACCATCCCTCTGGGTATATAAGCCAGCGCAATAGAACGGACAGTCCCTCAGACTGTCCACTTGTGACATCCTCCACTTGCCTTGTCTCCTGCCCCTGTGCCCCTTCAGCTGCGAAGACACGATCTTCCACTAAGCGCCACTTCATTGCCCAAGTCGAGCCAAGTCGTCCCAATCACAATCGCCTTTGTGCCCTGCCCCGTGCCCTCCACCACCCCCGGTCTTTTGCATCCGCTGTACCTCCCTGTCGAGTGACAGTGAGTCATCACACTTGGACAGTCTAACCCAATTAGACCTGACCCCAGGTGTTCCTAGTGTCCGACTACAACTACGATTTCTCGCAGTTCGGTCAGTGGGACAGAGACTCTGCCTCCTACTATCAGGAGGATAGCCAACCCCCCAACCCCTCAGTCCTCTCACATCTCCGCTCCACACACCCCCTTCCCTCTCCCATCCCTCAATCCCCTCTCACCCCTCTCGAGTCCCCCTCTGTCTTCACCCAAGAGACAGAATATATAATCACCGACGTCTTTGGCACACCTCTATCAGAACAGCCATCCCCCATCACACGCCCCACCACTCCTCAGGACGAGGAGGAATACAACCCGGACTTCGACATCCGGACCCAAGTAGCTATCCGCTCCACCCCTCGCTCTTCTTCACCCCAACTAGTCTACCCTGACCCCCCTCTGGAGCCAACCCCCCTCTCGCGCCCCCTAAGTGCCCCCCCTCAAGTCCTTTCCCGCTCCTCCACCCCCCCTCGTGTTCCAACACCAGACTCCCCCATCAACTACAAGCGAGTAGCTGAACAATCCCCCCCCCACACCAAACAAGAAAACCTCGCCCCTGCCGTTCCTCTCTTTCGCCCCCCTTCGTGTTTGAACAGCCCGGAGGACCACCCCCATCAATACACCGCCATCTATACTCCAGAAGGAGAATCTTGGCGCCTTGCTTCGGAAAGCATCAAAGAACATTTCCGTCGCATTCCCCTTGCTCCCTCCCTCCTCCAAACCCTTCACATCTTCCCTTCCGTCACTCCCTTCCGCATTCCACCACCCCACATCTATACCATCAGACCTCGCCTCATCGACCCCCTCGTCCACCCCGACTTCCCCCCGCTTTACATCTGCTCGAAGGCCATCTTTGACCTTCCCTGTCTTGACCTCCCACTCGGAAGTGTGAGGTACGACTTTCGAGAAGGGCTGAGGAACACCTTTTCCCCCCTTCCCAATATCATCAAAGCGGGGTACACGGACTCACTGGTAACGTTGGAGATACAGGATTTCCTAGACGGACGTGTTATTACTACTTACAGACATCTTCGCTTCTCTTACAACGGGCAGGTCTTTGCCCACTATCAGGGCTATTTCTTTGAAGATATTATTCGATCCCAACCCTCTTTACTTGCCCACACTCTTACTCCTCGAGTCCCAGCCGATCCTTTCTCCTTTGTCCCAGTTATTCCCGACGAACAACCACTCTAAAGTACTAGTGTGGTTATAGATTTGTTGCCTTGACTATTGAATCGAGTGATTCAACTCAACGCAACAGTAAGTCCCCTTTACTTTTTTTTAAAGTAAAAGCAACCAAGAATCAAGTGATTCTAGTGCCTCCACCTCTCTCCCTTTCCCCTCCACTAACCAGCGAGCAACACATCCAAAGGGCCCGCACTCTATTCAACACCCACAGAGATTGACAAGTCCGTTGATACTACCCTTCCACTTCCTATTACAACCTCTCAGAAAGCTCGCACATTGACTGTTGGACCGACCCTCCCCTGGTACTCAAAGGACTTGTCAATACCTTTGAATTTGGAGAACTTCTAGGAAAAGAAGCTTACAACAACCTTCTTGAAGACCTTTCAAACATTGTCAACGGTTGCAATGACCAACTCCTGTTTTGGCACTTATCAGATATTGTTATCGACCAATTACTCCTCTGGACGAAAAGTGACTATCTCTGGTTCAATTACATTCCCCCTTGACATGACTACATCATCTGACAACTCCAGTGGGGAAATCCCTTCCGATACCTTGACCGATTTCGCCTTTCCTACAAAGAAATCCAAATATCCTTTTGTGAAGTATGGGTAGTGGACAGAGACGGCCCTCCTCACCTAGTCATCACTGAAGGAACCGAACTCACGTATTCCTGGAGTACTGCCACCTGGGAAACCACTCTAACAAACCCAGATCAAAATCTGGTCAACCCTCGAGTTTACCACAATCCCCCAGAAAACCCCAACGACCCAGAACTAGTAGAACTCCTAACCAGGAGACTACCCAATCCTCTAAGCCTACTAGCCTGCCTATCCCTTCCTGCAAGCAGCCCCCCCCCCCCCCCCCCCCCGAGAGAATCCAGTGACTCTCTTTCCACAGACGATTGGGGAAACACCACAAATCAAGGAACTTGTTGGTGCACTCGAGAAGTGTGCACCTGTGGCTATAGACCCGACACCCCTCCTACCCCAGAAAGCGTAATATTGTGGTCTCCAGGAATCAATCATCTACCTTATAGGGAAGTCGAGACGAACCCTAGAAATAGTAGAGCTGTGGTCCTACAATTAGAGGAAGCGTAACAAACTTTTAAAATCATTTTGTCGCAAGGTACTTTTGAGAAAAAGTGCTAAGTCGCAAAAGTCAAGAAACATCAGACATTTTACGAGTGTAAATACAAGAAATCCTGGAACCCATAACAAATTGGGCTATCACTCTGGCTTCCTCCCACCGACGACGAACCCATCAACGCTTCCAAGCAAGAAATTCCCACATTTCATCACACGACAACTCTCCAGTTATCCCAAGAAGACCTACAGGACCCTGACAAACTATCCAAACAGTTCCTCATCCAACCATCCAAAGTGGACCAAGCGAACCAGTCTACCCAAGCATCTACCCAAACAGACCAAGCAATCCAACACTCCCAAGTAACCCAGTTGCAAGACAACATTTGACAAGTAGCGACGAGGCTCAATTCTTAGAAACCCAACCCCGAGAACTTCACTGTCACCTCCCTGAGGCCATCTTCGTTTCAGAGCAGCTACCCACAAGAACCCCCTGAGAACTTGACGTTTTCAAGAATCATTGTCGCCTTCAATACGACCAGTACCCGCAACAAACCCTCATCCTTGCATCACCCCTCACTCGAGCACAAGACATCACCTCAAGCCCGTTAAACTTCCAAAACTTCCTGTGGCGAAGTAAAACTACCCTGACCCACTTTGGTATTTATGAAGAATACCAGTGGATTCGTCATCAACAAAGGTGAAACCAACCGGATCGAGCAATCCTCCGCCCCGCATATCAAGTTTTTTACCCTTGGAACGAGACAAGTTGGAACGTCTCGCTACTACATCAACGCCCCCAGTGAATGAGCGAAAGAAGAGACCTCACCACCGACGAACAAGACCTTGTCCCTGTATATTTCCTAGACCCCTACTTTTCCATCACTGATAACCTCATCTACGCCACCTTCAACGATCAACCCATCACCAGCCCAAACGGTCACTATCTGTGGACACACGTCATCACCCAGAAACATCTTACAATCCAAGACTTGGAGCAGGTCTTCCCCCACGTTCGAAAAATTCGAAAACTAGATTGGACTATCCTCTGTGGATTCTTCAAGAAAAAGAGAGTATCCTGGTCCTTTACCCACTCCCATTGGATATACAGCAATAACCACGCAGTTTGATTTTCCAACTCTGAAGAACAATCAGATAGCGAAAAATCGCTCACTCCCTTGAGTCCTTCCAACGCCCCCGATTCCAATAGTGAACAAGAAGAAGTTTCACGAATCCTCGACAACACTACTAAATGACTCACTGGTCTCATATCCCAAGTAACTTCACAACCCTCTTCCCCTCGCATATCCCCCAGTCCACTCCCAAGTACACCCGGCCCCAGTCGGCTTCATCTGATTACCACCACTTCCATAAATTCCCCCCCGAGACTACCATCCCCACCTCTAACCCATCGAGCAACGGTACCCCCACGATCCCGATCGCCTTCACCCCAAGCGCCTCGTCTTCCCAGGTTCCCTTCATACTCCCCTCCAGGACCCCTAGCAATAAACCCCATGGCGGCAAACCCTGCGAAAATCCTTGGTGCAGCACCAGAACCCTTTGATGGAAAACCCAGCAAAGCAGAAGCTTTCTGGAATAACTTAGAAAACTACTTTCACCTCAATGCACCTGTCTTTGACACCGACGAAAAGAAAGTCTCAGCAGCCCTGACATACTTTAAAGCGGGCACCTCAGCAGGTGAGTGGGCCCAGGATAGACAACACAAGGCCTTGAACCCAGCTGCAGGAGCGGCTGTCTCCTTCGGAACATGGGCTACATTCAAATCAGATTTTGACAAACACATCATCCCAGCACATACTGCGTTGGAAGCCACCAACCTGATGTATACCATGAAAATGGGAAATTGCCCATTCAATGAATGGTACCAAGAATGGTCCACCCATGCCACCAGAAGCGGTGCAAATGAACAAACCCAAATGCATGCCTTTAGAAAGGCTATCCCAATGGCCCTCCATATGAAACTCATGGGTATCTCCCCAATCCCAACAACACTGGAAACCTTGGTCGACAAAGCCAGGGAATTCGACCGCATATATAAACTATACGCTGATTCCTCCCCACGAAACCCGTCTTCGCGTAGCAATACTGGAAAGCCTGCTTTTGGACGAGCTATCCTGACGGACGATGGCAGCTTAAATATTGATGCTACCTCCTCTGGTGCCAAGAAACCTCAAGGAAAACTTACCAAGGAAGAACGAAACCGACGCTTCCAAAACAAGCTTTGTCTGTATTGTGGCCAACCAGGCCACATCCTCCATGAATGCCGTTCCAAAACCCAAGCCATGAAGGCCAAAGGCAGCCGTTCCAATCCCAACAATGCCAGAGCACAAGGCACCTTCATCGATGAAGATCACGATCAGGAGGAAACCCCTGTGGATCACCCAGCTCAAATTGGAGCTATGTATCGAGAAATACTCCCAGACATGCGTCCACGCTCTGCACCTATAAACGAGGATTTTTAGTCCCTTCCTTCGAAGCACTGTCAATAGGAAGTTTGATAGCCAGTAACGCCGTTAGCGTTTTTTCCCTACTAGACACGCTCGGTAACGAGCCTGTGCCAGTCCATACGATACGAAATAGGAGAGCCCCCTCTATCGTACTACAAGTGTCACTAGTTGGAAAACAATCTGGCAAAGAAATCAGTGCCCGTGCCCTGTTGGACAGTGGCGCGGAGGGCATCATCGTAGATGATGGGTTTGCACGTGCAAACAACTTAACCCTTCGAACCCTGATTAAACCATTACCAGTTAGAAATGTGGATGGCTCGCCCAACAAAATGGGCTCCGTCAAGCATACCACAATCCAGAAGCTACGAATCAGAATGGCAAACAATGCTTACCACGACGAATTGGTTGAATTCTATGCCACCACCCTAGGAGAGCACGACATAATCCTAGGCACAGATTGGCTCTGAACACACAATCCTGAGATTGACTGGTCATGACCACAACTCGCCTTTACATGCTGCCCAAGTAGCTGCACCTTGTCCACCACGCCTGTGGTCATTTCTTCCCAAGTACCCCAAACTTGAGACACAACAATCAACATTCTAGAGTTGGAACCTGAACCTGAACAAACTGTACATGCCTTACTCTCGTCGACTGACTCAATCGAACCTATGGAACGTACGTTCTCTCAAGAAGCCATTGAACCCTTTCTATGGAATCACTATTTCCCCAAGTATGACCACTTGGCCATCCACGCAAAGTTCACCACAAGTACCCAACTAGCGGCAAAGACTGCCCCTAAACCTTCCACGGACCACATCCCTAGTCACTTCCAGCGTTACACCTGAGTCTTCAGCGAGGAAGCGTCCCACCACTTGCCAGCACACTGACCCTGGGATCATGCAATTGATCTGAAACCGGGAGCAAGTTTAAAGAACTGTTCCATCTACCGCCTGACACCTAAAGAGGCTGATGCACTCAAGGAGTACATCTCTGAACACCTGCGGAAAGGTTACATCCGCCCTTCCAAGTCCCCCATGGCCTGTCCCTTCTTTTTTGTTGACAAGAAGGATGGAAAACTCCGCCCGGTTCAAGATTACCAAGCTCTGAATGACATCACCATCAAGAACGCGGTGCCTCTCCCCCTCATTCCTGAATTAATCGACAAACTTCACAGCGCGCGTTATTTTACCAAGTTGGACATCCGGTGGGGTTACAATAACATCCGGATTCGCAAGGGTGATGAATACAAGGCCGCTTTCAAGACTTCCCATGGCCTTTTCGAACCGACTGTAATGCCATTCGGTCTCTGCAACGTACCAGCAATGTTCCAAGCGTTCATGAATCAACTCTTCGAGCCCCTGATCGATGGTGGACATGTTGTGGTCTACCTCGATGACATCCTCATCTTCACAGAAGATCTTGACTCCCTTACTGCATTAACCCACAACGTGCTCCAGCGTTTGGAGCAGCACGACCTCTACCTGAAACCTGAGAAATGCGTATTTGCTCAGACCTCTGTCGAATACCTTGGAATCGTGATTTCCAATGGCAAAGTTTCCATGGACCCAGCCAAGGTGGCTGGTATTACTGATTGGCCTGTCCCGCGTACAGTCAAACAAGTCCAAGCATTTTTGGGCTTCTGTAACTTCTATGGACGGTTCATCAAAGATTATTCCACCGTCACCCGCCCACTCTTCGACCTGACCAAGAAAGCTGTGCTCTTTTCTTGGGATACTGTGGCGGAAAGTGCTTTCCGCACCCTGATCAATGCTTTCACACAGGCCCCTGTTTTAACCCTTCCCGATCATTCCAAGCCATTCTGACTCATCACCAACGCCAGTGACTTTGTGACAGGGGCTATTCTGGAACAACCTGATGCCTTAGAACGTTGGCATCCCATTGCCTTTTTGTCAAAATCTCTCCTTCCTGCGGAGCACAACTACGAGATTTGTGACAAAGAACTCCTCACAATCATCCACACTTTCCACGCATTCTGACACTACCTCGAAGGACGTAGTGATACCACAGAAGTGTGGACCGACCACAACAACCTGGCTTACTTTATGAAGAAGCAAAAACTCTCCCGTCGACAGGCCCGTTGGGCGCTGTTTCTGTCTCAGTTCCAGTTCATCATCATCCACAAGCCGGGCAGTCAAAACAAATCCAATGCACTGTCCAGGCGTCCAGATCATAAAAAGGGGATAGCGGATGAAGATGAAAAACGAATACTCCTGGATACCAAATATTTCCAAGTCAATGCCGTGCAAAGAACAACTATCACAGCCTTAGGAAACACCACCCTATGGCAACGCATCCGAAGTACACAAACATACGATACAGAAGTTAGCATGGCATTGGAAACCCTCTTGAAAAATGGCCCCTGTTCACTCACCAAAGGACTAGAAGAGTGGAACCTAGAAGACGGAATCATCCTATTCCGTGGACAAGTCTACGTGCCCAAAAACGACGACCTAAGAAGAGATATCGTTAAACAATACCATGACCATATTGCTGTAGGACACCCAGGAAGATGGAAGACCTACGAGCTGATATCCCAAGATTTCTGGTGGCCAGGAATGTCCAGCTTCATTAAAAGCTATGTAGATAGATGCGCTATCTGTCAATCAACAAAAATCAAGCCCAGAACCCAAGTACCCCTGCAACCCAATTCGATTCCTACAGAAGTATGGGGAATTATCACTATGGACTTCATTACTGACCTCCCCATATCTCTTGGCTACGACACATTATTCGTAGTTGTAGATCACCTCAGCAAAGCAACAATCATTGCCCCTTGTAACAAAACCATCACGGCTGATGAAACTGCCAAGTTATATCTGGAACAAGTCTGGTGAAGAACCAGACTCCCCCAACAAGTAATTTCAGATAGAGGACCCCAATTCGCATCTAAAGTGATGCAAGAAGTTTGGAGCAAACTGGGAGTCAAATCCACCATGTCAACTGCATTCCATCCACAGACAGATGGAGAGACCGAGCAAGTCAATCAAGAGCTTGAACAATACCTTCACGTTTTCTGCAACTTCCAAGCAGATAACTGGGCAGATTTGATTCCATTCATGGAATTCGCACACAATGTCCGACAACACAGTGCTACCAAGAAATCACCCTTCAAAGTGTGGTACGGGTTCAAACCCAAATTCATTCCCCCCATCCACTTCACTACCAACATCCCTACAGCCAAAGACCGGCTAAAAACCCTGAACCAAATCCGATCTGAGGTCACTGCAGCACTAAAAGTGGCAGCAGAGATCATGAGAAATTCCAAATCACAAGTTCCAGCACGGGAGTTCAAACCTGGAGATTTAGTCTGGTTGGAAGGAACCAATATCCACACCACACACCCCAAACCCAAACTTGCCCCAAGACACCATGGTCCATTCAAAGTCTTATCCACTTGGGGAGTTAATTGTAAACTCCAACTCCCAAAGACATGGCGTATTCATCCAGTCTTCCACAATTCCCTGATCTCTCCATATCATGAGAACAATATCCACAGACCCAACTTCACCCGACCCCCTCCTGAGATCGTCCAAGGAGAGGATGAACACTATGAAGTCAAAGCGGTCTTGCAATCCAAAGTATCACCTAACAAGAAAGGGATACTTTACCTGATCAAGTGGAAGGGATACCCTGATTCCGAGAATTCCTGGCTCCCCTCATCCCACATGACGCACTCCCGAGAATTGGTCCAGAAATTCCACAAGGACCACCCCCGCGCCCCTCATCCAAAGTCAACCAGTGCTGTCGGTGCAGCACGGTGTTAAAAAGGGGATACTGTCACGAACCTAGAAACTTGGGTCATGACTCGAGCGTCTAAGACCGGTCTGCACCAGCCCGGTCTTACCTAATCACCTTCCTAAAGGGGAAACCCGAAATCGGAGTTTGAATTTCGTACTCCGATGATCATGTGATGTGTCACGTGATCTCCCATCGTTTATCAAGTCACCTGACGACTGAGAGTCGTACCATTCCTTGGATTTATCTGATTGGACTGCGGAGCAGTCAAATCATTATGACCAACTCGACTGCGGCGCAGTCGTACCACTCCTACAATTATTCTGATTGGACTGCGGAGCAGTCACGTCATATGGCATCATCGACTGCGGAGCAGTTGTACGATACTATCCTGATTTTCCCATTGGACACTATATTTAGATGTTACTGGAATGTTCCATTCCGCAGTATTCCGCAGCACCCGTGGGCAGACCTTAAGCCTGCCCTAAACTTATGCACAGACCATCCCTCTGGGTATATAAGCCAGCACAATAGAACGGACAGTCCCTCAGACCGTCCACCTGTGACATCCTCCACTTGCCTCTTCCTCTGCCCCTGTGCCCCTTCAGCTGCAAAGACACGATCTTCCACTAAGTGCCACTTCCTTGATTAAGTTGAGCCAAGTCACCTCCATCACAGTCGTCCCTGTGCCCCGCTCCGCGTTCTCCACCACCCCCGGTCTTTCACACCCATCATGCCTCCCTGTCGAGTGACAGTGAGTCATCACAGTACCCATCCAAATGCTCTGCCATGTCAAAGACCTGCACCCAAATCTGGTTCTAGATTTCAGTCACAGTACCTTTGTAATGATGGCCTGACCTTTCAGCAAATTGAAGGTGTATGAAAGCTGAGCTGGTGTGATTATAGAAGCAATGCAACAGCAGAGACAATTAGGTAAAACTGACAGAGGAAAAAGAAATGTGCTAGAAGAGAAAGAGTGAGAATGTCATCAGGAAGAATGAAGGCTTTCATGACAGTGTGGGAGAGGAGCTTGGTGTGTGCAAGCTGTGTGGCCTTAATAGATGTGGCTGTGCTATCAAAGAGGCCCATGAGACAAGAGGGAATGTCTTGATGCAGTGTGAGAAGTTTGGAAGGGTAACTTACTGGCCTGTGGAATTACAATGTGGGCCTGGTAGGAGTTTCCAGACATACCTATGCCTTACACAACAGAGAACCCACAGGCCAATGACAAGGAAAGAGACAGCAACTTACTAGTCTGCCTGTGGAACAAGAATGTGGGGCCAGCAAGTGGCAAATTGCAAGGCATGGAGAGGTCTGACCAACTGGTTTTCAGAGGATGTGTTTTTTCATATGAACAATATGATACTCACAAGTATTGCAAGAATCCACTGCCACTCAACATGTAGCATGGGTGTCTTTCTGAATGGCTCAGATTGAGTCACCAAGTCAGTAAGTTACATTTCATTAGACATACCTGCAAGTTGCTGGATAGCTGCCAGGGGGGCAACCCCAACAACATGGGTTTGTGTGGTGCAGAGACCAGCTCCCTTTAGCTTTTAGTGGGCTGGAGAGACCTGTGATTCATGGGTCCAGGATGACATTGAGTGAAAGTGGCAGGGACATTTGACAATGGGAAAAAAAAAACAAAGGAGCATAAGGTGGCACTGACTGTATCCCCCCCCTCCCTTGCTTCTGCTTCTTGGGGGTAGGTCTCCAACTGCACCAGATTAACCATCTATAAGATGGTGTGGCTTGCAAGTGTTATTTGTAGCTAGAGCGTGCTATTCTCTGCTGTTCTGTGACTGTACAACACTCCAAGTGGAGTTCCCTTATTTAGATATGCTTAGTCAGGTTGGTATATCCTGCAGAGGACGGAAAATATCCCCTTAGTCTTATATCCTCCTCTGCAGGTGAGTAATTAGTTTTACCTTGATCAATATAGTCTTATATCCTCCTCTGCAGTCCCCCTGTGTCCTCTGTGACTCAAGGGCCCTCTATAGGTCGCACTTTGTCAGCAAGTTGCCAAGTAGGCAGAGGCAGTCCTTATAACACAGGTACGCATGGCACAGAGACTGGGCCCCCTGAGCTTTTGGTGGCCTGGAGGGTGCTCACAGCTCAGGGGCCCATGGGCCCAGGAGGCCAGAGAGGGATGTTGAGCAGAGAAGTTGGCAGTAGACAGTAGACAAGAGATGAGCGGGGCATGGGACATGTCAACTGGCTGTCACTCACCATCACTCACATGGGCATTTGAATCTCCACTCAGACTCATCTTGCTCACTCACAATCCCTTTCAGCTCCTTTCAGAACAACTCCACTAACTTACCCACCACTCACTGGACCTGAACTGAATAGGTGGCACATGGAACTCACAGTTTGCATGAGGTGGCTGGAGTAGTACTTTCAATAACTTGGGCACTCACCCCAAAATCATCTAATGTCTCTACATCTTGTATTACTTTTGTCCATCGCCACACCACTCTTGTCCCACTGGCCTTATCACTATCCCTTTGTATTCTAGCTGTCAAGTTGCTTTCCTCCACTTGTTGATTGTCTGGGCTACACTGATTTTGTCTCTGCCAAGGATATGGTTTACCCTTTTGTTCTACTATACAAATCCTTGTATCTTGGTGCATGCCATTGTTCACCACCTCTACCTCTCTGCTCCTTGTGTCTCTGTATCTCCCACTACTTGTCTCACTACCTCATGTCTTACACCCTCGATTCCACATCTTGATTGTCTCTTGTTCTCTGCTGATTTGTTCTCCCATGCCACCCTCAACCCTTACAGTACTCCTCCTCTACTTATCTAGTATCTACCAGACTCCCAATATTTAAACCACTAGTTTCTAGACCAATACTCAGCACTCATATCACCACTTTCCTCTCATCTTTGTGTGTGGTCCCAATTCAAGTCAGGCCCTTGGCACAGGCACTCCTACTCTGGTCACCAGTGTGAAGTGGCACATGCAGTTGTGCAGGCCTCTGCACTGCAAAAGATCTTATAGATGTGTCTGCAGCAGTCATGGATGTGTCTCTATCAAACCTCTGAGGCTGCATGCAAGTGTGATGAGATCAGGAGCACAAACAGTGGGTGACACACTGTAATGGATAGTCAGGTTGGGAACAATCATGCATGCTTCTGCACCATGCCAAACTTCACAAGGGTGGCCACTTTGATGAAGAATGCATTGTACTCAAGTCTCTAAGGCCATGTGCAAGTGCAGCACACTGGGAAATGCAAAGGAGGACCCACTCTTCTCTCTGAGGTATGAAATGTGAGGGGAGAAGTTGTAAATTCATGGAATATAGTAAGCGTGTCCAATTTCTCCACTTTGTAAACTGAGGTTGCAAGCTGCAATTTCTAAGCAGTCAGTTTGCAGACTGGGCTCTACAGTAATTGGGTGTATATTGGGAAATATTAATTGTGTCAATGACTTATTATTATGGTGGCAGACTATACAAAATTCAAAATTTCTCAACACCTGCTAAGCGACAAGGGGTGACATAATGAGACAGCAACAAACTACACTACATTTTGCTTGGCCTCTGGCTGAAAAAAAATTGGCTTCAGTATGGCACACACCAAGCAGTTTAGCAGGCCACCCTGACCTTGCCTTTTACCTGAACACCTTGCAGAAATCCATTCACAAATGTGCTATATGACCACTGGAGCCCACCTCAAAGAAACCAAAAAAAAGAAGGCCACCTGCCAGAAGAGGAGGGTTGGTGACATTGACCTCACTAAAGAAGTTTGCAACCTTGAGTATGAGATCTGTTATGGTTTCACCTGTAACTGCTCCCCCAGACACCCCTGTGTGACCCTGGAATACCACCATGAAGCAATCACATGCCAAAGACATGGCTGAAGAAGCCAAAGTTATGAAGGTCATGGCCTTTAGCACCCAAGAACAAGCTAAGTCACCTGACTACTAATACCATCTGGGTAGCACTCACAAACCCCAGGAATATTGGGAGTAGATCACATAATCTTAAGCACCTGCCCATCACATGACCCTGGCATGTGACCTGGCTAGACTTGCGCCAGAAGGGTCTAGATGAGCTTGTGCCTAGACTAGCTCTAGACTAATGCCTTGTGTTTGATGGATGACTTGTATGTGCCTACCAATTGTGCCTGGTTTTTGATGTGTACCATATGCTTTCCATTCTGTGATTGGTCTGTGACTGCACCCATACAACTGCAGATTGATTATCTCTGACTCATGCCATGAGGGCCTTACGCCATTGGCTTCTGATTATCTCTGACTCATTGTGACTCATTCCTAGGATCCATGTATTAGTGTTTTGGAGTCCCAAGCTGGGGTTCAAACCTCCTTGGAGTAGTATATAGGCTCAGGCTTATAGTCCCTGAAGACCTAAGCTTGACTTCTTGGATTATACCACCCAACACCTTGCCTCTCCTGCACTGTCTGCCAGTTGAGTGCTGAATAGACCTTGGTTGTTGCATCCTAGTCCTTAGCTGGTGAATCTCTGTAAGTCTCACATCCATTCCTTTCCCCTTTACCTCTGCCACCTCAGGTGCACTGTTCATCTCTTTTGCTGCACTGTCTTGCCAGCTTCCCTTGACATTCATCTTCTGTTGTGCCCTTTGTATCCTTTGGGCTTCCCTACTATGTCTCATAAGTGAGCTAGTAGACAATCAAGTACATGACTTTGAAATATCCTGTGATCATTGGGTCACTCATGTTGCCTTGTCTGCAGTACAAGAAGAACATCCAGTGGAACATTACAAGATCATACTTTATTCTACTTTGGAGGCATCAAAGGCTCCCCCTTGTACAAAGGATGGCCAAACTCTGGCATATGTTGAACAGGATGGGATGCAGGGACACAATGAGCCTGAAAGAGGCCCCATGATGTTATGTGCTCATAAATGGCAGTTGATCTCTACAGCAACAGACAATTATGATTGTGGGATGGTAGTCAGGACTGGGAACACAGAAGAGTGAGAACAGTGGTCAGTATGCAGACCACATCGTAATATGTCCATTGACATCTGTCAATAGTGCACCACATGG
The DNA here is from genome assembly GCA_021524915.1 of Lactarius akahatsu. Taxonomy (NCBI): domain Eukaryota; kingdom Fungi; phylum Basidiomycota; class Agaricomycetes; order Russulales; family Russulaceae; genus Lactarius; species Lactarius akahatsu. The sequence continues at coordinate 252,591 of JAKELL010000025.1, forward strand.
CAAGCTCACATCCTCTCCCTGTCTTCAACATTCTACATTTGCTGGCCACCTCATCTCACCACTCTACTACACTGCCCTTTGTCTCACCAAGGGCAAGATTTATCGAATTACTGATCCTTTGTAAAGCTGCTGTGTGGGCTGCCAGTGTCATTGGCCACAATACTGTCCCTCCCTGCTATTCAAGTTTTATCACATTCTGTTCCATTTCATCCCCACACCAGTCTCACCATCCTCTCTATCCTGTTCCCACTATCCCTACTTGCTCTCTCTTTTTACCTTTCTTTACCTTACCCTTTTCTGTGGTAGCTACAGCTTGAGCTATGGGTCTCTCTTGTATCTAAACCACACTTTCTTTGCTGAATGAATACTACTGTTTTTGCCCTGTCCCTTTATGGTTCAATTTGTGGGGTTCCCAAGGTCAGGGTGAAAGACATGATGAGCACCTAGAAATCTCTTAAGTCTGACTCCTTCAACCCCAAATGATCAGATGAATTCCTATCACAAGTTCCATAGGTTTAGCAAGCTTTTAAATACAAATGTGAATCATCCATGAACATGTAGATGTTGATAAGTGACCTGAGCGCACTTAGCGGCTCAAAAGGACATGCAGATAATGGACTGCTTTAGATTAGATATACAGGACTTGTAGATTAGATATTATGATCTGTACAATCTCGGACTTCTTGTATCTTCTTATCTATGACATCACTTATGTACATGACATCATGGACTCCTCTGGACTGTCCTTATACTACGTCTTTGTACTTTTCTTTGTCTTATCTTTATTGTGATGTCACTATGATATCATAGTCTAGACTCTTCTTGTTCTATACGCCTTGTTCTCCAGAACAGTACACTCCTTTGTCCACTTGTAGAACAATGCGCCTTGTATTTACTGTGACCAGCTGTTACCTGTGTCACCCTCTAGCTTTGTATAAGTAGTGTAACTTGTACGCTCCTGGTCCACATCAGTTCTCATCTGTTGTGTGCCAGACTCTACCTCTGCTTCACTTGCAAGATCTCTCTGTTGCTGCTTCAAGCTCACCTTCATATCTCACCACAGTCACCAGTTCACTGTGAGTATGATCCCTTCATGTGCGCTGTTCATCAGGTTATGGGCCCTGGTGCCCTAGCCACTCCACTTGGCTGGTCACTGTGTTCTTAGGATCACACACCAGGCTAAGGTCTGTCTGGGGCCTCACCAGCCTTGCCCAAAGCAGTAGACACTGGGGCGCCAGTGGTCTCTGCTGAGGAACCTCCTACTATGTACTGCCCAGTAGTCCTACTTTCATCCCTACTGTTTTCCTAGCCCCTGCGCTATGCGCAAGGAGACTGGGTCTGGTAGCCCCTTAATACATATCCAGGTGTGCATGGCCCACTGGGCTGTGTATTGTGGAGCTTAGCACCAGCTATCTCTGGTGCTCCACACTGGGCACAGAATCTCCTCACCATGGGAGTGTAAAACCTGGTTCAGACTCTGGGGGGTGTTCACCACTATGGTGTTCTGCAACCAGATACCTGCCTTGTAGCGGCAATGGGAAAGGATTCAGTAAAGCCCTTTGTGGCGATGAGGCAACCAATAGGCCAAGGAGGCTGAGGTAGACAGCCTTGGGCTCTGAAAGCTTTCACTCCATATCCCCCTGACGCAAACTAGTGAGCCATGTCCTAGACACATCCTGGCTGGCAGCTGGCTCCTAGTATGGCAAAGGGATCTTCCATCCTGGGCCTAGCCCTTGTATCACTGGCATACCACAGGAGGCAGGACGCATTAGCGTTCTGGCCTTACAGATTCACAGACAGGAGTGGTACCCCCATTATATCTTGCAAACTGTTAGAAGCACTGTCACTGACTGCTCCTCGGCGACAGATAAACCATCCCAATGTCTTCTGCACACTCTTCTCGCACTGCCTCGCCCACTGGTGTTGCCACCACTGGTGCGGCTGCAGGAGCTGCGGCAGGTGCCTCAACCGGCCTGCCCCCCATCACTTCTGGGTCCACACCCTCAACGCGCATCTCCAATGCATACTCCACAACCTTTGGCATGCCTTCTGGCATCTGCCTTGAGCAATTTGATGGGACTCACTGGAACGAGTGGTCTGGGACACTTGAGGCCATCCTCACTCTACATGAGGCTGAGGATGTGTTCACCTGTCATGCCCCTCCCACTGGAGTCTCCCCTGAAGAGTGGGAATCCATCCAGCGTCGATCTAAGGTGTACCTCCGCCAATATCTTAAACCAGACGTCTACTCCCTCGTTGCCGACCCATATGCCTATCCCACCTTTGCTGTGAAGTAGGACAAGCTGAAGGATGTATATGCTGGTGCTTTGGGCAGCACCACCATCTTTAACTTGTGGATCTAGCTAACACAAGCCTGCCTCGACAACTCCGCACCAATGGCCTCCCAGTTGGCCAAGCTCAATGAGCTGCGGGTCGGCCTTTCCAATGCGCAGATGGGCATCACTGACGTCCAGTTCTGTCTCATTCTCCTCCACGCCCTGCCAGCCTCCTATGAGGTTCTGGCATCCACCATCCTTGCCAGTGGCACATCCTCCAAGCTCAAGCACGCTGAGATAATTGCGCGCATCATTTCGGAGGAGGTGTGCCGTTCTGGCCCCTCTGGTTCCTCGCTCAATAAGGCTGCCCCTATCAAGCTTAGTGGTGGTGCCCGTAAGAAGAAGGATCACTCTCAGCTTACATGCCACTACTGTAACAAAAAGGGGCACATCAAGCCTGACTGCAGGCAGAGGAAGAAGGATGAAGCTGTGGGGAAGGTGAAGGACACTAGCAACAAGGCGGCCAATAGTCATGTATTAGTACCAACCACCGCCTCCATTAAGGAGGTCGTTGATGAGCCCACCATTGACTGGGCTGCAAATTCAATTGGTGTTGCCTTGTATGCTGCTTCACGTGTGCGTTGGATGATGGACAGTGGTGCAACACACCACATCACACCACATCAGTCTGACTTCAAAGACTATACCCCATGTCAAGGCAGTGTGCGCCTAGGGGATAAGTCCACAATCAACCAAGTTGGTGTAGGCTCCATTGTCTTCACTATGAGCCAAGGCATTCCCTTCCCATCACCCTGAGTAATGTGCTACACCTTCCACAGGTGAAAACATGCTTCTTGTCAACATGTGCTCTAGCACAAAAGGGTGTGGAAGTAGCCTTTGACAGTGGCTTGTTTAAAATATCTGTCAATAAAAACTGTGTAGCTGTTGGCTACTTGGAGGACAACCTATACTGGTTGGACGCTTCAAGGATTGGCCTAAACACTCACGTTAAAAGTGCTGCCACCACTCTCAACATCTGGCATCAGCGCATGGGACACATCTCCTCTGCTGCCCTCAAGTCGTACGGTCCCTCTGCCACTACTGGTATGGACATTGACAGCTCTACCACGCACACTGGTGTGTGTCGTGGGTGCAAGTTGGGAAAATCCACTTGCCAACCCTTCTCTGCGTCCTCCACCAAAAGGACAACCCGTATCTTTGAGATTGTGCACAGTGACATAGCCGGTCCTATGCAAACTCAGTCCCTGCAAGGCTCCACCTACACCACCACCTTCATAGACGACCACTCTAAGTTTGCAGTGGTGTACTTCATTAAGTCAAAGGATCAGCTTGTGAAAGCGCTGCAGATGTATTTGGCCTGGGGTGAAACCCAGACGTCCCATAAACTGCACGCACTCCACTCCGATCGCGGTGGCAAGTATATGGCAAGCCAAGTGCAGGACATCCTCAAGCAGAGGGGGATAGAGCATCACCTCACGATGCCAGGTTCACCACAGTCGAATGGGAAAGCCGAGCGGTTTAACCGCACCATTACAGATAAGGCAATGGCCATGCTTCACACAGCTGGCATGTCTAAAGGCTTCTGGGAACACGCTATGAGCACTGCGGTACACATCTACAACCACTCTCCCACCCGTACGCTTAAGTGGCACACACCTTATGAGCTCTGGTACTCTGGCAAAGTACCAGATGTCTCACATCTACACGTCTTCAGATGCAAGGGGTACATGCACGTACTGTTAAAATGCGACCTATAGAGGGCCCTTGAGTCACAGAGGACACAAGGGGACTGCAGAGGAGGATATAAGACTATATTGATCAAGGTAAAACTAATTACTCACCTGCAGAGGAGGATATAAGACTAAGGGAATATTTTCCGTCCTCTGCAGGATATACCAACCTGACTAAGCATATCTAAATAAGGGAACTCCACTTGGAGCGTTGTACAGTCACAGAACAGCAGAGAATAGCACGCTCTAGCTACAAATAACACTCTGCAGGTGAGTAATTAGTTTTACCTTGATCAATATAGTCTTATATCCTCCTCTGCAGTCCCCTTGTGTCCCCTGTGACTCAAGGGCCCTCTATAGGTTGCATTTTAACATTGTGTGCCAGGTATGTTTTCTCCTCTGTAATAACATCAGTTCTCATCTGTTGTGTGCCAGACTTCACATCTGCTTCACTGGCAAGATCTCTCTGTTGCTGCTTCAAGCCCACTTTCATATCTCACCACAGTCACCAGTTCACTGTGAGTATGATCCCTTCATGTGCGCCGTTCATCAAAAAGTAACAGAAATCATGATATAATCAACCAATATGTCAGTAACCCTCAGACTTTCACAAGTACTTGTGACTCATGAGTGTGACCCTTCATGAGTATTCCCACGAGTAAACCCATAGCCACCCATGAGTTACCTGCACTCATGTTCAGCCCTATTGGGGAGCAGGCCTGCACCTTTCTTGCCATTGCTCAATGCTGCAGCTGTGAACATGCCCACGAGATTGTTGTACCACCCACCCACAGTGATCAAGCCCACACCAACTTGTGACTCATCAATCTCCTCATCCTTGTCCACACTGCTCTTATTTTTTGGCACTGCTGGTGCAGGATTGGGTTTCTCCATGGCTTTGAGGCCTGGCAGTGCTGAGGCCTCGACAATGGCCTTGTAGATGAGGCCCATGTAGTAGTCAAGGCCATGTGCTTCACTGATCAGTAAGGCAGGAGACAAACTCAGCAAAACATCATATGGAAATGAAAAAATGGCATACCTTGACTGTGAACTCCCCAACTTCAAGTCATGTGAGGATTGTACATAGCAGACTGAGCAGCTCTGCGTCAGGGGTCATCATGTCCCATTGTCCCACCTTGAGGGCTCGGGAGCTTGGAGCAATGTCATTGCTGACTCCAGGGCATTGTTGTTGCCTTGAGGGCCTGGGGCTGGTTGTGCCACCACCGCCATCAGGTGTTCCGCTGTCGTCTTCAATGTGAGGGCCCAGTGGAAGATGTCGTCATCATCACTGCTGTCTTGGGGAGTGGATGAACGGGAACCAGAGGGAGGAGACATACCTGGTTTCCTGGATAAGCCACGTGTCCTCCTCTCAAGGAACCTGATGGAGGTTCTTGGCCTTGGGGCTTATTACAGTGGTCTCATCATGGCTGTAAGGAGCTGGTCTCATTGCCTGTGAGGGTGTGTGCAGCGGCATGCAGGTGGGTCAGTAAGCAGCCAGACAGAGGGGGCCACCTCTTACCATAGGTCCAGTGGAAATGGCAGGTGTGTTGTAGTTGTGTTGTGGACTTGTGGTTCGTGTGGCAGGTTGTGCATCTCAGTGAGTGAAGAGACACTGGAATTCTGCACCCACCACACATACACCACACATTCCCATGCTCTTGTCTCTGTGTCTCTGCCCCATCTGCTGCACTCTCATCTTTCCTCATCTCTACCTGATCTCAACTGATCTGCTTCATCGTCTCCTCAAATAATTCTTGTATTACTCTTGGCTTCACCTACTATGGCTGGATCTAGGAAGAGGGCCCCTTCAACACCCAAAAAGACTCCAAAAAGGCAAAAGACCACTAGGAAGACTCAGGCCAAACACCTTCCTGGTGGTGCTCTGGAGATGTCTTTTCAGCTTGATGGTATGTACCCATTTTTTAATGGTGTGTCCATGAATTCATACTGTGATTAGTTCCATCCACAGTTGCTCAGTCATCAACTGCCAGCCAGCATGTGCACTTTGATCTAGGCACCACTTCTGCAGCTTCAGGTGGCCCCCTCAGGCCCTCACAAGAGAATTTGGAGGGAGAGGACCCCTTTGCAGGTTCTTCACCTGCTCAGGCCTCCAATCAAGTGAGTATTTATTTTATTACTTTATATATATATATATTAATGAATTTAATATAGGGAGGCCTTAGCTCACCTCAGCCTGAGACTTTTGACCTTGGAAATGTGTCAGAGGGGTCTCAGGAGGGTGGTGCTAGTTCTAATGGCCATCAGGGAGGCAGCCCTGACCCTCCAACTCCAACCTGTCACCCAAGGAGGGCTCAAAAAGCTGGTTCTAGGCTAACTAGCATGGGTAATGATACTCTGAGATTTTTTCAAGTTGTTGAAGGGAAGAAACAGTGCAAGTTCTGCTTGTGAGTTTTTATTTTTTGTTTTTTTTCTAAAACTTTTATAGGGTACTTCATCAGGAAGATGCATCTATCAAATTACACTCATATCACTCCACTACTGCAACAGGTCCACTGCAATCTCATCTGCTCAATTGCCATGCAGAACAGTGGGTTGCAGAGTGTCAAAAACTCAAAATTGAGTTGAGAGGTAAAGAGGGGGAAGAGGCTGTTGCAAGAGTTACTGGAGTTCCTGTGGAGTGCCAAGCTGTGCACCACACTCCCTTCACTCAAGACAACTTTTTAGATGGCCTTGTGCAATTTATTGCAGCCACAGATCAGGTTTTTTTTTCCTTCTTTTCTTTCCCCATTTTTTTTTTTTTTTTTAAAGGCTACAATGATTGTGGACAGACCAGAGTTCTGCCACCTGTGTCTTCTACTCTGCCCTGAGCTGCATGATGCAGACATCCCTCACAGGACCACTATGCAGAAGTGTTATGATCCCCAACCACTGTGATGAACACTCACTCAGAGTGCTTGTGCAGGACACTTGGCTGACGAGGAGCATGAGGGACAAGGAAGAAGATGAGAGATACTTGGTAGAGTTTGACTAGTATGAGGATAACTATGAGATTGCGAATCCAAGCTATGGTGATAGCGAAGAAAGGCACTAGAGGGTTATCCAGGTGGGAGTTGTTATTTGTAGCTAGAGCGTGCTATTCTCTGCTGTTCTGTGCCTGTACAACGCTCCAAGTGGAGTTCCCTTATTTAGATATGCTTAGTCAGGTTGTTATATCCTGCAGAGGACGGAAAATATCCCCTTAGTCTTATATCTGTTATTTGTAGCTAGAGCGTGCTATTCTCTGCTGTTCTGTGACTGTACAATGCTCCAAGTGGAGTTCCCTTATTTAGATATGCTTAGTCAGGTTGGTATATCCTGCAGAGGACGGAAAATATTCCCTTAGTCTTATATCCTCCTCTGCAGGTGAGTAGTTAGTTTTACCTTGATCAATACAGTCTTATATCCTCCTCTGCAGTCCCCTTGTGTCCTCTGTGACTCAAGGGCCCTCTATAGGTCGCACTTTCACAGGTTATGGGCCCTGCCCTGCGCCTTAATTCATCCTCCCTGCTCTCCTAGCTGCTTCCATCGTCTTGGCTGCTCTTAGCGCCTTCACACTCATTCCAATCACTCCCATTCAATTCCTACTCTTCCATTCATCTAAATCACTCCATTCCTTCCCACTCTATCGCACCCACCACGTTTACCATGTCTGCATCAAGAGACTCCTCCATCTTGTCCATTTCCACTCTCACCAATGAAAACTATCGTCTCTGGGCTGATGACATGAAGTCCTGGCTACAGCTCAATGGCCTTTGGCGACTGGTGTCTGGCTCAGAGAAGAAACCAGTGGGAAAACCCGAGGTCTTGGACTCTAAGGGCACTGTCCTCACTGCTGCTACACCTCCAGACGAGGATAAGCTGGAGAGATGGGAGGTCAAGGCTGAGAAGGCTGCTGGTGTTGGATATGCAAACTGTCAAGATTGTGAAACCAATTCCCTGTATCCAGGACCATATAGCTCAGTGGTTTAGAGCACCCAGTATATAGTTGGGAGGTCCTGGGTTCAAACCCCAGTCTGGTCATTTTCTTGTGTGGACCCACAGTTTCCCCTTTGGGCCCATCCCCCTTTGGACATGTTTCCTTATATGGACATGCTTTCCCATTGGGGCAGTTGTCCCCATTGGGTTGTTGAGGTCCCACGAATTCAACAGCTGGAGCTCTCAAGACTGCCATGTCTCATGAGCTCAGGGTGCTCATCAGGGACTGTGAAGACAACCCTATTGCCATCTGGGACACCCTCAAGGCCTCCTTTGTGCAACAGCAAACTGCCCCTCGCTTCAATGCCTACCACACACTCCTATCCATCCAGAAGGACGACTCAGAGTCCCTGGAATCGCTCATTAACAAGGTGGATGAGCAGATTAGAGTCATTCAGTCGCTTTCTCCCTCCTCCTTCACTCTGGACAACCTCTATGACGAGCTGGCTGTCATGGCCATCATTAGGGCGCTGCCACAGTCGTTTGACGAAGTTATACGCACCATCTCAGTCCTGGACAAGTTTGACAAGCAATCTGTGATCCAATCGCTCAGGAACATGGATCAGACACGTTCAAACCTATCTGGGACCTCATCTGCCTTTTCAGCAACATCTGGGCCATCCAGATCGCATCCCAGGGTGCCCCAAGCGTCTCAGTCCACGCCTTCCAGTCATGCCCCACAAGGTGGCTCTTCCAGGAGTCGCAAATGTGACTTCTGCTCTTCCTTGGGCCATATTGAGGCCAAGTGCTTCCTCAAGTAGCGCCTCATGCGTCAGATCAACCCCCCTTCATCCTCCACAGCCTCACCTGCCTCAATCTCGTCTCAGTCACCTCCGGAGGCACCACAGTCCGCTTCAGCTGCATCAGCAAGTGCTCTCTTTTCTGCTCTCCAGGTCGACTCTCACACTTCCTGGAATGCAGACACTGGTGCCTCAGCTCATATGACATTCATGTTATTTGTAGCTAGAGCGTGCTATTCTCTGCTGTTCTGTGACTGTACAACGCTCCATGCGGAGTTACCTTATTTAGATATGCTTAGTCAGGTTGTTATATCCTGCAGAGGACGGAAAATATTCCCTTAGTCTTATATCCTCCTCTGCAGGTGAGTAATTAGTGTTACCTTGATCAATACAGTCTTATATCCTCCTCTGCAGTCCCCTTGTGTCCTCTGTGACCCAAGGGCCCTCTATAGGTCGCACTTTGACAGGTTATGGGCCCTGCCCTGCACCTTAATTCATCCTTCCTGCTCTCCTAGCTGCTTCCATCATCTTGGCTGCTCTTAGCGCCTTCACACTCATTCCAATCACTCCCATTCAATTCCTACTCTTCCATTCATCTAAATCACTTCACTCCTTCCCACTCTATCACACCCACCGCGTTTCCCATGTCTGCATCAAGAGACTCCTCTATCTCGTCCATTTCCACTCTCACCAGCGAAAACTATTGTCTCTGGGCTGATGACATGAAGTCCTGGCTACAGCTCAATGGCCTTTGGCGACTGGTGTCTGGCTCAGAGAAGAAACCAGTGGGAAAACCCGAGGTCTTGGACTCTAAGGGCACTGTCCTCACTGCTGCTACCCCTCCAGACGAGGACAAGCTGGAGAGATGGGAGGTCAAGGCTGAGAAGGCTGCTGGAGCACTCAAGACTGCCATGTCTCATGAGCTCAGGGTGCTCATTAGGGACTGTGAAGACGACCCTATTGCCATCTGGGACACCCTCAAGGCCTCCTTTGTGCAACAGCGAACTGCCCCTCGCTTCAATGCCTACCACACACTCCTATCCATCCAGAAGGACGACTCAGAGTCCCTGGAATCGCTCATTAACAAGGTGGATGAGCAGATTAGAGTCATCCAGTCGCTTTCACCCTCCTCCTTCACTCTGGACAACCTCTATGACGAGCTGGCTGTCATGGCCATCATTAGGGCGCTGCCACAGTCATTTGACGAAGTTATACGCACCATCTCAGTCCTGGACAAGTTTGACAAGCAGTCTGTGATACAAGCGCTCAGGAACATGGATCAGACACGTTCAAACCTATCTGGGACCTCATCTGCCTTTTCAGCAACATCTGGGCCATCCAGATCACATCCCAGGGTGCCCCAAGCGTCTCAGTCCACGCCTTCCAGTCATGCCCCACAAGGTGGCTCTTCCAGGAGTCGCAAATGTGACTTCTGCTCTCGCTTGGACCATATTGAGGCCAAGTGCTTCCTCAAGGAGCGCCTCATGCGTCAGATCAACCCCCCTTCATCCTCCACAGCTTCCCCTGCCTCAATCTCGTCTCAGTCACCTCCAGAGGCCCCACAGTCCGCTTCAGCTGCATCAGCAAGTGCTCTCTTTTCTGCTCTCCAGGTCGACTCTCACACTTCCTGGAATGCAGACACTGGTGCCTCAGCTCATATGACATTCAATCGTCACTGGATGCGCAATTTGAAGCCGCATCGCGTCGAAATTAGGCTGGCTGATGGGTCTGTGGTCTATTCTGAAGGGGTGGGGTCGGTCCGGTTCAATCCTGTGGTGAATGGCAAGGAAATGGCGCCTCTAGAGCTCACTAATGTCCTATATGTCCCTGCACTCTGCAATAATCTATTATCTGTGCTATACCTCACTCTCCATCGCCGCTTCGTCGTCTCTATTGAGAGGGACACCCTACACTTCATCAGGGACAACAGGATCGCCATCCAAGCGAAGACTGGAGCCTCAAATGCAGCCTATGTTGTTGGGCACACCATTCCAGTGGAGGAGTTCGCCTCATTATCATCTGCCACCACTCTTCCATTGGACTGGAACCTCTGGCATCGTCGCCTCTGCCACCATCACTTGGCAGGCATCAAGAAGCTGCTCTCAGGCAACCTGGTGACGGGTTTCAAGCTTGATTCACAGGCTAACCCTGATCCAGTATGCGAAGCCTGCAAAGCTGGCAAGATGCATGCAGATCCCTTTCCATCTTCGACCTCTAGAGCCTCAAATCCGCTTCAGCTAGTCCACAGCGACGTCCATGGCCCAGTCAGGGTGCCTACACATCAAGGGTATCGCTATTGGGTGACATTCATCGACGACTTCTCTCGCTTCAAGGCAGTTTACCTCTTGAAGCAAAAGTCTGAGACCTTTGCTGCCTTCAAACAGTTCAAGGCTTGGGCTGAGAATCTCACTGGAGCGAAGCTGATCACTCTGAGGGATGATAAGGGTGGGGAGTACATGTCTGGCGAGTTTGAGGCATTCTGCATAGAGCACGGCATTCAGAGGCAGCACACTGTCAGGAATCGCCCTCAGCAGAATGGGGTCGCTGAGAGGACCAACAGGACGATAGAGGAAGCCATCATCTCCATGCTGCATGAGTCTGGGATGTCTACAGCATTCTGGGGCGAAGCTCTTGCCACTTTCATTCACACTAGCAACAGACTCGTCACCTCAGCGCTCCCAGACAGCACACCTTATCAGGCATTCAATGGGAGCAAGCCAGATCAGTCCAGGCTTCGTGTCTGGGGCTGTACTGCATATGTGCTGATCCAGAGGGACAAGCGTCCACTTGGGAGCCTTGGATTGCACATGGAGAAGTGTGTATTCATTGGATACCCTCAGGGCTACAAGGGATGGAAGTTTTACAACCCTTTGACCAAGAAGGTGTTCATATCAGAGAGGGCTGACTTTGATGAACGGTTCTTCATGCTCCAGGCTCACTCTGTACCCCACCTGCCTCGCCCTCGTCTCAATTCCCTGCTTGAGACGCCCCCTACCTCAATTTCACTCCCAGACATCTCAGATGATGTCCTGGACGCTCCATCTGATTCACAGATGCCAGTTCATGGGGGAGATGGGTCTACTGCTTCTGATCTGCCATCTGTTCACCATATCTCGCCTCCAAGCGTCGCTCCAGTGCCTGCTCACTCACAGACACCGCCATCCATCTATCACTCACTTCCTCCTTCATCTTCATCGCCTTCAACCCCTCCAGCTTGCCATCCTCATCATCCTCCTGCTCCCCCTCGTCCTCAGCGCTCCAGACGTCCCAGAGATGAGTGGCTGCCGGAGCAATGGGCCATTCCAGATCGCTACAAGCAGCCAAGGGAGCCTACACCAGCAGTGGTCTCTTCAGACGAAGATGACGACTCTGATGATCCCCTTGACATCATCCAAGCTGGTGCAGCGTCTACAGCTGAGCCCACATCCTATAGGCAGTCGCAGCAGCGCTCGGACGCAGATCTGTGGCACAAGGCGTGTGAGGAAGAGATGGAGGCTCACAGATTGAATGGCACTTGGGAGGTCGTCAAGCTGCCGCCTGGGAAGCGTGCAATTGGCTCCAGATGGTTCATGAAGGTGAAGCACAATGCTGATGGCTCCCTGGACCGGTACAAGGCGAGATTGGTGGCCAAGGGCTATTCTCAGCGCCCTGGCTTTGATTTCAAGGAGACATTCGCTCCCGCAGTTCGCTACTCCACCATTCGCATTGTCCTTGCACTAGCTGCTCTGGAAGACCTCGAACTTCGCTCCATTGACATCTCTCATGCCTGCAAGGATGGAGCCAAGATTGATTCAATCGTCCAAGAGCTGTCCAGTCACTTCAAACTGCGAGATCTTGGCCCTACCACCCAGTTACTTGGCCTGGAAATCATCAGAGACCGTCCTAATCGTACACTCTCCATCTCCCAGAGCCAGTACATCTCGAATCTCCTTCAGGAGCACGGTCTGAGCGATTCCAAGCCTGTCTCTACTCCTCTCAACCCTGGCACACGTCTTTCCACCTCCATGTGTCCCCAGACCGATGCAGAAGCGTCAGAAATGCGCCAGTTCCCCTACATCTCTGTTGTAGGCTGCCTGATGTATCTGGCAGTCACCACAAGGCCAGACATCGCCTATGCTGCCGGAGTTCTTGCCAGATTCAACTCCAATCCTGGCCTGGCTCACTGGCAAGCTGCCAAACATGTGCTTCGCTATCTGAAGGGTACAATCGACTACAAGCTTGTCTACAAGCCCTCCACATCGCCTGAGCCCTTCGTCACTTACTCAGATGCTGATCATGGTGGTAACCCGGACAATGGCAAGTCGACTGGTGGATATGTGGTGAAGATTGGCTCTGGAGCGGTGTCTTGGAGCTCCAAGTTGCAGGCTTTGGTTGCCTTGTCCACAACTGAGGCAGAGCACATCTCTGCTGTTGAGGCAGGCAAAGAGATCCTGTGGATGCGTCAGTTCATGGGGGAGCTTGGCTACAGCATTTCTGGCCCTTCACTGCTGAGAATGGACAATCAATCAGCCATTGCAGTGAGCAAGAACCCAGAGCATCACAGCAAGATGAAGCATCTCTCCCTTCGCCTGTTTTGGCTAAGGGATGCTGTTCAGGACGGGCTAATCACTCCTAGCTTTGTGACGACGCAGGAGATGGCTGCTGACATCTTCACGAAGGCCCTTGACCGGTTTAAGGTGCAGAAGTGTGCCAGCATGCTTGGTTTGTTTAGTTAACAGTTTGGAGCCTTGCACATTCATGGGGGAGTGTTATTTGTAGCTAGAGCGTGCTATTCTCTGCTGTTCTGTGACTGTACAACGCTCCAAGTGGAGTTCCCTTATTTAGATATGCTTAGTCAGGTTGGTATATCCTGCAGAGGACGGAAAATATTCCCTTAGTCTTATATCCTCCTCTGCAGGTGAGTAATTAGTTTTACAATATAGTCTTATATCCTCCTCTGCAGTCTCCTTGTGTCCTCTGTGACTCAAGGGCCCTCTATAGGTCGCACTTTGACAAATTGCACGCTTCCCAGGCGGCAGCTTGACGACCTCCCAAGTGCCATTCAATCTGTGAGCCTCCATCTCTTCCTCACATGCCTTGTGCCACAGATCTGCGTCCGAGCGCTGCTGCGACTACCTATAGGATGTGGGCTCAGCTGTAGACGCTGCACCAGCTTGGATGATGTCAAGGGGATCATCAGAGTCATCATCTGTCAAAGTGCGACCTATAGAGGGCCCTTGAGTCACAGAGGACACAAGGAGACTGCAGAGGAGGATATAAGACTATATTGATCAAGGTACAATTAATTACTCACCTGCAGAGGAGGATATAAGACTAAGGGAATATTTTCCGTCCTCTGCAGGATATAACAACCTGACTAAGCATATCTAAATAAGGTAACTCCGCTTGGAGCGTTGTACAGTCACAGAACAGCAGAGAATAGCACGCTCTAGCTACAAATAACATCATCTTCATCTGAAGAGACCACTGCTGGTGTAGGCTCCCTTGGCTGCTTGTAGCGATCTGGAATGGCCCATTGCTCCGGCAGCCACTCATCTCTGGGACGTCTGGAGCGCTGAGGACGAGGGGGAACAGGAGGATGATGAGGATGGCGAGCTGGAGGGGTTGAAGGCGATGAAGATGAAGGAGGAAGTGAGTGATAGATGGATGGAGGTGTCTGTGAGTGAGCAGGCACTGGAGCGACGCTTGGAGGCGAGATATGGTGAACAGATGGCAGATCAGAAGCAGTAGACCCATCTCCCCCATGAACTGGCATCTGTGAATCAGATGGAGCGTCCAGGACATCATCTGAGATGTCTGGGAGTGAAATTGAGGTAGGGGGCGTCTCAAGCAGGGAATTGAGACGAGGGCGAGGCAGGTGGGGTACAGAGTGAGCCTGGAGCATGAAGAAGCGTTCATCAAAGTCAGCCCTCTCTGATATGAACACCTTCTTGGTCACAGGGTTGTAGAACTTCCATCCCTTGTAGCCCTGAGGGTATCCAATGAATACACACTTCTCCATGTGCAATCCAAGGCTCCCAAGTGGACGCTTGTCCCTCTGGATCAGCACATATGCAGTACAGCCCCAGACACGAAGCCTGGACAGATCTGGCTTGCTCCCATTGAATGCCTGATAAGGTGTGCTGTCTGGGAGCGCTGAGGTGACGAGTCTGTTGCTAGTGTGAATGAAAGTGGCAAGAGCTTCGCCCCAGAAGGCTGTAGACATGCCAGACTCATGCAGCATGGGGATGATGGCTTCCTCTATCTGTTATTTGTAGCTAGAGCGTGCTATTCTCTGCTGTTCTGTGACTGTACAACGCTCCAAGCGGAGTTACCTTATTTAGATATGCTTAGTCAGGTTGTTATATCCTGCAGAGGACGGAAAATATTCCCTTAGTCTTATATCCTCCTCTGCAGGTGAGTAATTAGTTTTACCTTGATCAATATAGTCTTATATCCTCCTCTGCAGTCTCCTTGTGTCCTCTGTGACTCAAGGGCCCTCTATAGGTCGCACTTTCACACTATCGTCCTGTTGGCCCTCTCAGCGACCCCATTCTGCTGAGGGCGATTCCTGACAGTGTGCTGCCTCTGAATTGCAGTGCTCTATGCAGAATGCCTCAAACTCGCCAGACATGTACTCCCCACCCTTATCATCCCTCAGAGTGATCAGCTTCGCTCCAGTGAGATTCTCAGCCCAAGCCTTGAACTGTTTGAAGGCAGCAAAGGTCTCAGACTTTTGCTTCAAGAGGTAAACTGCCTTGAAGCGAGAGAAGTCGTCGATGAATGTCACCCAATAGCGATACCCTTGATGTGTAGGCACCCTGACTGGGCCATGGACGTCGCTGTGGACTAGCTGAAGCGGATTTGAGGCTCTAGAGGTCGAAGATGGAAAGGGATCTGCATGCATCTTGCCAGCTTTGCAGGCTTCGCATACTGGATCAGGGTTAGCCTGTGAATCAAGCTTGAAACCCGTCACCAGGTTGCCTGAGAGCAGCTTCTTGATGCCTGCCAAGTGATGGTGGCAGAGGCGACGATGCCAGAGGTTCCAGTCCAATGGAAGAGTGGTGGCAGATGATAATGAGGCGAACTCCTCCACTGGAATGGTGTGCCCAACAACATAGGCTGCATTTGAGGCTCCAGTCTTCGCTTGGATGGCGATCCTGTTGTCCCTGATGAAGTGTAGGGTGTCCCTCTCAATAGAGACGACGAAGCGGCGATGGAGAGTGAGGTATAGCACAGATAATAGATTATTGCAGAGTGCAGGGACATATAGGACATTAGTGAGCTCTAGAGGCGCCATTTCCTTGCCATTCACCACAGGATTGAACCGGACCGACCCCACCCCTTCAGAATAGACCACAGACCCATCAGCCAGCCTAATTTCGACGCGATGCGGCTTCAAATTGCGCATCCAGTGACGATTGAATGTCATATGAGCTGAGGCACCAGTGTCTGCATTCCAGGAAGTGTGAGAGTCGACCTGGAGAGCAGAAAAGAGGGCACTTGCTGATGCAGCTGAGGCGGACTGTGGGGCCTCTGGAGGTGACTGAGACGAGATTGAGGCAGGGGAAGCTGTGGAGGATGAAGGGGGGTTGATCTGACGCATGAGGCGCTCCTTGAGGAAGCACTTGGCCTCAATATGGTCCAAGCGAGAGCAGAAGTCACATTTGCGACTCCTGGAAGAGCCACCTTGTGGGGCATGACTGGAAGGCGTGGACTGAGACGCTTGGGGCACCCTGGGATGTGATCTGGATGGCCCAGATGTTGCTGAAAAGGCAGATGAGGTCCCAGATAGGTTTGAACGTGTCTGATCCATGTTCCTGAGCGCTTGTATCACAGACTGCTTGTCAAACTTGTCCAGGACTGAGATGGTGCGTATAACTTCGTCAAATGACTGTGGCAGCGCCCTAATGATGGCCATGACAGCCAGCTCGTAATAGAGGTTGTCCAGAGTGAAGGAGGAGGGTGAAAGCGACTGGATGACTCTAATCTGCTCATCCACCTTGTTAATGAGCGATTCCAGGGACTCTGAGTCGTCCTTCTGGATGGATAGGAGTGTGTGGTAGGCATTGAAGCGAGGGGCAGTTCGCTGTTGCACAAAGGAGGCCTTGAGGGTGTCCCAGATGGCAATAGGGTCGTCTTCACAGTCCCTAATGAGCACCCTGAGCTCATGAGACATGGCAGTCTTGAGTGCTCCAGCAGCCTTCTCAGCCTTGACCTCCCATCTCTCCAGCTTGTCCTCGTCTGGAGGGGTAGCAGCAGTGAGGACAGTGCCCTTAGAGTCCAAGACCTCGGGTTTTCCCACTGGTTTCTTCTCTGAGCCAGACACCAGTCGCCAAAGGCCATTGAGCTGTAGCCAGGACTTCATGTCATCAGCCCAGAGACGATAGTTTTCGTTGGTGAGAGTGGAAATGGATGAGATGGAGGAGTCTCTTGACGTAGACATGGTAAACGCGGTGGGTGCGATAGAGTGGGAAGGAATGGAGTGATTTGGATGAGTGGAAGAGTAGGAATTGAATGGGAGTGATTGGAATGAATGTGAAGGCGCTAAGAGCAGCCAAGACGATGGAAGCAGCTAGGAGAGCAGGGAGGATGAATTAAGGCGCAGGGCAGGGCCCATAACCTGTGAAAGTGCAACCTATAGAGGGCCCTTGAGTCACAGAGGACACAAAGGGGACTGCAGAGGAGGATATAAGACTGTATTGATCAAGGTAAAACTAATTACTCACCTGCAGAGGAGGATATAAGACTAAGGGGATATTTTCCATCCTCTGCAGGATATACCAACCTGACTAAGCATATCTAAATAAGGTAACTCCACTTGGAGCGTTGTACTGTCACAGAACAGCAGAGAATAGCACGCTCTAGCTACAAATAACAGATGGATCCTCCAAGTTTTGGGCAATTCGAGTTTACAATTAACTCCCCAAGCAGATATGACTTTGAATGGTCCATGTTGCCTAGGAGCTAGTTTGGCTTTGGGGTGCATGGTGTGGATAATGGTTCCTTCTAGCCAAACTTGGTCACCTGGTTGGGGTTCGTAGGTGGCTGTGGATACATGGGTGTTTCTCATGACTTCAGCTGCTACCTTCAGTGCAGCAGATACTTCAATATGAATTTGTTCTAGGGAGTGAAGGCGTTCTTCTACTGTGGGTATTTTGGATGCAAAGTTGACTGGTGGAATGAATTCTGGTTTGTAGCCGTACCAGATCTCGAAGGGTGATTTTCCTGTGGCGCTGTGTTGTCTTGCGTTGTGGGCAAATTCCATGAAGGGTATTAGTTCTACCCAGTTGTCGACTTGGAAATTACAAAAGACGCGTAGGTATTGTTCTAGTTCCTGGTTGACGCGTTCTGTTTCTCCATCTGTTTGTGGATGGAATGCTGTAGACATGGTTGACTTGATGCCTAGTTTGCTCCAAACTTCTTGCATTACTTTGGAGGCAAATTGTGGTCCTCTATCGGATATTACTTGGTGTGGTAGGCCTGTTCGTCTCCAGACTTGTTCTAAGTATAACTTGGATGTTTCTTCGGCAGTGATGGTCTTGTTACATGAAGCAATTATTGTTGCTTTACTGAGACAATCCACTACAATGAATAGTGAATCGTATCCTTGTGACGTGGGGAGATCCGTGATGAAGTCCATAGTGATTATTTCCCAAATTTCGTTAGGGACTTGATTTGGTTGTAAGGGTACTTGGTTTCTTGGTTTGACTTTTGTTGCTTGGCAAGTGGCGCATCCATCCACATAGCTTTTGACAAAGGTGGACATGCCTGGCCACCAGAATTCTCATGAAATTAGTTCGTAGGTCTTCCATCTTCCAGGGTGTCCTGTGGCAAGATGGTCATGGTATTGCTTGACTATTTCTCTTCGGAGATCTTCATTCTTGGGGACGTATACTTGTCCTTTGTACAGGATGATTCCATCTTCTAGGTTCCAATCTTCTAAGCCCTTTGTGAGGGATCTAGGGCCATTCTTTAGAAGGGTTTCTATGGCAAGGCTAACTTCTTTGTCGTATTCCTGAGTGTTCTTGATTTGTTGTCATAATGTGGTGTTTCCTTGGACTGTGATTGTTGTGGGTTGGACTGCGTGGATTGCGAAAAATTTGGTATCCAAGAGCACATGATCGTTTTCTTTGTGAGCTATCCCCTCTTTAAGGTCTGGATGCCTGGACAGGGCATCCGACTTATTTTGGGTACCAGGTTTGTGGACGATTGTGAACTTGAAACTTGAGAGGAAGAGGGCCCATTGGGCTTGGCGTTGGGTAAGTTTCTGTTTCGTGGAGAAATAGACCAAATTTCCATGGTCCGACCAAATTTTGAGGGTGTCTTCGTGTCCTTCAAGGTAGTGGCGAAAAATTTCCAGGGTGTGGATGATAGCGAGGAGTTCTTTATCGTGGATTTCATAGTTCTGTTCGGCAGGCTGTAGAGACTTGGAGTGGTACGCGATGGGGTTGTTATTTGTAGCTAGAGCGTGCTATTCTCTGCTGTTCTGTGACTGTACAACGCTCCAAGCGGAGTTACCTTATTTAGATATGCTTAGTCAGGTTGTTATATCCTGCAGAGGACGGAAAATATTCCCTTAGTCTTATATCCTCCTCTGCAGGTGAGTAATTAGTTTTACCTTGATCAATATAGTCTTATATCCTCCTCTGCAGTCCCCTTGTGTCCTCTGTGACTCAAGGGCCCTCTATAGGTCGCACTTTCACAGGGGTGCCAACGGTTGAGTGCATCGGGTTGTTCTAAGATGGCGCCAGTGGCAAAATCACTAGCGTCCATGATTAAGCGGAAAGGCTTATCATGGTCTGGCAGGGCAAGGACAGGTGCAGTGGTGAAAGCTGTGATGAATGTCTGAAAGGCTGTGGATGCTTCTGGGGTCCATAGGAAGGGTACTTCTTTCTTGGTTAAGTCAAACAAGGGGCGTGCAATGGTGGAGAAGTCCTTGATGAAGCGTCGATAAAAGTTGCAAAATCCCAGGAAGGCTTGAACTTGTTTGACCGTCTTAGGAGGTGGCCAGTCTCGTATTCCTGCCACCTTAGCTGGGTCCATGGCAATTTGTCCTTTGGATATAACAAGTCCGAGGTATTCTATGGATGTCTGGGCAAAGGAGCATTTCTCTGGTTTCAAGTAGAGGTCATATTTTGCTAGGCGTGATAATACTTTGTGGGTGAGTCTGGTTAGTGTGGGGAGGTCCTCTGCAAATATCAGGATGTCATTGAGATAGACGACAACATGTCCTTCGTCTATCAGGTCTTCGAAGATGGTGTTCATGAATGTTTGAAACATGGCAGGGGCATTGCAGAGGCCAAATGTCATGACTGTGGGTTCATATAGTCCGAGGGGTGTCTTGAAAGCAGCTTTGTACTTGTCGCCTTTGCGGACTCATATATTGTTGTAGCCCCATCGGATATCTAACTTGGTGAACCATCTTGCGCCATGTAGTTTATCAATGAGCTCAGGGATTAATGGCAATGGGGTGGCGTTCTTGATCATAATATCATTTAATGCTCGATAATCTTGTACTGGGCGTAACTTGCCATCTTTCTTATCTATAAAGAAGAAGGGGCTGGCCATGGGTGACTTGGAAGGGCGAATATATCCCCTTTGTAGGTGGTCTGTGATATAAATCTTCAATGCTTCTGATTCTTTGGGCGTAAGACGATAGATGGAGCAATTCTTCATGGTGGCTCCAGGTTTCAATTCTATGGCATGGTCCCATGGCTGGTGCTGTGGTAGTCTTTGGGAGGCTGTCTCGCTAAATATCTTAGTGTACTGTGAAAACTGGGCTGGGATGTGTTCTGTGGATGTCTTGGGTGCTGTTCTAGCTGCAATTTCTGTGCTCGTGGTGGTCTTGGCTCTAATGAGTATATCTTCTTCCTTGGTTTCTTGATGTAGGTACAGGAACGGCTCCATGGCTTCTTGACTAAAAGCAGGTTCACCTGCGTCTTGCTGTTCTTCCGTGGTTTGTAAAACATTGATCGTGGTTGCTCGCGTCTGCGGCTTCTTGGCTGTAATAACTAGGGACTTGGTGGATAGTGTGCAGGTCTTGGGGCATCTTGTGAAGGCGAGTTGTGGCGTGGCCCAGTTAACTTCTGGGTTGTGTGCTTTGAGCCAGTCTGTTCCTAGAATAATATCATGGTCGCCTAGCGTGGTTACGTAGAGTTCAACACATTCGTCGTGGTATTCTCCATTGGAAGTCTTTATCCGGATTATCTGGATTGTAGTATATCGAACTGATCCTTGTTTGTTCAATGTTCCATCCACATTCCGTACTGGAAGTGGGTTAACTAGGGTTCTGAGAGTTAGGTTATTCCTCTTGGCAAAGTCTTGATCTATGATGATTCCTTCTGTGCCGCTGTCTAGTAAAGCCCGTGCACTGATTTCTTGACCGGTTTTCTTTCCTACTAGAGTGATTCTGAGCGTAATTGAGGGTGATCGTCTATTCCGTATCGTATCACCGGGTACAGGCTCAGAATCTAACGTCTCTAGTAATGAGTATCCTTGGGTAAAACTATGGTTGGCCACTCGTAAAGCCCTAACTGACAGTGCTTCAGTAGGGTAGTTCAACAATCCTCTGGAAGGGGGGCTGATTGAGGGCGTGGAATCGTGATGTGTGCTGGGGGACTGTGATACATTGCCGCTATCTGGGCAGGGTGATCTTTGGGGGGATCCTCGTAGGATTCTTCTTGAGTTAGGGTCGCGCGTGCCCTAAAGTCTGACCGCTGATTACTGGGTCTTCCATTCCCTTGTCCTTGTCGTTGGGAGCTATTCCTGGTCCGGCAGTCCTTGGCTCGGTGGTTCGGCTTTCCGCAATAAAAACAGAGCTTCTCCTTGAAGCGTCGATCTTTTTCTTCCTTGGTTATTCTGCCTGCTTGCTGAGGTCTTATACTCGTGGCTGTGGTGGCGTTGACGTGAGCGCCGTCTTCTTCGGCGTACATGGCCCTATTTCTTGGCCCTTGAAGTCTTTGTCCTGTGAATGCTGGGTTACTGTAGAGACGCCATACACGGTCGAATTCTCTTGCTAGTTCGACCAATTTGTCTAGGGTTGTGGGCTGTGGTGATACACCAATAATCTTCTGGTGCAGAGCTGCAGGGAGTGCCTTTCTAAAGGCAAACATCTTGGTTTCTTCGTTTGCACCTGATCTGCACGCGTACGTGGACCATTCTTGGTACCAATCATTGAAGGGTCGATTTCCCATACGACAGGAGTACATGAGGTTGGTTGATTCTAACTTGGTGTGTGACGGAATGAAGTGTTTCTTGAACGCGTCTCTGAAATCGTTCCAGGTGCCAAAGTCTATGGGCGTGGCTGTGAGGGCTTTGGTCTGCTGATCTTGGGCCCAATCTCCTGCTGGGGTACCAATCTTGAAGTGTGTTAAGGCAGCTGATACGCGCTTGCCTTTGTTGGTGTACGTGGATTCATTGAGATAGTAGTAGTTTTCAACACTACTCCAAAAGGCTTCTGCCTTGTCTTGTTTGCCATAGAATGGTTCTGGGGGTGTTCCTAATAACTTGGCACCTCCTCCTGAAGCCATGGTGCTTGTTACTGGGGGTGTCGGTGGTGGAGAAGGGGATTGACTCTTGGTACCAAAAAGCTTCGGTTGTCTTGGCGTGAACAGTGGGTAACTTGGTTGACTGGATGGTCCTGGGGTACTTGGGAGTGCGCCTGGTAGTTTTCCTGCTGATGGTGACTGGGGGGTGTGTGATCCTGATAAACTAGCTAGTACTGAGGCGACGGTCTTGGTGGTTTTGTCTAGGAGGCCTGATACTTCTGCCTGTTCTGTTTCTGAATTCTCTTGGTCTGTACTTGGCGGTGGAGATAAGTCTGATCCTTCTTGGTCAGAGTCTGGGAAGACTACTCTTCTGTTATTCTTGTAGACCCAAAGTTCTCGTTTGGTCGACCAACGGACTTCCTTTCCGTTGTACTTGGCTGTGAGATTGTGGTGATTGTACGATCCTTTGTCAAATTTGCTATATCCTGGGTAAGCGTCTTCAAAATCGTCTTTGCTGACAGTGTCGTCTGTCCCAAAGAATTTCCACGGGAACTTCCCGTTTGGGCTCGTGAGTTCTTCTGTGTTCCAGATAACGTGGATTAGATTATTGTCAAGGGAGAAGAAGGGGTTCTTGAAGTAGATGGGGACTCTTGCTAGTTCTTCGGGGGTAAGGTCTCTAGTGTTTTGGTCTGGTTGATTGCTCATTCACTAGAGTGTCTTTGTAGTCTTGATATGGTCCAACCGTCTGAGTCCCAGGCGTAAAAGATTTTATACCCTGGTTGTAGTGTTATCCCATGAGTTGCACTTGGTCATTGGCTAGATCAAATCCAACAGTATTCTTCAAATATCCTGTAATGTGATATTAAGACACTAGATCTCCACAAGAGTCCTTGGAACCCTACTGGGTCTGTGGTGATGTCGCGGATGTTGTTGACTGTGTGTTGGAGATTTAGGGGAACTCCGTGTCTCTGGAATATGAGTTGACAGTGCTGCTTGAAGGTCTGTAATTCTCTGGGGTTTCTCGTGGGTAGTGTTCTTGAAATGAAGGGTACTTCTGGGAGGTGGTAATACGTGGGTTGGGTTGCTAGGAATTGTCCTTCTTCACTACTAGTGGAGGGTTGACGAACGACTGGGGGAAGCTCGTGATAACCTGGATAAGTGGGGGTCGCTTGAACTGGGTTACTTGGACGTGTACTTGTTGCTTGATTTACTCTCCTAATGTCTCTATTAGGGATTACTGGGGGGTGTTCTTCTGGAGAGGGAATAGGCTGTATCCCTTCTTATAAACTGGTTTCGTTGTCTTTGGTTTCTGTGACGTTGGGATACTTGTTGAGATGCCAGGGTGATAGCCCAATCGAGTGCGCTTTCTGCCAGGGTGATTTTAAACAAGGAACCTTCTATATTCTTTCTCTAGAAGGTAGGTAGTCTTGGCCTGGAGCCCACAATACTACACTAGGTGGAGTAGGTGGGGTATCTGGTCTGTAACCACAAGTACAGACTTCTTTACTACACCAACAGACGCCGTTACTGATCCACTGGTTGGCAGGTTCTCCCCAACCGCTATCAGTATCTGTGAGTGGTGTAGGGGGACTTGGACTTGGACTTGGTGGATTGCTTGATGGGAGAGGCTCGTCTCCGTTCTCTTGGATATCAAGATGTGTAATGAAGTCGTGATCGTCAGGGGCATCTGGGGGGAGGTGAAAGATTCTTGGGTTGATGATGTTGATGTCTGGGTTTTCAAGGGTTGTTTCCCAGAAGCTTCCCCACTTGAAGGTATATTCGCGACCTTCAGTGATAACTAGGCGTGGTCCGAGTTGGGTAGATTCTAGTCGAATCTCTTGGAAGGATATTTGGACTTGTTCGTAGTCCGGTCGAAACCGTTCGAGGAAGTATTGTCTTTCTCTGTTTAGGAGCTTTTCTATGATGTGCTGTCTTCTAGGGGCAATGTGGACAAACCAAAGATAGTCGTCTTTGTTCCACAGGAGGGTTGATTCTATCGGAGTGCCATGGACTGTGAGTGTCTTGGACAGGTGCCAATACAGGAGTTGTTCTTGTGCTAGGTTGCTAAGCCTATCTAGCTTGCTGGTGACAAAGTCTTGAAACTCGACTAAGGTGAGTACTCTTCCAAATGGAAGTATAGCGTCGAGGTCTTTAAGGAGAAGGGTACTGTCACTCCAAACTTCTACTGTGTTGGAGTGGGCAAGGTTAACGAGAGTGCTGGAAGGATAGTAAAACTGGAATTGTCTTTCTCTGTGGGTTTTAAAGAGTGCTTGAGAGCGATTAATTTGCTCTTGTTCAGAGATTTGAGTCAGACAAAAATGTGACACTAAACCCCTTTTATTTTTCTACCAATGACCAATCTGACTACAACTACTTACTTGTAAAGTAAATAGTTATAGTTCCTGTTGATCTAAGTGGGTAGAGATATACAGGAAGGGGTCAGTGGGAAGTCGAGGCGTGAAGCAATAAGAAAGGAGGGAGGGGCTGGTCCTAACTGCGTCCTCAAAATGGTACCCTTGATTGATTACAAATATCCGGTCCTGCCAAAAGGCCAAGTATCCGTACGTGGATATGATCCTACTGTCCAGAAAATCTTGGAGCTCGAGGGTGACTAGAGTCCCAACATACGCCTGCCGAATAACTTGGTTTAGCGGGGCGAATGCCCGACGGATACCTTCTCAGAAGTTGTACTTGATGGAGCCAAGAGGGAGGTCTTGGCTCGGAAGGTCGAGGATGGCTTGGGAGCAGGCGTATAGGGGGGGGATCCCGAGAGCGAGGGTGAGGGGGCGGTGACGAGGGTAGAGCTGGATGTAATGAGGGGACCAGAAGTGGAAAGGGGTGACGTGGGGGAAGTTAGGGGGGTATGCGAGGAGGTGGTCAATAGAGGGGAGCTGTGTTAGTGAGACCTGATAGAACTCCGATATTGGTCTCCACTCTTCTCCCTGGGGTGTCTGGACGTTTATGAACTGGTGGGGGTGCGGGCCAGTGGTAACATTGACACAGGATGGGAGGCGAACGATGGGCAGGGCAGGAGGGATGTTCTCCTGATTATCGTGGGGGAGGTCATGGTTGGGGGTGTCTACGTGGGGGACACCTTCTGCTATGTGGTGGTAGTCAATGGGCGAGTCTGGAGTGGTGGGGCGAGCAGGAAGAGACGAGGACCGGGGGCGAGGTGAGACAAGACGGACCGACGGAGACGGGAGGTCAGAGAGGGGCGACAAGGGCCCAATCAGGGGGGACTGGAATACTTGGACCGGATCTGGGTACACCAGTTCCGGGGACAGGGAGCGAGGGACGAGGGGGGCGCCGGATTGAATGGCTACTTGAGACCGGATGTCAAAATCTGGGGACAGGGACGATGGGTGAGAGACAGGGGACGGGACACCAGAGAGAGCAAGGTAGTTCTCGTCGAGTAAAACGTACTTGACGCCAGGGGATGCCTCTGCGTAAGAGAGGGGGGTAGCAGGGCGAGGTGTCGGGGGGCGGGAGAAGACCGGGGACGAGGGCGCTACAAAAGCAGCCGGACCTTGGGGGAGAGCGACTTGCTCAACTTGGACAAGGGGGGTGTTCAACCCCACCGGAGACAATGGAAGAGTGAGAGGAGAGGAAGGGGACAGGCGACGACGAGGGGGGCCACGATACTGGGGCTCCCACGAGGTATAGTACAAACTGGAATCACCGTCCCAGTGACCGAAATCGTCTCCGAAATCAGACACTATCAAGGAGCGTCCAGGTCAGATAAGGAGACTGTCCAAGTGTGATGAACACTCACTCAGAGTGTTCGTGCAGGACACTTGGCTGACGAGGAATGTGAGGAACGATGAAGAAGGCAGGGAAAACTTGGAGGAACTTGGCTAGTACGAGGATAACAAGGAGATCGCGAATCCAAGCTATGGTTATAGCGAAGAAAGGCACAAGGGAGTTATCCAGGTGGGAGTCACAAGTGGACAGTTTGAGGGACTGTCCGTTCTATTGCTCTAGCTTATATACCTGGGTACATGGTCTGTGCGTACTTTAGGGGAGGCTTACTACTTCCCACAGGTGCTGCGCAATGGAAGGTTCTGGAAAGGTTCTAAATATATCAACCAATCAGAATAATCGTAGGTATTGTATGACTGCTCCGCAGTCAATTGCGCAGGATTGCACCATAGTGGTGTGACTGCTCCGCAGTCCAATAGGATTAATCCAAAGAGTGGTACGACTTCCAGTCGTCAGGTGACTTGATAAACATAGGATAATCACATGACCACTCACGTGATCGTCGGAGTACGAATTTGGAACTCCGACTTCGGATTTCCCCTTTAGGAAATTGATTACATAAGACCGGGCCGGTGTGGACCGGTTTTAGACGCTCGAGTCACGACCCAAGTTTACAGGTTCATGACAGATATCGATCCATGAGAATCCCAGTTCTTTTCAAATCTGCATGCGCAACAGCCGAACGACAAGTACTCCTGGACTCAGGAGCCACTGACAACTTTATTTGCGCCTCACTACTGAAGCAGCTGCAAATTGGAACATGTGACGTCACGCAACCAATACACATCTGGAACGTGGACAGAACTCATAACCAAGACGGGGCTATTACCCAATACACCGATTTGAATGTCCGCACCAGAAATGACACCAAGACACTTCACTTCCTAGTAATGAACCTAGGAAGGGACAAAGTTATATTAGGCTACCCCTGGTTTTCGGCGTTCGAACCACTTGTAAAGTGGGGCAAGGCAATGCTGAATGAAGAGTTCCAACCTGTAGTTGTATCCAGCCTCCAGTCATCAGACGAAGCCACGCCCATTGAAGCATCCATACGGGTGTTGGAGACGTACCAACTCAATGAGGAGGCATGGGAGCAACTGATGGACGATGAGCAGGAACCCCACGTAGCACTAATACATAAAACTATGACCGCATCCGAATTGGCGCAACAAGAAGCGGCCAAAAGGAAGGAGCGAATATTTGAAGAGATGGTCCCACCAGAATATCAACAACACTGCAAAGTCTTCAGCAAAGAAGCGTCCCATCGCCTCCCATCAAGACGGCCGTGGGACCACACCATTGACCTAATACCCAACACCCCTGCAACGATGGACTGCAAAGTGTATCCACTAACGCAGGAGGAGGATAAGGCCCTTGAAGTATTTCTCGCTGAGCAACTCAAAAGAGGGTATATCTGACTGTCGAAATCCCCATACGTCTTGCCATTCTTCTTTATAAAGAAGAAAGACGGGAAACTTAGACCCATACAAGACTACCGACATCTCAACGAAGTCACCATTCGCAATCACTATCCACTACCCCTCATTCCTGAACTTATCGACAAAATCCATGATGCGCGGCTCTTTACCAAGCTGGACATTCGCTGGGGATACAATAACATCCATGTAGACGAAGGAGACGAGTGGAAAGCTGCCTTCAAAACGAACAAAGGAGCCTTTGAACCACTCGTAATGTACTTCAGCCTCACGAACTCCCCAGCCACATTCCAAGCGATGATGGACTCCACGTTCAGAGGGCCAGTACTGACGGGCGAAGTGATCGTGTACATGGATGACATTCTCATTGCAACCATCGACAACTTAGAGCGTCATCGTGAGAGGGTTCACCAAGTCCTAACGATCTGCGAAGAAAACGACCTCTATATCAAACCAGAGAAGTGCGAGTTCGAGGTGCGTGAGACTGAATACCTCGGACTCATCATCGGACACGGGAAGCTGCGAATGGACCCTGTAAAGGTACGGGGTATTTGCGACTGGCAGCCCCCAAAGAACCTCAGGGAAGTGTGCACCTTCATCAGCTTCTGTAACTTCTACTGCCGATTCATTAAAGGATTCTCTTCACTCGCACGCCCTCTTAATGACCTCATGAAAAAGGACACCTCATGGCACTGGGGAACAGATCAACAACATGCGTTCGAGCACGTTAAAGATCAGATATGCCAAGAACCGGTCCTCCTATTTCCCAACCTAACAAAACCATTCGAACTGGAGGTAGACACGTCCAACGTCACGATTGGCACCGTGCTCAACCAACTGGGAGATGACCAGAAACTCCACCCAGTCGCATTCCACTCAGAATCGCTGTCCCAGGCCAAGAGGAACTACGACATTTATGACAGAGAGCTACTCACGGTGGTCAAAGCCCTCCATACCTGGTGTACATATCTCATTGGCTCCCCCCATAAAATTATCATACACACCGATCACGCCAACTTGCAGTACTGGAAGGGACCACGAAAGATCAGCCATTGAGTAGCACGCGAATTCCTGGAATTGTTGGAATACGACTTCATACTAAAACATGTTCCTGGCATCAAGAACAGTTGCGCGGACGCCCTATCACGTCAGGCAGACTACATGCCAAACAATGAGGACAACAACAATGTTATCATCCTCCCCACCAAGCGCTTTATTCGAGCCACAGAAATGTCAATGCACGACATGGACATTTGGACGCAAATCATGCAAAACCTTGATGAATCGCAAGTGTTGCGATGGGTCGAACCACACAACCTGAAAAAGCATGGCAGGTTATGGTGGAAGAATGAGGCCCTTGTTGTTGTCAGGGACAATGATCTTAAGAGGGGGGTAATCACCTTTTTCCATGACACGCCAGCAATGGGACACCCCAGAATCACAAACACCTACGAACTCTTACGACGGGACTACTGGTGGCCCAACATGCACAAAGACATAGAAGAATATGTCAAAGGATGCGCTACATGCCAGGCGAACAAAATCAACCCCCACCAACAAAAACCACACCTCTTCCCCATCACAACAGACCCAGAAGCGGAACCATTTGAAGTCGTGGCCATGGACTTTATCATGAAATTACCGCTGTCACAAGGATACGACTCAATCCTCACCATCACCGACCACAACTGTTCGAAGGCAGCCATCTTCATCCCATGTAATGAAACCATCACAGCAGAAGGCATAGCTCGGCTGTACCTCCGCCACATCTACCCCCACTATGGGATACCCTGCAAGTTAATCACGGACCGAGACCCCCAGTTCACGTTGGTGTTCATGAAACAACTCTGCCAAGTCCTCAGAATCCGACAAAACATCTCATCAGCATACCACCCTCAGATGGATGGCCAATCCAAGCGAACAAATCAGTGGTTGGAGCAGTACTTACACCATTGGAGCAACGTGCAGCAGGACAATTGGGCAGAGGCTCTACCAGTGGCACAATTCACGCACAACTCATGGCCCAATGCAACCACGAAACACTCCCCATTTTCACTCATTATGGGCTGGGAACCACGCACTGCATGGACCCCAAAGCCCACGACATCTCCATCTGTTGATCAACAGCTAGAAGATATGGGCACTCGCCAACAACACGCACAAGATTGCATCAAACATGCCCAAGAACTCATGATGAAGCGAGGGCGTACCCACTTTATCCCCTATCAGGAAGGGGCACAAGTGTGGCTAGAGGGGACAAACCTTAAAATGTTCTACCCCACAGCCAAGTTAGCCCCCAAACATCATGGGCCGTTCCGCATTAAGAAGGCCCTATCAGCAGTGTCTTATGAACTGGAACTTCCGAAGTCATGGAAGATCCACCCCGTGTTCCATGCCAACCTCCTCACCCCATATAAGGAGATGGAACTACATGGGGAAAACTTCACGCGACCTCCCCCTGACCTTGTGGATGGAGAAGAAGAGTTCGAGGTGGAGCAAATCCTCGGATCACGGCTCCATGGCCGAGGGCGCAAAATCCAGTTCCTAGTCCAGTGGAAGGGATTCCCTATGAGTGATAGCTCGTGGGAACCACTTGAGAATGTCCGACATGCACCTGACCTTATCACCGACTTCTACCAGCACAACCCTACTGCCGAAGGGGCTAAACGAAAGATATAAAAGAACACCCAACAAACCTGAACAACATGTCCCCCTCTCACTATTACTACCATCATGACATCCACCCCCATCGTCTCCAAAATACCCTTGCGCCCACCAGCGCAGATCATACTCGAACAACTAACCATACCATCGCAGGACTTGGGTGTCCCCTTGCAACCGGAGGGTTGCACACCATACTCTGTGATCGATAGTCCTGACCCCCCCATATTATCATTGATTGCCTCCACTCTTGACTGCCTTGCCCAAGAAGAAGCCACTGCCTCACTACTCACACTCACTGCCCCAGCGGTCGACACTCCTGTTACCATACACATTCCTGCCATCCCCACTCCCCCAGAACCACAAACATCTACATCTCTGCCTCCCCTTGAACGTGCACCCACTCCCCAGTTCCCTCTGGGACTCGATCATGTGCCCATGCCCCCCTCTCACCTACGTCATGTAGAACCTGACCCCGCTCTTGCCACCTATGACAACGATGAAGGAGGGGACGTGGAAGACCCAGGACTTCCGTTCCTTCACAATGACCCAGACGTCACTTACCTATACTTCCCCATGAAGATTGGGGAAGCCGGATATCCCAAAAAGATAGCCCAGTTCATCTATTACCAGAAGAATTACCAAGAGGTCATTGGCACCATGGGTAAGGGATGCCCCTGCTATGTGCAGTCAGTATACCTGAAGGACATATACACAGGTCAGCTCACCCAGCACATCACAGACCATCAACTCGCCATGTTCCACCCCCACGACCCCCACACCATATGCCTCAATGAGGTCTTGACAGAGCTTCGTGATGTTCGCCTCCATGCGGATGTGTCTCACCTTCAGGAGTGTCTGCTACAATGAGACACCATCACTGTACGGCAGTCGGAGCTTTGTCAGATGGAGACTGAGATCACACAGGATTGTTTCCATATGGACATGGACCTCGCAAGTGTACACAAGCGGCTACAGTATGCGTGGGCCATACCCCTCATCTCAGAAAAGTATGATGAACTCCAAGCTAAGTTCCTACGCCCACGCCCTACTCCCAAAGCTATCCCCATTCCCCCGCACGCTGGAGGACCCCGCAAGATGCTGCGTCTACAGGGGGGGAGCAGCAAGAGGACCCGCAAGTATTTCCAGTGCAAGTCCACTGACCACTTGATCGCGCAGTGTCCACAATGGAGGGCCAAGCAGCCATGTCAGTGGTGTGGGAGTTGCACTCACCAGTACAATGTATGCCTCATCCGTCACATCTCCCCCATGTCCCCAGCCTACATTGACCCTGACAATTGTCCTCAGTGGTGTGGCAAGTGTCTGCAGTACGATGCATGGCATGCGGAGATCCACTGCCCTCAATACGAGCAGTGCAGAGAGTGTGGGGAGCGTGGTAAGCACATGTTCCTGTGCCATCATACATGCCTGCAACCCCCTTTATACGATCTGGCCAGATTGTTCATGCCATAGGGCAAGGGTTCGGGGATCGGTGATGACAACAGGGCAAAGGGGGACCTTTGCCAAGGAGAATGGTCAGAGATGAGAGGGACGCGCTGTTCACTTGAGAAGAGCAAAGCTTGGCTGGGATTCAACAAAACTAAGACAAGGAATTACAGAGTCAACTACCTTGTACTTAGACTCGTACAGACTGGAGTTTTTGTGACTATTTTCAATAATAACATCAGGAGCACGCAATCGCTCTGCAGTCAGATGTGAGCTGGCAATCTGAGATTTCCCTGACTTCATCACATGGCACGTGATGGTGACACAGCCCCCCTACTAGCCAGAGTCGTCCTGACTCAATCCTGCATCAGAGGGGAATTTCTTACGCCGTTCCTCTGTGGTCCTGTCGTAAGGTATGAAGCATGTGTGAGTAGAGATGGGTGAGTGGAGTCATGGGCACTGTGTGTGGTATCAGGGGTGTCTGAGGGGTACAGGGCAAGGCGAGAAGGGTTCACACAAGGTGTGAGGTCTCGGACAATCTACTGATGCGTGTTTCTTGGTGCAGTAGAGACAAGTGATGTTGCACGGGGCTTCATCGTGTCGAAGGGGGAATCGGGTGTCTGGAATGCGCGGCGGTTGCACGGGAACTGGGACAGGAAGGCGAGGGGGGATAGGACAAGGAGCCACATTGTCAAGATGATTGAGATGAGCCCTATACCTCCTGTCGTTACTGTTAGGTTCATCAATGTGATAAATGTCCAGACCGCGGGGTAAGGGTTGTGGGAGGAAAGGGTGAATCCGAGATGTGATATTGGCCTCGCGGATCCTCTTGTCTATGCCCTCAGCCCTCGTGAGCCAATTGCTCCAAAAGTTGTCGAGTTTGTGCATACACATGAACAACTCTGCCTTGCGGTGCAGTGAGATGCGGAATCGATGGATATCTGCAGCAGCCCTGGGGTCTGCTACCAATGCGAGCGCCCTGTCTACTTTGTGGCATGCAGGGTGTTCCGCAGAGAATAGGGTGAGGGAATGGCCGGGCTGTAGCCCAATGGTGGCGCACAGGGGCATGGGAACTGCGTAGAGGGGTTTGTAGTACTGAGGTAACCCTTTACCCTCAGTGCCTAGAGCGACCGGTTGGTCCTTCTGGTTGACTGCAAACTGGATATAGGGAACCGGTCCCCTTGTCGTACTGTCGCCAAGTGGGATGTTGAATTTGTAAAGTTCAGAAGGTCTCGTTACCTTCCAACCCAGGCTGGGGTGTTCAGGGGCTGCTGGTTCCATGAGCCGAAACTCCGGTGGTGATCGGAAGGCTCCTTCCCATGCATCTCATTCTGCCTCCTCCTGTTCGTTATCTTCTTCTGCCAGTGCTTCCCCAGTCAAGATCGAGATAATTTCTGGTGGTGGAGAGTTCCTGGCAATGATGGGCAGCGGGATGTCAGCAGGGTATACCCCCAATTCCCGAATATCTTCAAGGGCAAACTTCTTGCATGCTTCCCTCCTTAGCCTCTCACGATGGCAGGCTCTGGCCCTCAAATGTCTGTGCCTTCTTCCATCAGTCTCTAGATAGGTGCAGAGTCCCACCGAGTTGTCTTGCGTTGCAGGTGAATCCGTCCTGACATTGTGGTCTGCAGGTACCCAGGCCCAGTCATTGACACGTCGGTCGATATCACGATGGATCTCTGCTGGGAGTTCTTCGTCTAGTACGAAGTAGTGCTGAGGAGGATGGCGAGGATGAGGTTGGACAAGAGGATCCATTGCGAGTGTGTTGATGTTCAACACAGGACGACGTCGCTGGTCTTTATACTGTTGTATCAGTACTGGGGCGTGTACATCGCCGGCGTCTTCCCAGCTGTTGTGCACCGCAGCATATCCCTTCCATCTCACCAGATATTGTAGCTTCTTGCAGCATCCCATTCTTCGTTCTCCCCATATTTCCTCCACTTCCCACTCTTCCTGTCCATCAATAATGTCAGGCGGCAGTTCTTCGTAATTGGGCCCATGGATTGGTGTCTCTCTGAATGGAGTTAGTAAGCCTGCGTGGAAGACATTGTGGATCTTCCACTGTTTTGGAAGTACTAATCGATATGCCATGCGCGAGATCTCTTGGGTGATCGTAAAAGGACCGTATCTTCTTGGAGCCAATTTTGCTGTAGGGTGCATCATTTTTAGATTTGGGGCTTCAAGCCACACTTTCTGCCCTACATGGAACTTCTCATACGCCGTGTTTTGGATCCACAATTCTTGTGTCGCCTTCATAGCAGCTGCTGCACATAGTCGTGCTTCTTGTAGTCTTTCTAGACGTTCTGTGGCTGCCACTGCGTAAGTCTCATTATTACTAGGTTGGTGGACTCTTGGGTTAAACCTGAAGAGGAGTTCGAAGGGCGTCTGCCTGGTTGTCTCAGACTTCCAGGCATTGAGGGTGTACTGCGCTACAGGTAGCCATTGGGACCAATTGTTGCGCAGCAATACACACAGCTAACAGGAATGGAGTTCTCACCTTTGAGTAGGTAGAGAGACTGTAGAGTGGAGAGGGTGCGCAAGTGAAGAAGAGAGTGAATATCCTATTCGCCTCCCTCCCCATGGGAGGGTTTTTATACTCTATGGTCCTACCCTGTCCATATGCGTAAAAGTGATGAGTACAGGTGTCCACAATATCGCGTTTCTACACACGCCTGATGTAAACTACCACTTCGAGATAGCCATGGGGCTTCTCTCACTCAAAGGGTGTATTGCGCCCGCTATAGTACGTATCCCAACTACCATAATAGGAAAACATACTACCGTAATGTTGTAACTGCTATAGATAAGGTCCTTACATACTTATCTCGTTCCAACACCAATCATCTGCGTGATTGCTAAAAATGTGTAGGTATTGCTCGAGTCTTTGATTTGTCCATTCAGATTGTCCATCGGTTTGCAGGTGATAGGCAGTACTGATATTTTGATCGATCTGCAATTTGCTGAGTAACTCTCTAAAGACTTTTGCAGTAAATTGTGGATCTTGGTCCGATATCACTTTCGTTGGCAGCCCATAGTGAGGTAGTACCTGTCTGAAATATAATTCTGCTGTTCCTAATGCAGTTATCTCCTCGTTGCAAGGTAGGAAGATACTGGCTTTGGTACATCCTTGATCTGTGATTGTCAAGATTGTGTCATACCCTTGAGACACAGGCAATTTCGTAATAAAGTCAAGGGCAATCGTTTGGAATGGGAGTTGGGGTTCATTGTGTATTATGGGATCTAAGGGGACTTTTGGTTTGCCTGGTAGGTTCTTATTCGCTTGACATTTTGCGCACCCATTGACAAAGTTTGTGACGTCAGTTTTCATCTTTGGCCACCAGTAATGTTGCTGTACCATGGCAAGTGTTTTCATTATTCCTGGGTGGCCTGCTGTTGGTGGGTTGTGAAATGAGGCGATTACCCCCCTCCTTAAGGCGAGATTGTCCACAATCACGAGTTGAGAGTCGCGGAAGAATAGGGAGCCCTCTTGGAGAACAAGGCCCTTGACTCGAAGATCATCCAGCCACGCATGATGGGCAGACTGCGTGGTACGTAGGCGGTTGTCGAGGGTGACCACCTCAGCGATGTCGATGAAGAGGGAGGGTGGTAGAACAATGACATTAGAATTGTCCGGGGGGTCGGTACCTGCAGCTGTGGGGTGGCGAGACAAGGCATCGGCATGGAGCAGAGGTCCCGGTCAATGAATGAGGCGGAGGTTATAATCCACGAGGACATTGACGAGGTGGGCAACGCGATGGCTGATACATTGCAGGTGTTGATAATGTAGCAGATTCGCATGGTCTGTGAAGACTGTCACAGGGTGGGGGGACCCTACTAGAAGGTGTCGCCAATGTTCGAGTCCGCGAACCAGACCGAGAAATTCGCGATCATAGACATCGTAATTGCGTTCCGCATCATTGAAGGTCTTCGAGAAGTAGCCAACTGCCTGTGGTTTATTTCGCGCATCTTTCTGTGTTAGTATTGCCCCTGAAGCGACAGCAGAGGCATCGGTTTGTAGTTTGTAAGGCGTGTTGGGGTCTGGTTGACGGAGGGCGGGTTGACTAGTGGCGATTTCCAGAAGCTGAGTGAGAGCGCGAGTGCATTCTTCAGTCCAGATGAAGGGAACATCTTTCTTAAGGAGGGCGTTCAGTGGTCATGCAATGGCTGTGAAATTTGGAATAAAGGGGCATTGGTAGTTCAAAACCCCGAGGGTACTCCAGACTTGTCTGACTGTCAACAAGGTGCGGGGCCAATCTCGGAGGCCACTGACCTTGTCGTCTCCCCTTTGGATGATACCCCAGTTGATTGTCATGCCTAGATAGTTGACTTCATGTGTTTCAAAGACACATTTAGATAGTTTCAGAAAGTAACTTTCGCGTTGGAGTATGTTGAGGACTGCACAGACGATTTCTCAATGGTGATCTAAATCTTCCGTAGTGGCTATGAGGATGTCGTCCATATAGACATAGATTTCGCCTGGATATTTCTCTAGAAGGTGTCTGAGCATCCTATACATAGCGTGCGAGAATGTAGCCGGCGAGTTGGTAAGTTCAAAATACATCACGAGGGGTTCAAATGTTCCATCCAGTGTTTTGAAGGCCACCTTCCATTGATCACCATCTTTGACACGGATGTTATTGTAGCCCCAGCGTATATCGAATTTAGTAAAGAGACTTTTATTTCCCAGTGAAGTCAGGATATCGCCTATCAGTGGTAGTGGGAATTCGTCACGGACTGTCCAAGCATTGAGTGCTTTGTAATCTTGTACAGGCTGTGGTGTTCTGTCTTTCTTCCGAATGAAGAACAGTGGTGCGGCGTAGGGAGATTTGGATTCTCAAATGTAGCCCTTATGTAGTTCTTCAGACAAGAAAGCGTGAAGATGTCTGCATTCTTCTACGTTCATAGGGTACACTTTAGTTCCTAAAGTCTCTGGTGCCCCTTCTTTCAGCTTTATCTCATGGTCATCAATTCGTGATGGTGGAAACCTTTGCGTGGCTTCCTCTGAGAAAACTGTGGCAAACTGTTGGTATGCTGCAGGTAATTCGGCAGTCTTCTTAGTTCCTGCCACCATGGCCATCTGTTTTGCGATTGTCTCGTTGATTTCTTCCCCTCCTTGGCTCAGCTCAAGAGGCCTTCCTTCGTAGCTTTTGGTGTCCCAGTCGATTATGGGTCGTTGCAGTCTGAACCAAGGGAATCCCAAGATCGCACGACAAGAGCCTAAGTCTGTAACAAAGAAGTCGAGGACGAGCTTCTCTTCTCCTTCAGTAAGCATCAGCTTACATTTCTGCTTGAGTGCTCCATCGGCGTTGATTGTACCGTCAGCGTTGCATACTTCAATAGTACCAATGTCTTCGAGTGTAAATCCAAGTAGTCGCGCAGCGCCACGATCAATAAAGTTCCCACTCGCCCCTGTGTCCAGGAGGAGTCGTAGTTTCTGGTTCATACCCTTTATGTCAGCAAGTACCATGATCGATTGTTCACTAATGCTTTTGATGGCGTTGATAGAGAAATCTGCGTCATCTCCAGCTGTGTCGAGTAAGAGTGCAGAGATCAGTTCCTGTCTGGCTGCTGAGTTGAGATTGAGGACAGTGCTACGCAAGTCTACACTTTTCCCAGGTATGTCGATTTTCTGTAATTCTTTGGCCTTTACTGTGGAGGTATCGACATTGTTGACTTTTTGTACATTCAGAGATGCCCATTTCTTTGGGCAATTTATGGATAAATGTCCCTGCGCCATGCAATGGAAACACCTTCCTTCTTTCTGGCAACAGGCCTTCTCTTTGGGCGTCCTCTTTGTTTGCCAGGCTGGTTTTCCAGAAGGCATCTGGATATTATCGACATCCATAGGGACGACCTGGTCGTTTTGGGCGTTCTTTGGGACTTTCGTGGGCAACATCTGTCCTATTGTTTGTTGCACCAATTTGCCGGTGTTGATATTTGTGATGGCGTTAGCGATCGTACGGAAGCGCTGTGATTCTTCACGCGCCGCTTCACGCCATTCTTCCATTTTCTTTGGCATCTTTCCTCGTTTCAGACAGCTAATGAGAAGTCCTTTCTTTAGACCTCTTTTGAAGAATTCGATGGTTCCATTAGCATCGGCATCCCATCCCGCAGCAGTGGCGAGTCGATTGAACGTTGAGATATACGTATCAACGTCATCTCCTTTTTTCACGATCAGAGCTCAGGCTGGCACTGAGTTGGTTGTGTTCAGGATACGCGCAGTGCTCAGGCTCGATACCAAGTTGCAGCCGGGGTCGATTAGGTAAGATGACTTGCACATGGCAAGCAAGTAGTTTACAGACTAGATTCAGAGACGGAGAACAAGACTAGAACGCAGAATACAGGATGTACTACTGGTTCCTTAAATACTGTACAAGTATTCTATTTTTATGCTTTTTCTGTAGAAACTGTGAGCTTGCAGAAGCACACCACAAGACTCTGAAACTTTCAGAATAATCTAGTAGAACAGTAAGAAGAGAAGCAGGATCTGAAATACAGAAGTAGGGTCAAGAACGTGCCAGAAGCAAGACATGAAACATGGAAGCAGAGACAATAAATCTTTCCAGAAACTGATTATCAGAGATAATCAATGGCACAATCATCGGATCGTGACACCTTTCATGATGAGAGAGGTCAGTTGTTGGTGTGCGTTCTGCTCGCTCAGGGTATCGGTCCATGTGCATTTGAAGGCTGCTTCAAAATTCGTCCACAGCGCTTCATCGGTCTCGAGTATCTTTGGTACATGCATTGTGACGCTTTCATCAAGTTCTCTACTAACTCGATCTGCCCAGTTGTCCACCGCCAGTCCCTGGATGTAGGACAGGGCAAGACTGACACAGGAAAATGGTGAGACCATAAACTTATGATCGCGATTAAGTCGTCAATACTGGTGGAATTCCCGCAGGAATTGCACACTTTTCTGTCTGTCCCCAGCGAATTCTTTTGGGGCGAGACCTTTGAGAGTTCCATTGTCAGGAGGTGTGGTCATCTTTGGGGGTATGGCGGGAGGTGCAGAAAGGTACGGGAGTGTTGTAGGAGGCAGAGTTGTCATGAGTTTGCCTGGTTTCTTCCCTTTCTTGTGTGAAGTGGACGTGTCTGACGAGCTGTCGTCTGCGGTAGTGATGGGATTGTTACACCAAATGTGGATGTTGGGTTCGATGGTTCCTCTGATTTGGAGTCCCCACAAGAGTGGATTTTCGATGAGGTTGGTATTATGCGTATACCAAAATCCCTCGTGTTCGTAGATTTTGTACCAATTGTCTTCGGCTTCAAAGTATTCGACGTCGATGGCAGTCTGTTGGGCTGCGATCAGGCAATATCCTTGGGTTGCTTCCCAGAAGGTTCCTCCTCCCACAAGATCATTGATATTCAGTGTGGTCCTTCGTACTATGACGCATCTTTCGGCAGGGTCAGTTGGGTCTTGGGCGGATTCGATGTGAGCTCTATTGGCGACGCCTTTTGGTGTGGTCAGAGTCTTTTGCTCTGGATCCAGGGTGACTACGAGGACTTATAAGTCGCTTTTCCGTGTCGGTATCATACGTTCTGTTCAATATTCTTGAATGTGAGGTCGTTGGTTCTTGTCCACTACTTGTGAACGCGAGATCTTTTCTTCACTACGCAACGAGCATAGGGTTGTGTAGGATGGTCTTAGTTTGTTTTACGATCCAGCCAGATCATTTGTGCCATAGGGCAAGGGTTCAGGGATTGGTGATGACGACAGGGCAAAGGGGGACCTTTGCCAAGGAAAATGGTCAGAGACAAGAGGGACACGCTGTTCACTTGAGAAGAGCAAAGCTTGGCTGGGATTCAACAAAACTAAGACAAGGAATTACAGAGTCAACTACCTTGTACTTAGACTCGTACAGACTGGAGTTTTCGTGACTATTTTCAATAATAACATCAGGAGCATGCAATCGCTCTGCAGTCAGATGTGAGCTGGCAATCCGAGATTTCCCCGACTTCATCATGTGGCACGTGATCATGACACTGTTATTTGTAGCTAGAGCGTGCTATTCTCCTCTGTTCTGTGACTGTACAACGCTCCAAGTGGAGTTACCTTACTTAGATATGCTTAGTCAGGTTGGTATATCCTGCAGAGGACGGAAAATATCCCCTTAGTCTTATATCCTCCTCTGCAGTCCCCTTGTGTCCTCTGTGACTCAAGGGCCCTCTATAGGTCGCATTTTAACAGGTTATGGGCCCTGCCCTGCGCCTTAATTCATCCTCCCTGCTCTCCTAGCTGCTTCCATCGTCTTGGCTGCTCTTAGCGCCTTCACATTCATTCCAATCACTCCCATTCAATTCCCACTCTTCCATTCATCTAAATCACTCCATTCCTTCCTACTCTATCGCACCCACCGCGTTTCCCATGTCTGCATCAAGAGACTCCTCTATATCATCCATTTCCACTCTCACCAGCGAAAACTATCGTCTCTGGGCTGATGACATGAAGTCCTGGCTACAGCTCAATGGCCTTTGGCGACTGGTGTCTGGCTCAGAGAAGAAGCCAGTGGGAAAACCCGAGGTCTTGGACTCTAAGGGCACTGTCCTCACTGCTGCTACGCCTCCAGACGAGGACAAGCTGGAGAGATGGGAGGTCAAGGCTGAGAAGGCTGCTGGAGCTCTCAAGACTGCCATGTCTCATGAGCTCAGGGTGCTCATTAGGGACTGTGAAGACGACCCTATTGCCATCTGGGACACCCTCAAGGCCTCCTTTGTGCAACAGCGAACTGCGCCTCGCTTCAATGCCTACCACACACTCCTATCCATCCAGAAGGACGACTCAGAGTCCCTGGAATCACTCATTAACAAGGTGGATGAGCAGATTAGAGTCATCCAGTCGCTTTCCCCTTCCTCCTTCACTCTGGACAACCTGTATGACGAGCTGGCTGTCATGGCCATCATTAGGGCGCTGCCACAGTCGTTTGACGAAGTTATACGCACCATCTCAGTCCTGGACAAGTTTGACAAGCAATCTGTGATCCAATCACTCAGGAACATGGATCAGACGCGCTCCAACCTATCTGGGACCTCATCTGCCTTTTCAGCAACATCTGGGCCTTCCAGATCGCATCCCAGGGTGCCCCAAGCGTCTCAGTCCACGTCCTCCAGCCATGCCCCACAAGGTGGCTCTTCCAGGAGTCGCAAATGTGACTTCTGCTCTCGCTTGGGCCATATTGAGGCCAAGTGCTTCCTCAAGGACCGCCTCATGCGTCAGATCAACCCCACTTCATCCTCCACAGCCTCACCTGCCTCAATCTCGTCTCAGTCACCTCCAGAGGCACCACAGTTCGCCTCAGCTGCATCAGCAAGTGCCCTCTTTTCTGCTCTCCAGGTCGACTCTCACACTTCCTGGAATGCAGACACTGGCGCCTCAGCTCATATGACATTCAATCGTCATTGGATGCGCAATCTGAAGCCGCATCGCGTCGAAATTAGGCTGGCTGATGGGTCTGTGGTCTATTCTGAAGGGGTGGGGTCGGTCCGGTTCAATCCTGTGGTGAATGGCAAGGAAATGGCGCCTCTAGAGCTCACTAATGTCCTATATGTCCCTGCACTCTGCAGTAATCTATTATCTGTGCTATATCTCACTCTCCATCGCCGCTTCGTCGTCTCCATTGAGAGGGACACCCTACACTTCATCAGGGACAACAGGATCACCTTCCAAGCGAAGACTGGAGCCTCAAATGCAGCCTATGTTGTTGGGCACACCATTCCAGTAGAGGAATTCGCCTCACTATCATCTGCAACCACCCTTCCATTGGACTGGAACCTCTGGCATCGTCGCCTCTGCCACCATCACTTGGTGGGCATCAAGAAGCTGCGCTCTGGCAACCTGGTGACGGGTTTCAAGCTTGATTCAGAGGCTAACCCTGATCCAGTATGCGAAGCCTGCAAAGCTGGCAAGATGCATGCAGATCCCTTTCCATCTTCGACCTCTAGAGCCTCAAAACTGCTTCAGCTAGTCCATAGCGACGTCCATGGCCCTGTCAGGGTGCCTACACATCAAGGATATCGCTATTGGGTGACATTCATCGACGACTTCTCTCGCTTCAAGGCAGTTTACCTCTTGAAGCGAAAGTCTGAGACCTTTGCTGCATTCAAACAGTTCAAGGCTTGGGCTGAGAATCTCACTGGAGCGAAACTGAGCACACTGAGGGATGATAAGGGTGGGGAGTACATGTCTGGCGAGTTTGAGGTGTTCTGCATAGAGCATGGCATTCAGAGGCAGCACACTGTCAGGAATCGCCCTCAGCAGAATGGGGTTGCTGAGAGGGCCAACAGGACGATAGAGGAAGCCATCATCTCCATGCTGCATGAGTCCGGCATGCCTACAGCCTTCTGGGGCGAAGCTCTTGCCACTTTCATTCACACTAGCAACAGACTCGTCACCTCAGCGCTCCCAGACAGCACACCTTATCAGGCATTCAATGGGAGCAAGCCAGATCTCTCTAGGCTTCGTGTCTGGGGCTGTACTGCATATGTGCTGATCCAGAGGGACAAGCGTCCACTTGGGAGCCTTGGATCGCACATGGAGAAGTGTGTATTCATTGGATACCCTCAGGGCTACAAGGGATGGAAGTTCTACAACCCTGTGACCAAGAAGGTGTTCATATCAGAGAGGGCTGACTTTGATGAACGCTTCTTTATGCTCCAGGCTCACTCTGTACCCCACCTGCCTCCCCCTCGTCTCAATTCCCTGCTTGAGACGCCTCCTACCTCAATTTCACTCCCAGACATCTCAGATGATGTCCTGGACGCTCCATCTGATTCACAGATGCCAGTTCATGGGGGAGATGGGTCTACTGCTTCTGATCTGCCATCTGTTTCCCATATCTCGCCTCCAAGCATCGCTCCAGTGCCTGCTCATTCACAGACACCTCCATCCATCTATCACTCACTTCCTCCTTCATCTTCATCGCCTTCAACCCCTCCAGCTCGCCATCCTCATCATCCTCCTGTTCCCCCTCGTCCGCAGCGCTCCAGACGTCCCAGAGATGAATGGCTGCCAGAGCAATGGGCCGTTCCAGATCGCTACAAGCAGCCAAGGGAGCCTACACCAGCAGTGGTCTCTTCAGACGAAGATGACGACTCTGATGATCCCCTTGACATCATCCAAGCTGGTGCAGCCTCTACAGCTGAGCCCACATCCTATAGGCAGTCCCAGCAGCGTTCAGACGCAGATCTGTGGCACAAGGCATGTGAGGAAGAGATGGAGGCTCACAGACTGAATGGCACCTGGGAGGTCGTCAAGCTGCCGCCTGGGAAGCGTGCAATTGGCTCTAGATGGTTCATGAAGGTGAAGCACAATGCTGATGGCTCCCTGGACCGATATAAGGCGAAATTGGTGGCCAAGGGCTATTCTCAGCGCCCTGGCTTTGATTTCAAGGAGACCTTTGCTCCCACAGTTCGCTACTCCACCATTCGCATTGTCCTTTCCCTAGCTGCTCTGGAAGACCTCAAACTTCGCTCCATTGACATCTCTCATGCCTATCTCAATGGCACTCTGGAGGAAGAGATCTACATGCTGCAGCCTGAGGGATTTGAAGTTGGCGGTCCAGATCATGTCTGTAGGCTGAGAAAGTCGTTATATGGCTTGAAGCAAGCAGGCAGGGTCTGGAACAAGACCCTTCACACTGTGCTCACATCTATGGGCTTCAATCGCATCCAATCCGACCATGGGCTCTACATCTACCTCAGAGATGATGTCAGGATCATGATGCCTGTGTTTGTCGATGATATCACGCTTGCCTGCAAGGACGGAGCCAAGATTGATTCAATCGTCCAAGAACTGTCCAGTCACTTCAAACTGCGAGATCTTGGCCCTACCACCCAGTTACTCGGCCTGGAAATCATCAGAGACCGTCCTAATCGTACACTGTCCATCTCCCAGAGCCAGTACATCTCCAATCTCCTTCAGGAGCATGGTCTGAGCGATTCCAAGCCTGTCTCCACTCCTCTCAACCCTGGCACACGTCTCTCCACCTCCATGTGCCCCCAGACCGATGCAGAAGCGTCAGAAATGCGCCAGTTCCCCTACATCTCTGTTGTAGGCTGCCTGATGTATCTGGCAGTCACCACAAGGCCAGACATCGCCTATGCTGCCGGAGTTCTTGCCAGATTCAACTCCAATCCTGGCCCGGCTCATTGGCAAGCTGCCAAGCATGTGCTTCGCTATCTGAAGGGTACAATCAACTACAAGCTTGTCTACAAGCCCTCCACATCGCCTGAGCCCTTCATCACTTACTCAGATGCTGATCATGGAGGTAACCCAGACAATGGCAAGTCGACTGGTGGATATGTGGTGAAGATTGGCTCTGGAGCGGTGTCTTGGAGCTCCAAGTTGCAGGCTTTGGTTGCCTTGTCCACAACTGAGGCAGAGCACATCTCTGCTGTTGAGGCGGGCAAGGAGATCCTGTGGATGCGTCAGTTCATGGGGGAGCTTGGCTACAGCATTTCTGGCCCTTCACTGCTGAGAATGGACAATCAATCGGCCATTGCAGTGAGCAAGAACCCAGAGCACCACAGCAAGATGAAGCATCTCTCCCTTCGCCTGTTTTGGCTAAGGGATGCTGTTCAGGACGGGCTAATCAGT
Source organism: Lactarius akahatsu (assembly GCA_021524915.1). NCBI lineage: Eukaryota > Fungi > Basidiomycota > Agaricomycetes > Russulales > Russulaceae > Lactarius > Lactarius akahatsu. The sequence goes on from JAKELL010000025.1 coordinate 296,699, forward strand.
CCTAGCTTTGTGACGACGCAGGAGATGGCTGCTGACATCTTCACAAAGGCGCTTGACCGGTTTAAGGTGCAGAAGTGTGCCAGCATGCTTGGTTTGTTTAGTTAACAGTTTGGAGCCTTGCACATTCATGGGGGAGTGTTATTTGTAGCTAGAGCATGCTATTCTCCTCTGTTCTGTGACTGTACAACGCTCCAAGTGGAGTTACCTTACTTAGATATGCTTAGTCAGGTTGGTATATCCTGCAGAGGACGGAAAATATCCCCTTAGTCTTATATCCTCCTCTGCAGTCCCCTTGTGTCCTCTGTGACTCAAGGGCCCTCTATAGGTCGCATTTTAACAGACACCCCTTCACTGACTCCGGATTACACTCCTGTTGAGGATGACTGGTACTACACCAGTGACTAGTTGAAGTTGTGGCGACTTCGAGTCTGATGGGGGGGTAATGTTACGATTTCTGCTTCCATTATGTCTGTCTTGACTCGCTTCGTTACCTACTGTACAATATGTGGTTTCTGCAGGCTTCTCATTTGTCACGTGCCCATCCGTTTCACTTTGTTTTCATTATGCCTGACTCCTTTCGACCAGTGGTTTGCGCCATCGAAAACCACTACACCTTTCTGAGTCGATCTGACACATGTCACAATCACGTGCCATGTGACGCCTTGGAAGAACATCAGTCTTGGTAAAGTCTCAGAAAGAGTGCACAGTTGAATGACACGTAGCAGGCTTGTGTATGCTACTGATATTACAGAAAATAGTCCTGAAAAACCACAGTCTGTACGAGTATAAATACGAGGTTGTAGTCTCTGTAAATACCTTGTCTTTGCTTTGTTGAATTCCAGCTAGTTTTGCTCATCTCAAGTGAACAATGCATCCCTCTTGTCTCTAGTCATTTTCCTGGCAAAGTCACCCTTTGCCCCGTCGTCATCACTGTCCGCATCCCGAACCCTTGCCCTACGGCATGAACAATCCAGCTGGATCGTAAAACAAGCAAAGACCATCTTCATGACCCTACGCTCATTGTGTAGAACAATGATCTCATATTCACGAGTAGTGAATAGAACACTAGGAACGACACAGAAAAGTGACTTATAAGGCCTCGTAGTCACTCTGGATCAAGAGCAATCGACTCTGATCACGCCGAAGAACATCGCCAAAAGAGCACATATCAAACCTGTGCAAGACCCCACAGACCCTTCTGAATGACGAATTGTCGTACAACACACAACCCCGACTATCAATCACCTCACAGGAGGAGGATCCTTCTGGGAATCAGGACAAGGATACAGATTAATTGCGGCAAATAACACTGCCATCAATGTAGAATACATCGAAGCTGAAGACGCCTGGTACGAGGTCGACAAACATGACAGTCACTGGTATACACACAACGCAAATCTTATCGAAAACCCTTTGCTTTGGGGAGTTCACGTAAAAGGAACCACTGAACCTGATCTCCACGTTTGGAGAAACCATCCCGTCACTGCAGTAGAAGACAGCTTGTCAGACTCCTTGACTTCTCGAAAGAAAGGGAAGAAACCTGCAAAGTTCACAACCGCACTTCCGCCTACTACCCTTCCATACTTACCAACACCACCGATTGTACCACCCGTGATGGCCACCACACCAGATTCCGGAGCTCTTAAAGGTCTCACCCCAAAAGAATTTATGGGGGACAGGCAGAAGAGTACTCAATTCCTGCGAGAATTCCACCAATATCGCCATCTCAATTGAGACCACAAGTTTATGATTTCACCATTCTCCCATGTCAGCCTTGCCCTGTCCTACATCCAGGGACCAGCAGTCGACGACTGGGCTGACAAAGTTAGCAGGGAACTAGACAAGAGCGTTACGACGCACGTACCTAAGATGCTCGAGACCGACGAAGCATTATGGACCAGGTTCGAAACTGCCTTCAAGAACGCCTGGACTGACACGCTGAGTGAACAAAATGCCCATCAACAATTGACTTCCCTAGTCATGAAGGGGGACGATGTCAATATGTACATTTCAACGTTCAACTGCCTCGCCACTGCAGCTGGTTGGGATGCCGACGCAAACGGAACGATCGAATTCTTCAAAAGAGGTTTGAAGAAGGGACTCCTCATTAGCTGCCTGAAACGAGGGAAGATGCCGAAGAAAATGGATGACTGGAGAGAAGCTGCAAGGGAAGAATTGCAACGCTTCTGTGCTATAGCCAACGCGATCGCCAATATCAATATGGGAAAGGTCACACAGCAAACTGTTGGACAGACCCTCCCCACAAAAGTGAACCAGCCACGGAATGACCAGGTCGTCCCTATGGATGTCGACAATATCCAGACGCCTTCTGGAAAACCAGCCTGGCAAACGAAGAGGACGCCCGAGGAGAAGGCCCACTGCCAGAAAGAAGGAAGATGCTTCCATTGCATGGCGCAGGGACATCTATCCATGAACTGCCCAAAGAAACGAACGCTTCCCAATGTACAAAAGGTCAACAATGTCGATACCTCCACAGTAAAGGCCGAGGAACCACCAAAACCCGACGTACCTGTGAAGAGTATGGACTTGCGTAGTGCCGTCCTCAATCTCGATTCAGTGGCCAGGCAAGAACTGATCTCTGTTGATAAGTGACCTGAGCGCATCTAGCGGCTCAATGGACATGCAGATAATGGACTGCTTTAGATAAGATATATTGGACTTATGTAGATTAGATTATACTGTATATGATCTTTACAATCTCGGACTTTCTTATCTATGACATCACTGTACAATGACATCATAGGACTCCTCTGGACTCCCCTTGTATTTCGTCCTTGTACTCTGATCCTTGTTGTTATCTTTATTATGATGTCACTATGATATCATGTTCCAGACTTTCCTTGTTCTATACGCCTTGTTCTCCAGAACAGTACACTCCTTTGTCCACTTATAGAACAATGCGTCTTGTATTTACTGTGACCAGCTGTTACCTGCGTCACTCTGTATTTTTGTATAAGTAGTGTAGCTTGTACGCTCCTGGTCCACATCAGTTCTCATCTGTTGTGTGCCAGGTATGTTTCCCTCTATTGTATAAACATCAGTTCTCATCTGTTGTGTGCCAGACACCCATCTGCTTCACCTGCAAGATTACTCTGTTGCTGCTTCCAGCCACCCTCTATATCTCACCACAGTCTACTTTGTCACTGTGAGTATAGTCCCTTCATGTGTGCTGTTCATCAGGTTATGGGCCCTGGTGCCCTAGCCACTCCACTTGGCTGGTCACTGTGTTCTTAGGATCACACACCAGGCTAAGGTCTGTCTGGGGCCTCACCAGCCTTGCCCAAGGCAGTGGACACTGGGGCACCAGTGGTCCCTGCTGAGGAACCTCCTGCTATGTACTGCCCAGTAGTCCTACTTTCATCCCTACTGTTTACCTAGCCCCTGCGCTATGTGCAAGGAGATTGGGTCTGGTAGCCCTTCAATACATATCCAGGTGTGCATGGCCCACTGGGCTGTGTATTGTGGAGCTTAGCACCAGCTGTCTCTGGTGCTCCACACTGGGCGCAGGATCTCCTCACCATGGGAGTGTAAAACCTGGTTCAGACTCTGGGGGGTGTTCACCACTATGGTGTTCTGCAACCAGATACCTGCCTTGTAGTGGCAATGGGAAAGGATTCAGTAAAGCCACTTGTGGCGATGAGGCAACCAATAGGCCGAGGAGGCTGAGGTAGACAGCCTTGGGCTCTGAAAGCACCCATTCCATATCCCCCTGACGCAAACTAGTGAGCCGTGTCCTAGACACATCCTGGCTGGCAGCTGGCTCCTAGTATGGCAAAGGGATCTTCCATCCTGGGCCTAGCCCTTGTATCACTGGCATACCACAGGAGGCAGGACGCGCTAGCGTTCTGGCCTTACAGATTCACAGACAGGAGTGGTACCCCCCATTATATCTTGCAAACTGTTAAAAGCACTGTCGCTGACTGCTCCTTGGCGATAGATAAACCATCCCAATGTCTTCTGCACACTCTTCTCGCGCTGCCTTGCCCACCGGTGCTGCCACCACTGGTGCGGCTGCAGGAGCCACGGCAGGTGCCTCAACCAGCCTGCCCCCAATCACTTCTGGGTCCACACCCTCCACGCGCATTGCCAATGCGTATTCCACAACCTTCGGCATGCCTTCTGGCATTCGCCTTGAGCAATTCGATGGGACTCACTGGAACGAATGGTCTGGGACACTTGAGGCCATCCTCACTCTACATGAGGCTGAGGATGTGTTCACCTGTCATACCCTGCCCACTGGAGTCTCCCCTGAAGAGTGGGAATCCATCCAGCGTCGGTCTAAGGCGTACCTACGCCTATATCTCAAACCAGACGTATACTCCCTCGTTGCCGACCCATATGCCTATCCCACCTTCGCTGCGAAGTGGGACAAGCTGAAGGATGTGTATGCTGGTGCTTCGGGCAGCACCACCATCTTTAATCTGTGGATCCAGTTAACCCAAGCCCGCCTCGACGACTCCGTGCCCATGGCCTCACAACTGGCCAAACTCAATGAGCTGCGGGTCGGCCTAACCAACGCACAGATGGGTGTCACTGACACCCAATTCTGTCTCATACTCCTCCACGCCCTGCCAGCCTCCTATGAGGTTCTGGCGTCCACCATCCTTGCCAGTGGCGCACCCTCCAAGCTCAAGCACGCTGAAATAATTGCACGCATCGTTTCGGAGGAGGCGCGCCGCTCTGGCCCCTCTGGTTCCTCGCTCAATAAGGCTGCCCCTATCAAGCCTAGTGGTGGTGCCCGTAAGAAGAAGGATCACTCTCAGCTTACGTGCCACTACTGCAACAAGAAGGGGCATATCAAGCCTGACTGCAGACAGAGGAAGAAGGATGAAGCTGCGGGGAAGTTGAAGGACACTGGCAACAAGGCTGCCAACTCTCATGTACTCGTACCTACCACCGCCTCCATTAAGGAGGTCAGTGATGAACCGGCCATTGATTGGGCCGCAAATACAGTTGGAGTTGCCTTGTATGCTGTCTCACGTGTGCGTTGGATGATGGACAGTGGTGCAACACACCACATCACACCACATCGGTCTGACTTCAAGGACTATACCCCATGTCAAGGCAGTGTGCACCTAGGGGATAAGTCCACAATCGACCAAGTTGGTGTAGGCTCCGTCGTCTTCACTACGAGCCAGGGCATTCCTATCACCCTAAGCAATGTGCTGCACCTACCACAGGTGAAAACACGCTTCTTGTCAACGTGTGCACTAGCACAAAAGGGTGCGGAAGTGGCCTTTGACAGTGGCTCATTTAAAATATCTGTCAATAAAAGTTGTGTAGCTGTTGGCTACTTGGAGGACAACCTATACTGGTTGGATGCTTCAAGCATTGGCCTAAACGCTCACGTCAAAAGTGCTGCCACCACTCTAGATATCTGGCATCAGCGCATGGGACACATCTCCTCTGCTGCTCTCAAGTCGTACGGTCCCTCTGCCACCACAGGTATGGACATTGACAGCTCTACCACACACACTGGTGTGTGTCATGGGTGCGAGTTAGGCAAATCCACTCGCCAACCCTTCTCTGCGTCCTCTACCAAAAGGACAACCCGCATCTTTGAGATTGTGCACAGTGACCTAGCTGGTCCTATGCAAACTCAGTCCCTGCAAGGCTCTGCCTACACCGCCACCTTCATAGACAACCACTCTAAGTTCGCAGTGGTATACTTCATTAAGTCGAAGGATCAGTTTGTGAAAGCGCTACAGATGTATTTGGCCTGGGGTGAAACCCAGACATCCCATAAACTGCGCTCACTCCACTCTGACCGCGGTGGCGAGTACATGGCAAGCCAAGTGCAGGAAATTCTCAAGCAGAGAGGGATAGAGCATCACCTTACGATGCCAGGTTCACCACAGTCGAACGAGAAAGCTGAGCGGTTTAACCGCACCATTACAGACAAGGCGATGGCCATGCTACACACAGCTGGCATGTCTAAAGGCTTCTGGGAGCATGCTATGAGCACAGCGGTACACATCTATAACCACTCTCCCACCCGTATGCTTAAGTGGCACACACCTTTTGAGCTCTGGTATTCTGGCAAAGTACCAGATGTCTGCGTCTTTGGATGCAAGGGGTACATGCACGTACCCGCTGATAAGCATCGCAAATTGGATGCGAAGGCCATTGAGGTCACGCTTATTGGGTTTGAGCCTGAATCTAAGGGCTATAAGCTCTGGGACCGCCAAACCCACTCTGTCAGATTGTCCAGGGATGTGACATTCGACGAGAGCAGCTTCCTGTCCCTCCAGGGTGTTGAGCCACACCCACAACCTTCTCAAGTGGTGTCACAACCACTACCTCCACCAGTAATTGCCGTACCTAGCATGTTGGCGTTACCACCACAGCGAGTTCCCTCCCCTGCACACTCCAGCAGTAGTGAGGAGGAGGATGTTGAAGAACTCCTAGACCCAAAACAAGAGCGTCCACACACACCACCACCACCACCTGCACTGCCCACTCTGCCCACCACTCCAAAGCGTGAGCAAGCCACCCCTACCTCACCACCGCCGCGCCAAAGTGCAATGCGCATTATGCGCCATGTCCCACCTCCCTCACCAGATATGCCTGGAGGCTTTGAGGCTCGTGCACAGCGTAGTCAGCTGTTGCGCGAAATGGACAATGCACCAAAACTCTAGCCGTGTACCTGTGCCCAACCCTCGCTATTACAGTGGGGACAATGTGGCACTACGCGGCAGGCGACTGGGGTATGCGGAGCTGCTAGCTGCGGCATATGTCAGCAGGGACCCTGCATCCTATACAGAGGCCATGCGGTCTGCAGATGCAGATGAGTGGACTAAGGCATGTCAGTATGAGATGGACGCACTCGCCCACAATGGCACATGGGAGTTAGTGGATCTCCTGCCTAATCGAAAGGCAGTAAAATCCAAATGGGTCTTCAAGCTCAAAGTGGATGGCCGCTACAGAGCTCGCTTGGTGGCTAAGGGATTCACACAGATCCCTGGCATAGATTTCGATGAAACCTTCTCTCCTGTCGCACGATTTGAGTCGCTGAGATTACTTCTGGCGTTGGCCGCGCTGGAGGACTGGCACATCCATCAGATGGATGTCAAGTCCGCGTTTCTCAATGGCGTGCTTGATGAGGAGATTACATGGAGCAGCCACAAGGTTTCACCGTCACTGGTGCAGAGACGAAGGTATGTTGCCTTGTCAAGGCGATATATGGTCTCAAACAAGCCTCCTGTGCATGGAACTTGCAATTCCATGGAGTGCTCCTTGCACTTGGCTTCAAGCAGACGTTCGCCGATGCAGGCATATATGTGTTGCCTCAACAAGAGGGGGATGGACCACTCTTCGTTATCATTTACGTTGACGACATCACAATCTTGGGTGCCTCTCTGGAGAGGATTAAGCGTTTAAAGTCAGATCTCTCTGAACGCTATGAGATGACAGATCTCGGGGAGATAGAATCATATCTTGGTATGCGCATTGTGCGCGACCGCTCCCTCAGACACATCGAAATAGATCAGTCTGGCTATGTCAAGGATGTCCTTGAGCGCTTTGGCATGTCTAATGCCACTCCACACTCCACACCCTTACCCACTGGTGCTGACGAGCACCTTCATAAATATACAGGTCAGGCTACTGCCTCTGACATTACGCACTATCAGTCACTCGTTGGTAGTCTGCTGTACGTTCAGATTGGCACTAGGCCAGACATTTCCTTTGCTGTATCACGTTTGGCGCAGTATGCAGCAAATCCTTCACCACAACATATATGACTTGCGCAATACGTTCTGTCCTACCTAGTAGGAACTGTGGACATGCATATAGTTTATGATGGCGCCAGTGGAGATGGCCTTCATGGCTACTCTGATTCTTCCCTGGGTTACCAGGTAGATGATAGACACTCCACTTCCGGTTATGTGTTCTTATTAGCCAATGGTGCAATAAGCTGGTCTTCGCAAAAGCAAAAGACTGTAGCCCAAAACACTACAGAGGCGGAATACATGGCCATGACCGACGCGGCCAACCAAGCCGCATGGTATCAGAGCTTCCTTGAGGAACTCGGGTACAAGGTCGACGACCCCATCCCACTGCATGGTGACAATAAGGGTGCCATTGACTTGGCCTTGAACCCTGTCACTGGGAGGTGATCAAAGCACATTGCCATATGGCATCATGTCATTAGGGAGTACATTGAAAAGGGGACCATAACCCTTATTAGAACCCCTACTGCAGAAATGGTTGCAGATGGCTTTACTAAGTCACTTGCGCGTGTCCTACTGCACCAACACAATATAGACATGGGCTTGTGCTAGTCCTAGATTGCTGATCACAGGGAGATGTTGATAAGTGACCTGAGCGCATCTAGCGGCTCAATGGACATGCAGATAATGGACTGCTTTAGATAAGATATATTGGACTTATGTAGATTAGATTATACTGTATATGATCTTTACAATCTCGGACTTTCTTATCTATGACATCACTGTACAATGACATCATAGGACTCCTCTGGACTCCCCTTGTATTTCGTCCTTGTACTCTGATCCTTGTTGTTATCTTTATTATGATGTCACTATGATATCATGTTCCAGACTTTCCTTGTTCTATACGCCTTGTTCTCCAGAACAGTACACTCCTTTGTCCACTTATAGAACAATGCGTCTTGTATTTACTGTGACCAGCTGTTACCTGCGTCACTCTGTATTTTTGTATAAGTAGTGTAGCTTGTACGCTCCTGGTCCACATCAGTTCTCATCTGTTGTGTGCCAGGTATGTTTCCCTCTATTGTATAAACATCAGTTCTCATCTGTTGTGTGCCAGACACCCATCTGCTTCACCTGCAAGATTACTCTGTTGCTGCTTCCAGCCACCCTCTATATCTCACCACAGTCTACTTTGTCACTGTGAGTATAGTCCCTTCATGTGCGCTGTTCATCAATCTCTGCACTCCTGCTCAACACAGCCGGAGATGACACAGACTTCTCCATCAACACTATCAAAAGCGTTAGTGATCAATTGATCACAGTACTTGCCGACGTAAAGGGTACGAATCAGAAGCTGCGACTCCTCCTTGACATGGGGGCGAGTGGAAACTTTATCAATCGTGGCGCTGTGCGATTACTCGGGCTTACACTCGAAGACATTGGTACCATCGAAGTATGCAATGCAGATGGCACGGTCAATGCCGATGGGGCTCTTAAACAAAAGTGCAGACTCACACTCACTGAAGGAGACATAAAACTTGTCCTAGACTTTTTCGTCACTGACTTAGGTTCTTGCCAAGCAATCCTGGGATTCCCCTGGTTCAGACTTTGGAAGCCCACAATCGATTGGGACGCAAAGAGTTACGAAGGAAGAGCGCTAGAACTTAGCCAAGGAGGGGAAGAAATCAACGAGATGATCGTGCAGCAGATGGCCATAGCAGCAGGAACTAAGAAGACTGCCAAATTACCCGCAGCCTACCAACAGTTCGCCACTGTTTTCTCGGAAGAAGCCACACAAAGGTTCCCACCCACAGATCAATGACCACGAGATAAAGTTAAAGGAAGGGGCACCAGAGACTCTAGGAACTAAAGTATACCCTATGAATGTAGAAGAATGCAGACATCTCCGTGCTTTCTTGTCTGAAGAACTGCGAAAAGGCTACATCAGAGAGTCCAAATCTTCTTACGCAGCACCGTTATTCTTTATTCGGAAGAAGGACAGGACACCACAGCCCATACAGGATTACAAAGCACTCAACGCCTGGACGGTCCACGATGAATTCCCACTACCTCTGATAGGCGATATTCTGACATCTCTAGGCAATAAGAGTCTTTTTACCAAGTTCAATATACACTGGGGCTACAACAATATCCTCATTAAGGATGGAGATCAGTGGAAGGCAGCCTTCAAGACACCGGATGGGACATTCAAACCTCTCGTTATGTATTTTGGGCTCACAAATTCGCTGGCCACGTTCTCTCACGCTAAGTATTGAATGCTCTGACACCTCCTGGAGAAATACCCTGGTGAAATCTATGTCTATATGGATGACATCCTGATCGCTACAACCGAGGACTTAGATCATCATTGAGAAATCGTCTGCGCCATGCTCAACGTACTCCAGCGCGAAAGTTACTTCTTGAAGTTGTCTAAGTGCGTCTTCAAAACACACAAAGTCAATTATTTAGCCATGATGACCAATCGCGGCATCATCCAAATGGGGGACAACAAAGTCAGTGGGCTCAGAGATTGGCCACGCACCTTGTCAACAGTCAGACAAGTCTGTAGTACCCTAGGCGTTCTAAACTACCAACAACCCTTTATTCCAAACTTCGCAGCCATCGCTAGGCCACTAAATGCACTCCTCAAGAAAGACACACCTTTTGTCTGGACAGAGGACTGTACTCGCGCACTGACCCAACTTCTGACAATAGCCACTAGCCGACCTGCTCTACATCAACCGGACCCCGACGCACCTTACGAATTGCAAACCGATGCCTCTGCTGTCGCTTCAGGGGCAATACTAATGCAGAAAGATGTGCAAAACAAACCACAGGCAGTCGGATACTTTTCGAAGACCTTCAATGACACAGAACGCAACTATGATGTCTACGATTGCGAATTTCTCAGTCTAGTTCGCAGGCTCGAACACTGGCGACACCTTCTGGTAGGATCCCCCCACCCCGTAATGGTCTTCACAGACCATGCGAATCTGCTACATTATCGACATCCACAACGTATCAGCCGTCACGTCGCCCGCCTCATCAATGTTCTCACAGATTATAACCTCCGCCTTGTTCATCAACTGGGACCTCTGCTCCACGCCAACGCCTTGTCTTGCCACCCCATGGCTGCAGGAACCAACCTCCCAGACAATTATAATGTTGTCATTTTACCACCCTCCCTATTCCTCGACGTCGCCAAGGTGGTCACCCTTGACAACCGCCTACGTACTGCGCAATCTGCCCATCACTTGTGGTTGGATGATCTCCGTGTCAAGGGCCTCATTCTCTGCAACGGCTCCCTTTTCTTCTGCGACTCCCGACTTGTGATCGTGGACGATCTCGCCTTAAGGAGGGGGGTGATTGCTTCTTTTCACGACCCCCCGACAGCAGGACACCCGGGCATAACAAAGACACTAGCAGCAATCCAACAACACTACTGGTGGCCAAAAATGAAGACAGACGTCACAGAGTTCATCAATGGATGCACACGTTGCCAGGCAAACAAAAACATGCCTGGCAAACCAAGCGTCCCCATTGACCCCATAATACACGATGAACCACAACTCCCTTTTCAAACAATCGCTCTAGATTTCATCACAAAGCTACCGATGTCCCAGGGGAACGACACAATCCTGACGATCACGGATCAGGGATGCATGAAGGCCAGCATCTTCCTGCCTTGCAAAGAAGCGATGAACGTGCTAGAAATGGCAGAATTATATTTCAGACACGTAATGCCCCACTACGGACTGCCCAAGAAAGTAATATCAGACAGAGATCCGCGTTTCACAGCAAAAGTATTCAGGGAGTTACTCGATAAACTGCAGATCAGTCAGAACATCAGTACAGCCTACCATCCACAGACCGACGGACAGTCAGAGCGAATGAACCAATGACTGGAGCAATACTTACATGTTTTCAGCAATCACGCAGACGACTGGGCTCGGTGGCTACCCGTGGCACAGTACACCCTCAATGCCTGGAAGTCCGAAATGACCAGACAAACACCCTTCGAGCTCCTTTTTGGATTTAATCCAATGGTCCAAAACAATACTGAAACCCGCGCCGCTGCCGCCACAAAACGGTTGGATGGATTGGAAGAAGCGCGAAGGCATGCTGCGGCCACAATGAGAGCGACCCAAGAATCATGGATCAGAAACACGGTGTATGAGAAGTTCAGAATGGGACAGAAAGTGTGGCTAGAAGCCACTAACCTCAAGACGACTCATCCCACCGCTAAACTAGCCCCAAGAAGGTATGGGCCCTTCATGATCACCCAAGAAATATCGCAGATGGCATATAAGCTCGCCCTCCTGAAACAGTGGAAGATCCATAGCGTTTTCCACGCAGGACTATTGACCCTGTTTAGAGAGACTTCCATGCACGGACCCAATTACAAAGAACCACCTCCCAATATTATCGAAGGTCAGGAAGAATGGGAAGTGGAGGAAATACGGGGAGAACGCAGAATGGGACGCCGCAAGAAATTGCAATACCTCGTCAGGTGGAAGGGATATTCCGCAGCACACGATAGTTGGGAAGACGCAAGTGATGTGCACGCCCCACTGCTAATACAAAAGTATAAAGATCGGGCACGACAAACTACTCTCAACATCAACACTATACACATGGATCCCCTCTTCCAACCGCACCCGCACCACCCTCCACAGCACTGCCCTGTCCCGGACAACAAACTGCCGCTGGCTCTGCATCAGGACATAGACTGACAGGTTAATGACTGGAGCTGGGTGCCCAACGACCATGACACTTGCACTGACACTCCTACTACACGCAACGACTCTGTAGGATATCATGTGTATCTCGAGCCAGATGGGAGGCGGCACAGACACTCACAGGCATGAGCACACCGCTGTGATAGGCTCAGGAGGGAGGCATGCGAAGAAATAGCTCTGAATGAACTTCGCCAAAGAGAAGAAGAGACGTGATCTCCACCTGCCCACTTACCCAGAATTCCATCTCCGATAGCTGAGGTCTTGGAGGTCCACTCTATGGGAGATGAAGAGCCTACTAGAGATGCTGACATCAGGACATCTATCCCCACCGCTCCGCCGCCACCCATGGTCCTAGTCGAAGCTGCAGAGCCGGAACACCCCAGGGCTGGATGGAAGTGCACTCACAGGGATGAGCCCTATGCCTTCAAGATTCCATTTGAAGATGAGACGCAAGGCATTGTGCCCTACATCAGGTTCGCCGTCAACCAGCGTGAACAAGCTGTCATGTTAGGCACTGAGGGCAGGGGCAAACCGCAATATTACAAACCGCTCTACGCCATCCCCATGCCTCTGTGACCCCTCACTGCCATCGCACCCAGACACTCCTTATCCCTGTTTACGGACGAGCACCCTGCCCGACATGAGATCGATTGCGCCCTCACCATTGCCGCCGATCCAGGACTTCTCGCAGACGTCTCTCGCTTCCGCAGGTCAGTGTGGCGAAAGAGGGAGCTTTTTGTCCAGATGCGGGCCCTAGATAACCAGTGGAGCGACTGGCTCGTAGAAGCAGAGGGAATCGACAAGAGACTCAGAGAAGCGAATGCGGCTTCCCACATTTACCCCTTCCTCCCCCAACCTCTCCCGTGTGGACTAGATATCTACCACATAGACAAACCTAACTCTAATGATCGACATTTCAGGGCGCATCTAGATCACATGGACAACGTGGTGCCCAGACCCGTACCACCTCGACCCCCGTTGCGCGATTTAGCCCCACCTCCTCAACTCCTGGTCGTGCGCTTTCCCACACCACACGACGAATCCGCAAGGGACACCACCTGCACCTTCTGCAGAGATGCTCACACCTCACAAGATTGCCCGTGACCCCATGCACGGTGCGAATCGACCACCCCCTGTCCAGTACCCCCGTGCCACCACTGCTACTTCTCACAATGCCCACGGCTCCACTCTCACGAGTCTAACCCCCCTAGATTTATCCCATACAACCACACGGTGGCAGAGCACACAAGCTGGTTCAGGTTGCACGATGACAAAGAAGAATCGAGTCAGGATGACTTGGGCTAGTAGGGGGGCTATGTCACAATCACGTGCCATGTGATGCCTTGGAAGAACATTGGTCTCAGTAAAGTCTCAGAAAGAGTGCACAGTTGAATGACACATAGCAGGCTTGCGTATGCTACTGATATTACAGAAAATAGTCCTGAAAAACCACAGTCTGTATGAGTATAAATACAAGGTTGTAGTCTCTGTAAATACCTTGTCTTTGCTTTGTTGAATTCCAGCTAGTTTTGCTCATCTCGAGTGAACAATGCATCCCTCTTGTCTCTAGTCATTTTCCTGGCAAAGTCACCCTTTGCCCCGTCGTCATCACTGTCCGCATCCCGAACCCTTGCCCTACGGCACGAACGATCTGGCTGGATCGTAAAAACACACACGCGGACCTGCATGTCTTCTTAACCCTCGATGTAGTACATCCCTTTGTACCCGATTCAGTGCAAGGTGTCAGTCTGGCAGTCATGTGTTTGGCTTAGCCAAACACCCTGTATTAGTATATAAGTTGCGCCCTACCTAGCTTGTATGGTAGACTTGACTTCTTGTGTAATACCACATCATCTTTGCCTCACAAACCAACCTTTGACTCGCTGTTGCACTTGAGTCCCCGTTTTCGCTTGCCCTTTCACTTGAGCCCTGACTTTCCGCTATTGTCCTTGTGCCCCTGGGAGGCCAAGTGATACTTGTTCACCACCGAACTGAGTCCTAACCAACTCACACTTTTCTGATCCTGTTGACTTGTTAAAGTGCATGTCGCACTTAACGCCCCTGTGGTGGCGTTACAGCCGCCCCTCAACCACCTGCGACCTCAACATGGCCACAACACCCTGCCGTCTTGACACGGCAACTACCACTTCAACCCCTGCCGCTCCCTTGACACAGCCACCATTGATCCCGTTATGACATGACACCAATGGCACCCGCCTCAATCCCGCTGCACTGGTGCCATCTCAATATGGCTGCCACCTCCACGTCAATGCCGCCCCACTGGCACCAGCACCACACGGTCCCCACCGTCGATGCCACATTGATCCCGTTACAACATGACACTGACTCCACCTGCCTCGATGCTGCTGCACTGGTGCCATCTCGACATGGCTGCTGCTGCCACGTCAATGCTGCCGCACTGGCTCCATCACCACATGGTCGCCACCACCACCCCAAGCTCACCACATCGATGCCTCGTTGACACAGCCCCCACCACTACGTACACCAGCACACCACCCCTTCCAATCCCACCAACCCGTTGCTGCAGCACCTCGCTCCCATCCTCTTGTATTATTGTATTTATAGTAGTTGTGTGAACTTAAATATATAATTTTCTAATTTATTTTGCATGAAATGTGATCTGACTGTGAAATGACTATGAGATACTATGGAGTGACTATGAGGCAACTATGGAGTGACTATGAGGCAACTATGGGATGACTATGGTAGTTGGGCAGACTACGGTAGTAGGGTAAACTATGGTAGTACTGCGGTAGTATGGTAGACTATGGCAGGACTATGGTAGAAGGGTAGACTATGGTAGAACTGCAGTAGTGCTGTCAGAGAAGATAGATGTCACTACCCAGCACTACAGGCACTATGGCCCTCTATGGGTCACTGTGGCCTCTATAGGCACTACTAAAGTACTACTGCAGAGGCCTGAGGATTGCTGATGTCCCTCCTTGTCCTCCTCATCCCCCATGGCAACACACACTATCCAGGGCAGAGACATTATCCCTCCAGCACTACCTTGCATGGATAGGGTCTGATGGCACTGTCAATGATGAACAGCACACATGAAGGGACTATACTCACAGTGGCAAAGTAGACTGTGGTGAGATACAGAGGGTGGCTGGAAGCAGCAACAGAGTGTAATCAAGCAAGTGAAGCAGATGATGTCTGGCACACAACAGATGAGAACTGATGTTACATTGGTGAGGAGAAGACATACCTGGCACACAACAGATGAGAACTGATGTGGACCAGGAGCGTACAAGCTGCACTACTTATACAAAATACAGAGTGACGGTGGTAACACAGAGTCACAGTAAATACAAGAGGCATTGTTCTTTATACAGACAAAGGAGTGGACATTCAGAGAACAAGGGACAGAAAGAACAAGAAGAGTCCAGACAAGTGACATCATACTGACATCATAATAAAGATAGAACAAAGGGAAACTACAAGGGCGTTGAGTACAATGCAAAGTCCAGATCCTGTGATGTCATTGTCACGAACCTGTAAACTTGGGTCGTGACTCGAGCGTCTAAAACCGGTCCGCGTCGGTCCGGTCTTATGTAATCAATTTCCTAAAGGGGAAATCCGAAGTCGGAGTTCCAAATTCGTACTCCGACGATCACGTGACCGGTCACGTGATTATCCTATGTTTATCAAGTCACCTGACGACTGAAAGTCGTACCACTCTTTGGATTAATCCTATTGGACTGTGGAGCAGTCGTACGATACCTACGATTATTCTGATTGGTTGATATACTTAGAACCCTTCCAGAACCTTCCATTGTGCAGCACCTGTGGGAAGTAGTAAAGCCTCCCCTAAAGTACGCACAGACCATGTACCCAGGTATATAAGCTAGAGCAATAGAACGGACAGTCCCTCAGACTGTCCACTTGTGACTCCCACTTGGATAACACTCTAGCGCCTTTCTTCGCTATCACCATAGCTTGGATTCGCAATCTCATCATTATCCTTGTTCTAGCCAAGTTCTTCCAAGTTTTCCCAGCCTTCTTCATCATCCCTCGCGTTCCTCGTCAGCCAAGTGTCCTGCACGAGCACTCTGAGTGAGTGTTCATCACACTTGGACAGTCTCCTTATCTGACCTGGACGCTCCTTGATAGTGTCTGATTTCGGAGACGATTTCGGTCACTGGGACGGTGATTCAAGTTCCTATTACACCTCGTGGGAGCCCCAGTATCGTGGCCCCCCTCGTCGTCACCTCTCCCCCTCCTCTCCCTTCACTCGTCCATTGTCTCCGGTGGGGTTGAACACCCCCCTCGTCCAAGTTGAGCAAGTCGCTCTCCCCCAAGGTCCGGCTGCTTTCGTAGCGCCCTCATCCCCGGTCTTCTCTCGCCCCCCGACACCTCGCCCTGCTACCCCCCTCTCTTACGCAGAGGCATCCCCCGACGTCGAGTACGTATTACTCGACAAAAACTACATTGCTCTCTCTGGTGTCCCGTCCCCGGTCTCTCGCCCCTCGTCCCCAGATTTTGACATCCGGTCTCAAGTAGCCATTCGATCCGGCGCCCCTCGTACTCACTCCCCGTCCCCCGAACTTGTGTACCCTGACCCGGTACAAGTTTTCCAGTCCCCCTTGATCGGGCCATTGTCGCCCCTCTCTGATCTCCCGTCCCCCTCGGTCTGCCTTGTCCCGCCCCGTCCCCGGTCCTCGTCCCTTCCTGCTCGCCCCGCCACCCCAGACTCGCCCATCAACTACCACCGCGTAGCAGAAGGCGTCCCTCGTGTTGACACCCCCAACAACGACCTCCCCCACGAAAATCAGGAGAACATCCCTCCTGCCTTGCCCATAGTTCGCCCCCCGTCTTGTGTCAACGTTACCACCAGCCCGCACCCCCACCAATTCATCAACGTCCAGACCCCCCAGGGAGAAGAGTGGAGACCAATTTCGGAATTCTATCAGGTCTCACTAACACAGCTCCCCTCCATTGACCATCTCCTCGCATACCCCCCTAACTTCCCCGGCGTCACCCCTTTCCGCTTCCGGTCCCCTCATTACATCCAGCTCTACCCTCGTCACCGCCCCCTCGCCCTCGCTCTTGGGATTCCCCCCCTATACGCCTGCTCCCAAGCCATTCTCGACCTCCCAAGCCAAGACCTCCCTCTCGGCTCCATCAAGTACAACTTCCGAGAAGGTATCCGTCGGGCATTCGCCCCTTTGAACCAAGTAATTCGGCAGGCGTACGTCAGGACTCTAGTCACCCTTGAGCTCCAAGATTTTCTGGACGGTAGGATCATCTCCACGTACGGATACTTGGCCTTTTGGCAGGACCGGATTTTTGTAATCGATCAAGGGTATCATTTCGAGGACGCCATTAGAACCAGCCCCTCCCTCCTTTCGTATTGTTTCACACCTCGGCTTCCCACTGACCCCTTCCTGTATATCTCTACCCACTTAGATCAACAGGAACTATAACTATTTACTTTACAAGTAAGTAGTCGTAGTCAGATTGGTCATTGGTAGAAAAATAAAAGGGGTTTAGTGTCACATTTTCGTCCGACCCAAATCCCTGAACAAGAGCAGATTAATCGCTCTCAAGCACTCTTTGAAACCCACAGAGAAAGACAACTCCAATTGTACTATCCTTCCAGCACTCTCGTTAACCTTGCCCACTCCAACGCAATAGAAGTTTGGAGTGACAGTACTCTCCTCCTTAAAGATCTCGACGCTATACTCCCATTTGGAAGGGTACTCGCCTTAGTTGAGTTTCAAGACTTCGTCACCAGCAAGCTAGATAGGCTTAGCAACCTCGCGCAAGAACAACTCCTGTATTGGCACCTATCCAAGACACTCACAGTCCACGGCGCTCCCATCGAATCAACCCTCTTGTGGAACAAAGACGACTATCTTTGGTTTGTCCACATTGCCCCAAGAAGACAGCGCATCATAGAAAAACTCCTAAGGGGAGAAAGACAATACTTCCTTGAACGACTTCAATTGGACTACGAACAAGTCCAAATATCCTTCCAAGAGATTCGAGTAGAATCTACCCAACTCAGACCACGCCTAGTTATCACTGAAGGTCGCGAGTATACCCTCAAGTGGGGAAGTTTTTGGGAAACAACCCTTGAAAACCCAGATACCAACATCGTCAATCCAAGGATCTTTCACCTCCCCCCAGACGCCCCCGACGATCACGACTTTGTCACACGCCTTGATATCCAAGAGAACGGAGACGAGCCTCTCCCATCAAGCAATCCACCAAGTCCAAGTCCAAGTCCCCCTACACCACTCACAGATACTGATAGCGGTTGGGGAGAACCTGCCAACCAGTGGATCAGTAACGGCGTCTGTTGGTGTAGTAAAGAAGTCTGTACTTGTGGTTACAGACCAGATACCCCACCTACTCCACCTAGTGTAGTATTGTGGGCTCCAGGCCAAGACTACCTACCTTCTAGAGAAAGAATATAGAAGGTTCCTTGTTTAAAATCACCCTGGCAGAAAGCGCACTCGATTGGGCTATCACCCTGGCATCTCAACAAGTATCCCAACGTCACAGAAACCAAAGACAACGAAACCAGTTTATAAGAAGGGATACGCCTATTCCCTCTCCAGAAGAACACCCCCCAGTAATCCCTAATAGAGACATTAGGAGAGTAAATCAAGCAACAAGTACACGTCCAAGTAACCCAGTTCAAGCGACCCCCACTTATCCAGGTTATCACGAGCTTCCCCCAGTCGTTCGTCAACCCTCCACTAGTAGTGAAGAAGGACAATTCCTAGCAACCCAACCCACGTATTACCACCTCCCAGAAGTACCCTTCATTTCAAGAACACTACCCACGAGAAACCCCAGAGAATTACAGACCTTCAAGCAGCACTGTCAACTCATATTCCAGAGACACGGAGTTCCCCTAAACCTCCAGCACACAGTCAACAACATCCGCGACATCACCACAGACCCAGTAGGGTTCCAAGGACTCTTGTGGAGATCTAGTGTCTTAATATCACATTACAGGATATTTGAAGAATACTGTTGGATTTGATCTAGCCAATGACCAAGTGCAACTCATGGGATAACACTACAACCAGGGTATAAAATCTTTTACGCCTGGGACTCAGACGGTTGGACCATATCAAGACTACAAAGACACTCTAGTGAATGAGCAATCAACCAGACCAAAACACTAGAGACCTTACCCCCGAAGAACTAGCAAGAGTCCCCATCTACTTCAAGAACCCCTTCTTCTCCCTTGACAATAATCTAATCCACGTTATCTGGAACACAGAAGAACTCACGAGCCCAAACGGGAAGTTCCCGTGGAAATTCTTTGGGACAGACGACACTGTCAGCAAAGACGATTTTGAAGACGCTTACCCAGGATATAGCAAATTTGACAAAGGATCGTACAATCACCACAATCTCACAGCCAAGTACAACGGAAAGGAAGTCCGTTGGTCGACCAAACGAGAACTTTGGGTCTACAAGAATAACAGAAGAGTAGTCTTCCCAGACTCTGACCAAGAAGGATCAGACTTATCTCCACCGCCAAGTACAGACCAAGAGAATTCAGAAACAGAACAGGCAGAAGTATCAGGCCTCCTAGACAAAACCACCAAGACCGTCGCCTCAGTACTAGCTAGTTTATCAGGATCACACACCCCCCAGTCACCATCAGCAGGAAAACTACCAGGCGCACTCCCAAGTACCCCAGGACCATCCAGTCAACCAAGTTACCCACTGTTCACGCCAAGACAACCGAAGCTTTTTGGTACCAAGAGTCAATCCCCTTCTCCACCACCGACACCCCCAGTAACAAGCACCATGGCTTCAGGAGGAGGTGCCAAGTTATTAGGAACACCCCCAGAACCATTCTATGGCAAACAAGACAAGGCAGAAGCCTTTTGGAGTAGTGTTGAAAACTACTACTATCTCAATGAATCCACGTACACCAACAAAGGCAAGCGCGTATCAGCTGCCTTAACACACTTCAAGATTGGTACCCCAGCAGGAGATTGGGCCCAAGATCAGCAGACCAAAGCCCTCACAGCCACGCCCATAGACTTTGGCACCTGGAACGATTTCAGAGACGCGTTCAAGAAACACTTCATTCCGTCACACACCAAGTTAGAATCAACCAACCTCATGTACTCCTGTCGTATGGGAAATCGACCCTTCAATGATTGGTACCAAGAATGGTCCACGTACGCGTGCAGATCAGGTGCAAACGAAGAAACCAAGATGTTTGCCTTTAGAAAGGCACTCCCTGCAGCTCTGCACCAGAAGATTATTGGTGTATCACCACAGCCCACAACCCTAGACAAATTGGTCGAACTAGCAAGAGAATTCGACCGTGTATGGCGTCTCTACAGTAACCCAGCATTCACAGGACAAAGACTTCAAGGGCCAAGAAATAGGGCCATGTACGCCGAAGAAGACGGCGCTCACGTCAACGCCACCACAGCCACGAGTATAAGACCTCAGCAAGCAGGCAGAATAACCAAGGAAGAAAAAGATCGACGCTTCAAGGAGAAGCTCTGTTTTTATTGCGGAAAGCCGAACCACCGAGCCAAGGACTGCCGGACCAGGAATAGCTCCCAACGACAAGGACAAGGGAATGGAAGACCCAGTAATCAGCGGTCAGACTTTAGGGCACGCGCGACCCTAACTCAAGAAGAATCCTACGAGGATCCCCCCAAAGATCACCCTGCCCAGATAGCGGCAATGTATCACAGTCCCCCAGCACACATCACGATTCCACGCCCTCAATCAGCCCCCCTTCCAGAGGATTGTTGAACTACCCTACTGAAGCACTGTCAGTTAGGGCTTTACGAGTGGCCAACCATAGTTTTACCCAAGGATACTCATTACTAGAGACGTTAGATTCTGAGCCTGTACCCGGTGATACGATACGGAATAGACGATCACCCTCAATTACGCTCAGAATCACTCTAGTAGGAAAGAAAACCGGTCAAGAAATCAGTGCACTGGGCTTTACTAGACAGCGGCGCAGAAGGAATCATCATAGATCAAGACTTTGCCAAGAGGAATAACCTAACTCTCAGAACCCTAGTTAACCCACTTCCAGTACGGAATGTGGATGGAACATTGAACAAACAAGGATCAGTTCGATATACTACAATCCAGATAATCCGGATAAAGACTTCCAATGGAGAATACCACGACGAATGTGTTGAACTCTACGTAACCACGCTAGGCGACCATGATATTATTCTAGGAACAGACTGGCTCAAAGCACACAACCCAGAAGTTAACTGGGCCACGCCACAACTCGCCTTCACAAGATGCCCCAAGACCTGCACACTATCCACCAAGTCCCTAGTTATTACAGCCAAGAAGCCGCAGACGCGAGCAACCACGATCAATGTTTTACAAACCACGGAAGAATACCAAGTCGCAGGTGAACCTGCCTTTAGTCAAGAAGCCATGGAGCCGTTCCTGTACCTACATCAAGAAACCAAGGAAGAAGATATACTCATTAGAGCCAAGACCACCACGAGCACCGAAATTGCAGCTAGAACAGCACCCAAGACATCCACGGAACACATCCCAGCCCAGTTTTCACAGTACGCTAAGGAATTTAGCGAGACAGCCTCCCAAAGACTACCACAGCACCAGCCATGGGACCATGCCATAGAATTGAAACCCGGAGCCACCATGAAGAATTGCTCCATCTATCGTCTTACGCCCAAAGAATCAGAAGCATTGAAGATTTATATCACAGATCACCTACAAAGGGGATATATTCGCCCTTCCAAGTCACCCATGGCCAGCCCCTTCTTCTTTATAGATAAGAAAGACGGCAAGTTACGCCCAGTACAAGATTATCGAGCATTAAACGATATTACGATCAAGAACGCCGCCCCATTGCCATTAATCCCTGAGCTCATTGATAAACTACGCGGCGCAAGATGGTTCACCAAGTTAGATATCCGATGGGGCTACAACAATATACAAGTCCGCAAAGGCGACGAGTACAAAGCTGCTTTCAAGACACCCCTCGGACTATATGAACCCACAGTCATGACATTTGGCCTCTGCAACGCCCCTGCCACGTTTCAAACATTCATGAACACCATCTTTGAGGACCTGATAGACGAAGGACACATTGTCGTCTATCTCGATGATATCCTGATATTTGCAGAGGACCTCCCCACGTTAACCAGGCTCACCCACGAAGTACTATCACGCCTAGCAAAATACGACCTCTATTTGAAACCAGAGAAATGCTCTTTCGCCCAGACATCCATAGAATACCTCGGACTCGTTATATCCGAAGGACAAATTGCCATGGACCCAGCTAAGGTGGCAGGAATACGAGACTGGCCACCTCCTAAGACGGTCAAACAAGTTCAAGCCTTCCTGGGATTTTGCAACTTTTATCGATGCTTCATCAAGGACTTCTCTACCATTGCACGCCCCTTATTTGACTTAACCAAGAAAGCAGTACCCTTCCTATGGACCCCAGACGCATCCACGGCCTTCCAGACACTCATCACAGCTTTTACCATGGCGCCTGTCCTTGCCCTACCAGACCACGATAAACCTTTCCGTTTAATCACGGACGCTAGTGATTTTGCCACTGGCGCCATCTTAGAACAACCCGATGCACTCAACCGTTGGCACCCCATCGCGTACCACTCCAAGTCTCTACAGCCTGCCGAACAGAACTATGAAATCCATGATAAAGAACTCCTTGCTATCATCCGCGCCTTAGAAATTTTTCGCCACTACCTTGAAGGACACGAAGACACCCTCGAAATTTGGTCGGACCATGGAAATTTGGTCTATTTCTCCATGAAACAGAAACTTACGCGGCGCCAAGCACGATGGGCCCTCTTCCTCTCGCGTTTCAAGTTCACCATTGTCCACAAACCCGGTACCCAAAATAAGTCGGATGCCCTGTCCAGGCGTCCAGACCTTAAAGAGGGGATAGCTCACGAAGAAAATGATTGTGTGCTTCTGGATAACAAATTTTTCGCAATCCATGCAGTCCGACCCACAACAATCACAGTCCAAGGGAACACCACGTTATGACAACAAATCAAGAACACTCAAGAATACGACAAAGAAGTTAGCCTTGCCTTAGAAACCCTTCTAAAGAATGGCCCTAGATCCCTCACAAAGGGCTTAGAAGATTGGAACTTAGAAGATGGAATCATCCTGTACAAAGGACAAGTATACGTCCCCAAGAATGAAGATCTCCGAAGAGAAATAGTCAAGCAATACCATGACCATCTTGCCACAGGACACCCTGGAAGATGGAAGACCTACGAACTAATTTCACGAGAATTCTGGTGGCCAGGCATGTCCACCTTCGTCAAGAGCTATGTGGACGGATGTGCCACTTGCCAAGCAACAAAAGTTAAACCAAGAAACCAAGTACCCCTGCAACCAAATCAAGTCCCTAACGAAATTTGGGAAATAATCACTATGGACTTCATCACAGATCTCCCCACGTCACAAGGATACGATTCACTATTCGTTGTAGTGGATCGTCTCAGTAAAGCAACGATAATTGCTCCATGTAACAAGACCATCACTGCCGAAGAAACATCCAAGTTATACTTAGAACAAGTCTGGAGACGAACAGGTCTACCACACCAAGTAATATCCGATAGAGGACCACAATTTGCTTCCAAAGTAATGCAAGAAGTTTGGAGCAAACTAGGCGTCAAGTCAACCATGTCTACAGCATTCCATCCACAAACAGATGGAGAAACAGAACGCGTCAACCAGGAACTAGAACAATACCTACGCGTCTTTTGTAATTTCCAAGTCGACAACTGGGTAGAACTAATACCCTTCATGGAATTCGCTCACAATGCAAGACAACACAGCGCCACAGGAAAATCACCCTTCGAGATCTGGTACGGCTACAAACCAGAATTCATTCCACCAGTCAACTTTGCGTCCAAAATACCCACAGTAGAAGAATGCCTTCATTCCCTAGAACAAATTTGCATTGAAGTATCCGCTGCACTAAAGGTAGCAGCCGAAGTCATGAAAAATACCCATGCATCCACAGCCACCTACGTACCCCAACCGGGTGACCAAGTTTGGTTAGAAGGAACCAATATCCACACCACGCACCCCAAGGCCAAACTAGCCCCTAGACGACATGGACCATTCAAAGTCATATCCGCGTGGGGAGTTAATTGTAAACTCCAGTTGCCCAAAGCTTGGAAGATCCATCCAGTGTTCCATATATCCCTTGTATCCCCCTACAATGAAACCACAGCCCATGGACCCAATTTCACCAGACCACCCCCAGAAATAGTCCAAGGAGAGGACGAGCACTATGAAGTAGAAACGGTCCTCCAATCAAGGCTCTCTC
Organism: Lactarius akahatsu; assembly: GCA_021524915.1. Taxonomy (NCBI): domain Eukaryota; kingdom Fungi; phylum Basidiomycota; class Agaricomycetes; order Russulales; family Russulaceae; genus Lactarius; species Lactarius akahatsu. The sequence continues at coordinate 321,466 of JAKELL010000025.1, forward strand.
CAAACAAGAGAGGCATACAATACCTAGTGAAGTGGAAAGGATACCCTTCTTCAGAAAACTCCTGGCTCCCAGCCTCACAAATGAAACATGCCCAGGACCTTGTTCGACAATTTCACCACAAAAATCCACGAGCACCCAAACTCAGAACCTTGATGGTTGCTGAACGGCGCAGCAACCCCTTAAAGAGGGGATACTGTCACGAACCTGTAAACTTGGGTCGTGACTCAAGCGTCTAAAACCGGTCCGCGTTGGTCCGGTCTTATGTAATCAATTTCCTAAAGGGGAAATCCGAAGTCGGAGTTCCAAATTCGTACTCCAACGGTCACGTGACCGGTCACGTGATTATCCTATGTTTATCAAGTCACCTGACGACTGAAAGTCGTACCACTCTTTGGATTAATCCTATTGGACTGCGGAGCAGTCACACCACTATGGCGCAATCTTGCGCAATCGACTGCGGAGCAGTCGTACGATACCTACGATTATTCTGATTGGTTGATATACTTAGAACCCTTCCAGAACCTTCCATTGCGCAGCACCTGTGGGAAGTAGTAAAGCCTCCCCTAAAGTACGCACAGACCATGTACCCAGGTATATAAGCTAGAGCAATAGAACGGACAGTCCCTCAGACTGTCCACTTGTGACTCCCACTTGGATAACACTCTAGCGCCTTTCTTCGCTATCACCATAGCTTGGATTCGCAATCTCATCGTTATCCTTGTTCTAGCCAAGTTCTTCCAAGTTTTCCCAGCCTTCTTCATCATCCCTCGCGTTCCTCGTCAGCCAAGTGTCCTGCACGAGCACTCTGAGTGAGTGTTCATCACAATCACCATCTCCAGGTCCAAGTCAGACTAATGCTTGCAGTGGCATTCACATTTGTCACCACCCACTCCATGTTCATTGGATCCTAGTGTTACACCTATGCCAGTCCCAGGGAGCTCAGTGACACAAGCAATATACATACCTTCATCACCTGTTCTAGGTCTGTCAGATCTGAGCAACAACCCCCCCCATGGGCCCACCTGCCATGCCATGTGTACCAGGGCCCAGTGTACTGTCTCCCTTCACAGGTGTTGCACCCATCAGTTCTTCTCATCCTTCTCAATTGTGTCAGAAACTGGAGTGTGCCATCACTGTGGAACATGCTACAGCTTTTGGACACACATCACCCAGCTGTTGCCCTGAGCTACACCAATCTACACAAAGAATTAGTGGAGCTAGGTATTGAAGGTGCAGTGGATCTATACTCACTTCCAGTTGAGCTCCTTGCAACATTTGGGTGGCTGAGACAAGACAGTGCCTGCTGCCTCCTTGAGTTTTTCCAGGACAAGTTCCTCTTCCCCCTCAGTTTTCTAGAGGAAGGCAACATCATTGGCAGTGTTACTGCAAGCAACTCACCTTTGACCAATATGGGCATGTCAGACTCAGAGGAAGGCCAAGCCATCAGGGAAGAGAGAAGTGAGGAAATGGTCCTGGAGTGGTTCAACAGAGTGGACACATACAAAGAGATTGATGAAGGCAGTGGAGCAGAAGGTGGTGGGGATGGTTACAGGGAAATGTCACACAAGGTGTGAGATAGCTCTGTCAGCTGTCCCACAGTCCCCCAACACATGAGCCCATGATGCAAATAGCTGTGATAGTACTTGTTAGAACCCATGTGCAATTCTTCCGTGTGTGTCAGCAGAACCCATGTGGGCCCATTGTAGGTATAAAGTGCATATATACACATCAGCCCATGAAACTATTTTGTAAACAATCTGTTATTTGTAGCTAGAGTGTCCTATTCTCTGCTGCTCTGTGACTGTACAATGCTCCAAGTGAAGTTACCTTATTTAGATATGCTTAGTCAGGTAGGTATATCCTGCAGAGGACAGAAAATATCCCCTTAGTCTTATATCCTCCTCTGCAGTCCCCTTGTGTCCCCTGTGACTCAAGGGCCCTCTATAGGTTGCACTTTGACACAATCTTGGATGGGCCTATAAGTTATTTGTATATATTCTGCTGATGAGCTTGTATTGGCCCACAGTGCTCATGTTTGTATTCTGCCAACCAGCTTGTATCGGCCCATTGCACTGATGTGCACATCCTGCTGACAAGCTTGCATTGGCCCATGGTACTTGTGCATGCATCCTGCCGAAAAGCTTGTAATGGCCCATTGTGTCTATGTGAGAAATCTGCAGACAAGCTTGTATTGCCCCATGACACTCCTATGTGTATTCTGCCAAAAAGCTTGTATTGGCCAATTGTGCCAATGCTAGCATCCTACCCACAAGCTTGTATTGGCCCATGGTGCTCATGGACATATCCTGCCAAAAAGCTTGTATTGGCCCATTGTGCCAATGCGATTGTCCTGCCAACAAGCTTGTATTGGCCCATTACACTAATGTGAGTGTCCTGCCAACAAGCCTGTATTGGCCCATTGTGCCAATGTGAGTGTCCTGCTGATAAGCTTGCATTGGCCCATTGCACCAACATGAACATTCTGCTGAAAAGCTTGCATTGGCCCACTGTGCCCATGTGCAAAATCTGCTGACAAGCTTGCATTGGCCCCTCAGACTCATATGAGTATTCTGCTGACAAACTTGTATTGGCCCATGGTGCTGCTATGAGTTTTCTGCCAACAAGCTTGTATTGGCCAATTGTGCCCATGTGAGTAATCTACTGATGTGCTTGCATTGGCCCATGGCACTCATATGTGTATTCTGCCAAATAGCTTGTATTGGCCCATGGTGCCCATGGGCATATTCTGCTGAAAGGCTCGCATTGGCCCATTGCACCAACATAAGCATCCTGCTGACAAGCTTGTATTGGCCCATTGTGCCCATGTGAGAAATCTATTGACACACTTGTATTGGCCCATTGTACCCATGTGAGAAATCTACCAACATGCTTGTATTGGCCCATTGCGCCCACACAAACATCCTACTGATGAGCTTGTATTGGCCCATTTTGTGCCTATGATGGGTCTTAGGATAACATGTGCTATTTATTATCAGCATGCTGGATAGGCAGCTTCCAATGGCAACATTGCATTCCATTCACACTGCTATCTACATACTATGTCAGCTGCAACAGGTGCCTCCATATTAGACACTGCACTCACCTGCATCAGCAAGAGAATATCAGCCATCTTGCTCAATTCTGCCAATAAAGGTGAAAAGTATATCACCAGCTTACACAATGAAGTGGTAAGCATTAATTCACATTCTAGAGCATCCTCTAATCAGAATTCACACCTAGCTTGCTGCCATATGGATCATTGGCCTTTTATCATCTAGTGGTAGCTCCCCTTATGTGCCAGAGTCAGTCAATATCGCCTTTCACAGTGTCTCCAACATTAGGAACCCAGGCACCTATGCAACATCCAATCAGGACCAGAAGCTGAAAGGCAAGAACAAGGTCCAGGCATCACCCATTCTACCATTTAGTCTTATGGAGTGGTGGAACTTTGGAGAAGGTGTGATGATGAAAGAGCCATTCAATGTCTGCAATGAGTTAATAGCGGGGTCATTGCATGCTCTAAAGATGGTATGTGCCCTGTTTCATTTTCAGATCCTTGAAGTAACCAGAGCCACAGTAGGAAGCTGGTTCAAGATTCCATGCTAGGGTAATAGAGAGGCTTGAAAAAGCTTGGCAGCAGTCCATCAGAATTGAGAGCTACCATGATTCAATTTTTGAGATGTTTGATATTGATTATCATCAGTATGAGGCAGCAGCTGTCCATTTGGAGAACAAACACTCTGGTTGATGATAATTGTAGTTCTACATGTTTGGAGAATATTATTTTTGCTGCTCATCATCCCCAATTAAGGTGTCTGCCCTAGCTATCTCATTTTCCAAATCACACAAACATTCTTCCAAGATTCAACCCTCCTTGATTGCTTATCTTTCAGGACGTTAGCTTGATCTCTGGCCATTGAAAGCCATTCTTGTGAAACACCCTTTGGAAGATCCTGGATTGCCTCAGCTGATGCAGATCATATCACACTTGAGCTACCTTGTCAATAAGCTTTCCAATCACAGGCTGTAAGAGTGTCACACATTTTGGGACCTTGCTGAAACATTCAACATCTGCTGGTGTGCTGGAAGGTCCTGCCATTCCCTGCCAGTGTTGACCCATATCAGATTCCAATCCATTGAGGAGTGTGACCCTGTTCCAGAATGCAGATCACATCTATAGGCATTGGTTGAGGAATCCCAGAGGTTCTCCAAGCATCAACCATGGGAGCATGCCATAGACCTTGAACCAGATGCTGTTAAACACTGGAAGGTCAAGTTGTACCCAATGTCACCAAATGAGCAAGAAGAATTGGATAAGTTCCTGCAAGAGCACATCTCTAAAGGATATCTGGTCCCATCCAAGTCACTGATGGCATCCCCAGTATTCTTTATCAAAAAGAAAGACAGAAAGTTATGTCTAGTGCAGGACTATAGGCAGCTCAACAAAATCACCATTAAGAACTGCTATCCACTTCTGCTCACCACTGACATTATCAATTGGTTGAAGGGAGCCAACTACTTCACTAAGTTTGACATTTGATGGGGCTATCACAATATTTGCATCCAAGCAGGAGACAAATGGAAAGGTGCTATTGTCACCAACTGGGGACTATACAAGCCAAAAGTAATGTACTTTGGCATGACCAACAGTCCTGCTACCTTCCAAGCCCTTATGAATGCTGTATTCATGGATCTAATTGCACAAGGAGAGGTAGCAGTCTACATGGATGATATCCTCATCTATAGCTGAGACTTAGAGCATCATCACCAGATAGTACACAAAGTGCTCAAACACCTCCAGGACTACAACCTCTACCTCAAACCTGAGAAGTGCAACTTTGAAAAACATGAAATGGAGTATTTAGGGATGATCATCTGTCCTGGAGAAGTGCAGAGGGACCCTGGCAAGGTTGCTGCAGTAAGGGAGTGGCTTACACCCACAAGGCTAAAAGAAGTCAGAGTTGTAGCGGTATGACACCTCGCTATGCTAAGCTCAAGTGAAAAGATTGTTGGAGTGAACTGCCAGGTCTTCAGGACTCAAGCCTACCATGGAGATAAATCACACGCTGAACTTACAGTCAACATGGAGTGTGTGAAGTCAAAGGTGGTCCTTATACAGGAACACAGTTCACGATGTCACATGGTGGTAAGCTGAGTGGAAACCAAGAGGACAAGTTTAGATTGGAAGAGTAAGGAGTACAAGACTATACACACCTGAGTGGAAACCAAGAGGACAAGTTGGTTTCACTCAGGATGCTACAGGAGAGTTTATATACACTACTGGAGCCGAGCTTGAACTGAGTCTAAACACTATTACTAAGTGTACAGTAAGACAACATGACTCGGGGGCTGACACGTCATGTCTATTAATAGCACTATCTATTGTGCTGACTGATGCATGAGTCATAGTGCTGATGTGATGCCTTATCTTGCTGAGTAAACTAGGTACAGTGAGTAAGTGTAAACTACTAATTGTATTCTAGAGCATTCTAGAGGGTTCCTTCCTTATCTACCAATCATGTGAGTCCATACGTATATGGGATGTGACCGGATTAGGTTGTCCTGTTAAGGGTGCAACTATCTCAGGGTCATGTGCTTAAAGGTGCACATGATGGCAGCATGTGACTAACAGAGTCTCGTACAGTTGGCCCTTTATATCTTCCTTGAATAATTCTGTATAAACACAGAAAAATAGGAAAATAAATATGTCCATGACAAGAGTGTTTGTAGGGTTCACCAACTTCTATTGTAGGTTCATTAAGGACTTCGTGGCTATCACCTGACCCTTACATGACCTCATGAAGAAAGACACTCCATGGCACTGGCATTCTGAACAGCAGGAAGCCTTTGACAAGCTTAAGGGGCATTTTGTACAAGAGCCTATCCTAAAGATGTACAACCCAAACCTCCTGACACAAGTCAAGACTGATGCTTCAGGATTTGCTACTGGCAGGATACTCACTCAGAAGTACCCAGATGGTCTTTGGCATCCAGTTGCGTACCACTCAGAGTCAATGAGCAAAGAAGAATGCAACTATGAGATCTACAACAGGGAAATGCTCAGCTTAATCTGCACCCTAGAGGACTGGAGACACTTCCTCAAAGGCATCTCCTTTGAAGTGATCACTGACCATAAGAACATGGAATGGTGGGCAAGCATGAAAGACTTAAATCACTGGCAAGCTCACTGGGCACTATACTTAAGTCACTTTGCCTTCAAGATCACTTACAAGAAAGGAGACTCCATGCAAGCTGATGCATTAAGTAGATTCTCAAAGGACCATGTCAAAGACAGTGAGGATAACCACCAGGTTCAGGTTTTAAAACCAGAGCATTTCCTCAGTGCCATCCATGCACACTTCCACCCAGAAGTGGACTCCCTGGGTGTTGATAAGTGACCTGAGCGCATCTAGCGGCTCAATGGACATGCAGATAACGGACTGCTTTAGATAAGATATATTGGACTTATGTAGATTAGATTATACTGTATATGATCTTTACAATCTCGGACTTTCTTATCTATGACATCACTGTACAATGACATCATGGACTCCTCTGGACTCCCCTTGTATTTCGTCCTTGTACTCTGATCCTTGTTGTTATCTCTATGATGTCACTATGATATCATGTTCCAGAGTTTCTTTGTTCTATACGCCTTGTTCTCTTTCTAGTCCACTCCTTTGTCCGTGTACAGAACAATGCGCTTTGTATTTACTGTGACCTGCTGTTACCAGCGTCACCCCCTGTAGCAGTATAAGTAGAGTACTTTGTACGCTCCTGGTCCACATCAGTTCTCATCTGTTGTGTGCCAGGTATGTCTCTACCTCTCCAATGTAACATCAGTTCTCATCTGTTGTGTGCCAGACTATCACTCTGCTTCACTTGCAAGATCTCTCTGTTGCTGCTTCAAGCTCACCTTCATATCTCACCACAGTCACCAGTTCACTGTGAGTATGATCCCTTCATGTGCGCTATTCATCACTGGGAAGTCACATCAAACTCACATCTATCAAAGAAGCTGAAGTCATAGAAGGTCTTAAGAACTTACAAAAGACTGCTCCTAAGGCTCTTACAGATGGAGTTGCACTTTGGGAAGAAGAAGACAGTTTTGTTTATCATAGAGGGAAACTCTATGTACCCAATGACCATGCCCTTCATAGAGATGTGGTTAAATCATGCCATGACACCACTACCATGGGACATCTGGGTTAAAATGGAACCATCAAGCTAGTCAGTCGCTACTACTGGTGGCCATGCATGGCAGGCTTCATTAGCTCATATGTAGAAGGATGTGATCGTTGCCAATGTTATTGCAAGGATCTCCACCCAAAAGCAATCATCCAGCTGCAAGAAGTACCTGAGGGTCCATGGCAGATAGTTGGGGTCAATCTAATTAGCACACTGCCCATGTCACATGGGAAGGATATGATCCTTAAATAGTGGATCATTACACAAAACAGATCCACCTATTCCCAGTGACATCTTAGATTATGGCTGATGGGGTAGCATCCATCTACTTTGAGCAAGTCTTCCCCTTGCATGGGATCCCCAAGAAAATCATAAGTGACAGGGGACCCCAGTTCACTGCAAGGAGCATGTGGGCACTCTATAAGCAACTTGGAATGGACACAGGTCTGACCACTGCCTATCACCCTCAAGCTAATGGACAGGTAGAGTGCAAAAACCAAGAAGTAGAAATCTACTTGCACTTGTTCATTAGTAAAAGACAGGATGATTGGGCAGACCTGCTCCCTACATAGAGTTTGAAAGTCCAGTCAGGTCCAGTTTTTTTCCAAATTTGCCTGCAACTGCAACTGCAACTCGTTGGTCATCCAGCCCAGCCAGTACAACTGCAACTGGACCTTGACCAACCAGTTGTCACCAGTTGCACTACTATTCGGTAGCTTATGTCAACCAGTTGTGACCTGACTTGGTTGCAGTCAGTTGCAACTGATGTCAACCTGCACCCATATGATGGGTTTGGCACATTTTTTTAGTACATTACAACCTTTTTTTTGGACTAAGATACAGTTGTACATCTAGCTACTACTAGCTACTGATCCTCATGAAAACCCATTGCAAAGCTCACCATTGTGCCTGGGTTGTTGAATTGTGTTGTTATCATTGACACATCTGAGTCTTGGTGGTGTCACCGTTGTTGTCTTTGTTGTCTTCATCTGAGTTGTTGTCATCATTGTTGGTGTTGACATCATCTTGCTGTTGCCAATGACAGGGCCCTGGCAGCAGTGGTGGCAGTGGTGGTGGTGGTTGGTGGCCATCCACCAAGTCATTGTGTTGCCTCATCATTGTTGATCACCTTGTCATTGTCATTGCTATTGCTGTTGTCCTTGAGGTTGTTGTTATTGATGGTGTCTTGCCATTGTCCATGTGGCAGGGCCCTGGCAGTGGTGGTGGCGGTTGGTAGTGCATAGTACAATTGACGAGGTGACTAAGCAAGGTGAAAACAAAACAGGCATCTGGGAATGAATCAATGGCAAACCCCACCTGCACTGCATATGCTGCCAACCAACGACAACCCACAACACCTACAACAACAATCACTTTGCCAGCCCCAAGCCAAACATATCAACCACAAGTCACAAATGCAACACCTGTGGCACCCTAACAACAACAATGGCCTTGTGGCAGAACTCTGAGTGATGGCGAGGCAGTGCTCAGCTGCAACTCTGAGTGACTTGATGATGACGATGATGGTGACAACTGTGACAACAGCAGTGACAACAGCAACAATGCAGTGACAACCACAGCGATGATGGCAGCAGCGACTGCAGTGATGATGCAATGATGACCACAGTGGCAACCACAGTGACAACACAGCAATGACTGCAGTGATGATGGTGACACAGTGACAACTGCAGCAGCAACAATGACGACAACAATGATGACAACACCATGACACCATGACACCACGACTGATGGCAGGGGGTGATGGCGATGATGTGGGATTTGTAGTTATCTTACAGTACTAGTACTTTGTATCTATAGTAGTGTAGCATCCAATCTTAGGTTATCATTCTGACCTGCAGTGCTGACCTGCCAACCTGTGCAGCCCGCAAGTACCCATGTGAGTCAGTTGCAACTGGTTGTAACTGACTGCAACCAGTTGGAGGTCAGCTGCCATTTTGGGCAACTGCAACTGATACATTCTGGGATTCAGTACAACTGCAACCAAAAGTCCAGTTTTTTCCAGTTGCAGTTCAGTTGAGTTGCAGTCTTTTTCAGTTCCTGCAACTGAACTTTCAAAGACTATCCCTACAGCAGAATTCATGGTCAACAGTAGGCTCAACTCTGCAATGGGTCACACACCCTTTGAGCTACTATATGGCTATACACCCAATTTCACAATTCCCACTGGTAGGCCTACTGGTATTCCAATGCTCAATAAGCGTCTCCAACACTTAGTCTCCTCAAGAAGGGACACAGAGGCCACTCTATGCTTAAGTAAAAAGTGAATGCAGACAGATGTTGAACAAAGACATAAGCCATATGGCTTCAACATCAGGGATAAGTCTGGTTGCAAGCCAAGCAAATTTAGATACATCAACAGTCATCTAAACTATGTCCAAAGAAACTTGGCCCATTTGAAGTCACTGAAGTTAGAAGTGACATTGACTATAAGCTTGCACTCCCCCCTGCATTACAGATCCATGATGTATTTCATGTAGATTGCCTCTCCCCCTACAAGGGAAACGAAGTCAATGGGCTTACGCTGCCTCCACCTGACCCTATGACAGTTGAAGGGGAAGAAGAGTACATAGTTGACCACATAAGAGATTCCAAACTCTTTGGTCATACTCTTAAGTACCTAGTTTGCTGGAAAGGCTATGGAGAGGGTGAGGACACTTGGGAACCAGCTGAAAATCTAGCTCATGCCCCAGACAAAGTCAAGGAATTCCATTCCTCAAACCTGGGCACACCCAGAATGTAATGTTCCACTGGACATTCTTCTTGTGCTGCAGACAAGGCTACCAAAGCAACCTAATGATCACCAGATATGTTGAATTCACGTACTTGATCAACTACTAGTTTGCTTACAAGATATAGTAGAGGGGCCCAAAGGATACAGAGGGCACTGTAGAGAGCAAAGGGGAATAGATGAATGGGTAGCTGGCAAGACAGTGCAGCAAGGAGATGGACAGTGCACTCAAGGTGGCAGGAGATCAAGCAAAAAGGAATGGATGTGAGGCCTTATTGTGATTCACCAGCTAAGGACAGATGGAGTGACAACCAAAGTCTATACAGCACTCAACTGGCAAAAAGTGCAGAAGAGGTGAGGTGTTTGGGTGGTATAATCCAAGAAGTCAAGCTTAGGTCTTCAGCAACCATAAGCCAGAGCCTATATACTACTCCAGGAGGTTCGAACCACAGCTTGGAACTCTGAAACCCTAATATACAGATCCTAGGAATGAGTCACAATGAGTCAGAAATAATCAGAAGCCCATGGCATAAGGCCCTCATGGCATGAGTCAGAGATAAGGAATCACAAGTCATATGGGTGCAGTCACGAACCAATCACAGAACAGGAAGCATATGGTACACATCAGAAACCAGGCACAATCAATCAGAACATACAAGTCATCAAACATGATGCAGTCTAGAGCCAGTCCAGGCACAAGCTCATCTGGACCCATCTGGTGCAAGTCTAGCCAGGTCACATGCCAGGGTCACATGACAGGTGGGTGGTTAAGATCACATGATCTATTCCCAATATTCCTGGGGTTTGTGGGTGCCAGCCAGGTGGTATTTGTAGTCAGGTGACTTAGCTTGCTCTTGGGTGCTAAAGGCCACAATCTTCATAACTTTGGCTTCTTCCTCAGCCAGATTGGCACATGATTGCTTCATGGCAGTGTTCTGGGGTTGTACAGGGGTGTCTGGGGGAGCAGTTACAGGTGAAACTGTAACACAGAAAAATAACTGCTCTCATTTACACATCCTTGCCTTGGCAAGCTTCTCATATGTACACAGAGGCCAATGGGATGTTGACCCTTAAGAAGGGGGGTGATGTCATGGACATGTATTATTTTCCCTATTTTTCTGTATATATACAGATTTATACGGTGAAGATATGAAGGGCCAAAGTACAGAGTTGTAGTTAGTCACATGGCTGCCACCCATGTACATGTGACCCTGGGAACCACTCCCCTTATATGGACTTCCCTCTTAAGCATCCATCCGTATATGTATAGACTCATGTGATTGGTTAGTAAGGATAGAAGACTCTAGAATGTTCTAGATTACACTTAGTAGTATACACTTACCTGCTGTATTAGGTTTTACTCAGCAGATAAGGTGACATGTCAGCCACTATGACTATGCATCAGTCAGCACCATAGATAAGGGCTATTATTAGACACAACATGTCAGCCCTCAAGTCATGGAGTCTTACTACACACTTAGTAACAGTGTTCAGACTCAATTCAAGCTCAGCCCCAGTAATGTATATAAGACATCCTGTAGCGTCCTGAGTGGAACCAACTTGTCCTCTTGGTTCTCCACTCAGATGTGTATCCACTGTACATCCTTACTCTCTAGTCCAATGTTAACTTGTCCTCTTGGTTCTCCACTCAGTTGTGCCACTGTGTGATCCTTGTAGTTAGAGTCCTGCATAAGGACTTACATGTTCTATGCTTTCCACATCAACTGCTTGATTAGCATGTGACTTGTCTCCACATTAGGTTGAGTGTGCTACCAGTTCAGTTCAACTTCACCTTCACTTGACTTGGTATAACATGGCAGTCACACTGCTACAAGAGTCATATCCTTGTGATGGCAGGAGTTTTGTGATGAAGTCCATAGCTACAACTTTGAATGCATCAGCAAAATCTAGAAAATTCTTAGCATGCTTGGTCTGCTTATTTCATAAATAAGCCTGTTAGGCTCCTCAAGTTGCTTATTTTGTACTTGGTAAATGGTTAGTAAGAGTGAGAAAAAACCTAAGCACATCACAAGCATGTCAATGTAGCGGTATGACAACCTCGCTACGTCAAGCTCAAGTGCGAACTATAAGTGAACTGTCTGGTGAGCACACCCAAGCCTGGCGCGGAGATAAATCACGCGCTAACGCACAGTCACAGCGGAGTGGACGAATAACTCAGAGTCTTTATACAAGAACTCAAGACGTCAGTGATCACGCTGTGGTACGCTGAGTGGAGAACCAAGAGGACAAGTTAGATTGGTAAGGAGTAAGGAGTACAAGGAAATGCGCACCTGAGTGGAGAACCAAGAGGACAAGTTGGTTCCACTCAGGACGCTACAGGAGGGTTTATATACGCTACTGTAGCTGAGCTTGAACTGAGTCTAAACACTATTACTAAGTGTACAGTAAGACTCCATGACTCAGGAGCTGACGCGTCGTGTCTATTAATAGCGCTATCTATTGTGCTGACTGATGCACTAGTCATGGCGCTGACGCGATGCCTTATCTTGCTGAGTAAAACCTAATACAGCAAGTAAGCGTAAACTACTAAGCAGGTTCTAGAACTATCTAGAAGGTTCCTTCCTTATCTACCAATCGTGTGAGTCCGTACGTAAATGGAATGTGACCGGGTTAGGTTGTCCTGTTAAGGGTGCAACTGTCCCAGGGTCACGTGCTTGAAGGTGCACATGATGGCGGCATGTGACTAACAGTATCTCGTACTTCGGCCCTTTATATCTTCCTCAGATAATTCCGTAAAAATACAGAAAAATAGGGAAAATAATATACGCGTCCATGACATCACCCCCCTTCTTAAGGGTCGACGTCCGCGTTGGCCTCTGTGTACATGTGAGATGCTTGCCAAGGCAAGGACGCGTAGATGAGTGCTGCTATTTTTCTAGGTGCACCCGGATTTAAGGAGTGGAACTCCTTGACTTTGTCCGGGGCATGCACTAGGTTCTTAGCTGGCTCCCAAGTGTCCTCGCCTTCACCGTAGCCCTTCCAGCGAACTAGGTACTTAAGAGTACGACCAAAGAGTTTCGAATCTCTAATGTGGTCAACTTCGTACTCTTCTTCCCCTTCGACTGTGATGGGTTCAGGTGGAGGTGGCATAAGCCCGTTAACTTCGTTTCCCTTGTAAGGGGAGAGGCGGTCTACATGAAATACATCATGGATCCGTAATGCAGGGGGGAGTGCAAGCTTGTAGTCGACGTCACTTCTGACTTCAGTGACTTCAAATGGGCCTAGTTGCTTTGGGCCCAGTTTGGATGACTGCTGGTGTATTTTTATTTGCTTAGCTTGTAACCAGACTTTATCCCCGACGTTGAAGACGTATGGTTTGTGTCTCTGTTCAACGTCTGTTTGCATTCGCCTTTTACTTAGGCGTAGAGCTGCCTCTGCATCCCTTCTTGTGGAAACTAAGTGTTGCAGACGCTTATCGAGCGTTGGGATACCGGTAGGCCTACCAGCGGGAATGGTGAAGTCAGGCATATAGCCATATAGTAGCTCGAAGGGGGTGTGTCCCGTGGCTGAGTTGAGTCTACTATTGACCACGAATTCCGCTGTAGGGAGCAGGTCTGCCCAATCATCCTGCCTTTTACTAATGAACAAGCGCAAGTAGACTTCTACTTCCTGATTCTTGCGCTCTACCTGTCCATTGGCTTGAGGGTGATAGGCGGTAGTGAGACCTGCGTCTATCCCTAGTCGCTTGTATAGTGCCCGCATGCTCCTTGCAGCAAACTGGGGTCCCCTATCACTGATGATTTTCTTGGGGATCCCGTGCAAGGGGAAGACTTGCTCAAAGTAGATGGATGCTACCCCATCAGCCGTGATTTGGGACGTCACTGGAAATAGATGGATCTGTTTTGTATAATGATCCACTATATTGAGGATCATATCCTTTCCACGTGACATGGGCAGGGGGCCGATTAGATCGACTCCGACTATCTGCCATGGTCCCTCAGGTACTTCCTGTGGCTGAGTTATGGCTTTGGGGTGTAGATCTTGGCGGTAGCGTTGGCATCGGTCGCATCCTTCTACGTATGAGCTTATGAAGCCTGCCATGCGTGGCCACCAATAGTAGCAACTGACTAGCTCGATGGTGCTGTTTTTACCAGGGTGACCGGTGGTGATGGAGTCGTGGCATGACTTAACCACGTCTCGTCTCAATGTCCGGTCGTTGGGAACGTACAACTTCCCTCTATGGTAAACTAGGCCGTCATCTTCCTCCCACATCGCGACTCCGTCCATGAGAGCTTTTGGAGCGGTCTTTTGTAAACTTTTGAGACCCTCTATAACTTCTGCTTCTCGAATGGAGGCGAGTCTTATGCGATTTCCTAGGGAGTCCACTTCTGGGCGGAAGTGTGCTTGGGCGGCATTGAGGAAATGCTTAGGTTGTAATACCTGAACCTGGCGGTTGTCCTCGTTGTCTCTGATGTGGTCTCTCGAGAATCTACTTAATGCGTCGGCTTGCATAGAGTCTCCCTTCTTGTAAGTGATTTTGAAGGCGAAGCGACTTAAGTACAGGGCCCATCGGGCCTGTCGACGGTTTAAGTCTTTCATGCTTGCCCACCATTCCATGTTTTTATGGTCGGTGATCACTTCAAAGGAGATGCCTTCGAGGAAGTGTCTCCAGTCCTCTAAGGCGCGGATTAAGCCGAGCATTTCTCTGTCGTAGATTTCGTAGTTGCGCTCTTCCTTGCTCATAGACTGCGAGCGATACGCAACGGGGTGCCAGAGACCGTCAGGATACTTCTGAGTGAGTATACCGCCAGTAGCAAATCCTGAAGCATCGGTTTCGACTCTTGTTGGAAGTTGTGGGTCGTACACTTTGAGAATGGGTTCTCGTACGAAGCTTTCCTTCAAGTGGTCGAAAGCCTTCTGCTGTTCAGAATGCCATTGCCATGGAGTGTCCTTCTTCGTGAGGTCATGCAAGGGTCGGGCAATAGCCGCGAAGTCCTTGATGAATCGACGATAGAAGTTGGCGAACCCAATAAATGCTCTGACTTCTCTGAGCGTTGTGGGTGTAGGCCACTCCCTTACTGCAGCGACCTTGCCAGGGTCCATCTGCACTTCTCCGGGACGGATTATCATTCCCAGGTACTCCATTTCTTGCCTTTCAAAGTCGCATTTCTCTGGTTTGAGATAGAGGTCGTGTTCCTGCAATCTCCTTAGCACCTCGCGTACGATTTTGCGATGGTGTTCTAGAGAGTTGCTATAGATGAGGATATCATCCATATACACGGCGACCTCTCCTGCTGCGATCAGATCGGCAAAGACGGCGTTCATGAGGGCTTGGAAGGTGGCTGGGCTGTTGGTCATACCGAAGTACATGACCTTTGGTTCGTACAGCCCGCGATTGGTGATAATAGCACCCTTCCATTCATCTCCGGGTTTGATCCGGATGTTGTGATAGCCCCATCTGACGTCGAACTTGGTGAAGACCTTAGCTCCTTTCAACCAGGTTTATAATGTCCGCGGCGAGCGGCAGTGGGTAACGATTCTTAATAGTGATTTTATTAAGACGACGGTAATCCTGCACTAGACGGAGTTTGCCGTCCTTCTTCTTGATAAAGAATACTGGCGATGCCATCGGTGACTTAGATGGGACCAAGTATCCCTTTGAGATGTGTTCTTGCAGGAATTTGTCGAGTTCCACTTGCTCGCTTGGGGACATAGGATACGTTTTGACCCTCCAGTGTTTAACGGCATCTGGTTCGAGGTCTATGGCGTGATCCCAAGGTTGATGCTCAGGGAGCCTTTGGGATTCCTCCTCAGAGAAAACTTTTGCGAAGTCTCTGTAATGCTCTGGTACCATTTCTTCGAAGGTTTTCTTGGGTTTGGAAGCGGTGGCTTTCTCTGCGATTTGCTGAGAGTATGTGAAGCCTGCCAAACAGAAAACTTCGTCTTGGACCGTATCGAGCACTTTCTCCGCAAGGAGACTGGCGGCGTTCCATTCGGTTCGCCATGATGCGCGTCACCTCTACCTCTAACTCTGGTTGCGCTGTTTCAGCGGTTGAGTTGAGGCGCATGGTGCCTTCCTGCCAATCTATTTGCGGGTTCCTCTGCCTTAGCCAAGGTAGTCCCAAAATGACATTCTCTGGGCCAAGTGAAGTGACTAGGAAGTCGTAACTTTCTTCACTAGGGCCGACTTTCAGAGAGAGTCTGACTTTGTGGGTGATACTACCGGCTTCGTTGAGAGTTCCATCTATATTGTATAGGGTGATGGGACTCGCAAGAGGAACCTGCAACATTTTGTGGCGGTCAGCGTACTTTTTGTCCAGGAACAACGAGGTTGCCCCAGAGTCTACCATTGCTGCTACTTTTACAGTACGATGACGTCCTTTTAAATACACAGAAATATGAAAATGTGATTTTTTATCTTTTGTTTCGGGAATAATAGTAGAAGACAGTGCTGCATCAGAAATCATCACGTGCGGCATTGCTTCTGAAGAAAGTGGAGCAAAAGGAACACTACTATTGTTCATCTCCGAGGCAGATGTAGATGTAATAGAATCAGGAAAACAAGAGACTGAACTAACACTACTATCTATCTTACAGGCATGAGTCGTATGAATTACAGAAGGTGAGTCCGAAACGAGGCGAGAGCGTAAACATATATTACAACTACATGAAGCCGAGTCATCTACTGTAGAGGGGCCGGTCGCAGCTATACGCGACCCCTGATCTAAAAAGCCGCCTTGAACGCATCCAGCTGTTCTTGCTGCTTTTCTATCATTCCCAACAACTTCGCTACGTCTGCCTGGGACGTCTTGGCGGGGGAAGTACTTGTGGCGGCTGCTGCCGCAGTATTGGACGTTGATGGTGGACTAGGGGATTCCGTTGTTGCTGCGGCTTTCGCCTTGGCCGGCTTCCCCATTCTCTTGTTTTGGCAGACGTTTGCTCGGTGCCCCGCTCTTTGGCACCAGTTACAGACGTCGCGCTCATGATTTCCATCCTTCTTTGTGTGTTCCTTTGAACCACACCCGTAACATTTCCCTCTCATCCATGCTTGAAACTCGCCCCGAGTTTTGAAGATTTCCTCCTTAGCTCTGTTGCCTTGCTGACGCGTGGCGTCGACTTGCATGGCATCAGGGTTGGAGGTTGTGTGTGGTGATGACGATGAAGATTTTCCTTTCTTCTCGCTTTGGCGTTGGCGCAGTCGTTGGTCAATGACTTGCGCGCTCTGCTTGAGCTCGTCGTATGTGTTATGGGGCTTGTCTGTGATGGCGAGGAGGTCCTTGATCTCATCTGTGAGGCCATCGTAGAAACGGGTGCGGAGGTCGATGATGGACCACCCGGTCTGTCCAGAGTACTGCTCGAATATGGATGCATATTCGGCAACCGTCTTTTTACCCTGTCTTGTTTTCTTTAGCTCTTCTCGAGCTATGTCTTGGACGTCTAGGGGGCTAAACCTGCGGTTAAACTCCTTGACGAAGTCCGACCAGTTTCCTCCAAAGGGAATAGTCCCTTGGTTGGCGGACTCCAGGTACGGGAGTGCCCAGGTTTTGGCGTCCCCTTCCATCAGGTTGAGGGCGGCAGCGATCCACCTATGCTCATCTGCGTACCATTTGCTGTCCACTGCATGCCATGTGTTCATGGCGTCCCCTAATGATCCTGCCCAGTTGTGGAAGGCGGCAAGGAAATGACGGGCATCCAAGGAGGAGCCTTTCCCATCCCAAGCTTTGGGGCGGGCCACTATTTCCTTGTTCTTTCCGTTTCCGGGGCGGGTGGCGGTTGCCGAGGCCACCTGCGCTGTCAGGGCTGTGACTTGTTGCGCAAGGTTACCGACGGCGATGCCGAGGTGGTTGATGAGGTCCAGGCAATCCTGGACTGTGGGAGGGGGGAGTGGTGAAGGTGGTACGGCGGCGGGGAGGGTGCTTCCGCTTGGTTGTGACATCTCGTCTAGTTTCTTCTGTCTCTCCTTTCGTTCTGCTTCCTCTTGTGCCCGACGGAATTCTTCCAACAGAAGGAGTTGTTCGTCTGGCGAGATCTCGTCCCAGTCTTGGATACGAGATATGAACTCCTTTTCTTTTTAGTTGGAGGAGGGAGGGCGAATTTCGAGCGAGCTCCGCTGGGATACTGAGCTTGTGCTAGACGAGCTGTCTGTTTCCCTTTCTTGGGAGCCACGTTCTTCGTCTTCCCTTACGTGGGAGATGAGGGGGTTGGGAGGCGATTCGAGATGAGGAATGAGATTTGCAGCGATAGCTATCAGCTGCGGGACTGTGAATTCGGTACCGAGGACGGGGATCTCTAGGCCGTAGAGTTCTAGTAGACCGTAACGGTACTCAGGGTCGTGGTAAATTGCCTGCACGTATTGCTCGGCGATGTTACGAGGGGGCAGTTCTAGTTGAAACCCCTGGTAACGGATGTTGACACCGTCTTCGTCGATAAAGCTTTCGCCTGACTGGGCGAGTGTTGCTTGGGAGGAGGAGTGGGCGGAGTGGAATGATTCTACTGAAGCAGTGGGTGAAGGTGATGCGTACACCGGTGAGGGGGTCCGGTCTTGTTCAGACTGGGTGTCCGGGTGCACGTGCAGCGATGCCGAAGCAGAGGCTGTAGTACTGGGGTGGTGTGATTGAGGCTTGTCTCCTCCTGAAGAGACGACGAAGGCGGGTGCGGACGTTCGCAAATATGCGAGGCAGTTTGAAAGTGTGTGAAGGTGGGTTTTAGACGACAGGATACAACGAGCGCGCAACGCTAACTCGAGGATGATAGGAGAGTTCTGATCAAGTGAGACCAATACACAGTGGTATTTCACACTGCGCGAGGCTACGGCGATAACAGAAAACTCAGGAGTGGTGTAAGGAGATGTATAGAGCCACAAGGCTGTCTGCCTCAGTCTTCTCGACCTGTTGGCTGCCTCTCACGCCGAAGCGCTCTCAAACTTTTCTGGTTACTACGCGTACAGCTGTCGCAGGCTAGGCCTGGCTGGCTCAACGTCTAACTGCAGCTTATCTGGCGTGGTGACCAGTTCTGCAGCCAGTACCCAGAGGCGTCTACTGATGACCAGATAGACCCAATAAAGGCAAGCACAATCTATGCCGACTTTACGGACACTAGAGTTGTACCACGAATGCACAGATTCTGCGTGCGGAGGTCCCCAGGCAAAGAGTGAGGTGGATAATACAAGGGACTGATGGTCGTCAACCACCTAGAGGGAGAATGATGAAAACTGGTGAGCTTGGAGCTCAAGAGTGTGAAAAGGAACTTGTCCTAATGTAGCGGTATGACAACCTCGCTACGTCAAGCTCAAGTGCGAACTATAAGTGAACTGTCTGGTGAGCACACCCAAGCCTGGCGCGGAGATAAATCACGCGCTAACGCACAGTCACAGCGGAGTGGACGAATAACTCAGAGTCTTTATACAAGAACTCAAGACGTCAGTGATCACGCTGTGGTACGCTGAGTGGAGAACCAAGAGGACAAGTTAGATTGGTAAGGAGTAAGGAGTACAAGGAAATGCGCACCTGAGTGGAGAACCAAGAGGACAAGTTGGTTCCACTCAGGACGCTACAGGAGGGTTTATATACGCTACTGTAGCTGAGCTTGAACTGAGTCTAAACACTATTACTAAGTGTACAGTAAGACTCCATGACTCAGGAGCTGACGCGTCGTGTCTATTAATAGCGCTATCTATTGTGCTGACTGATGCACTAGTCATGGCGCTGACGCGATGCCTTATCTTGCTGAGTAAAACCTAATACAGCGAGTAAGCGTAAACTACTAAGCAGGTTCTAGAACTATCTAGAAGGTTCCTTCCTTATCTACCAATCGTGTGAGTCCGTACGTAAATGGAATGTGACCGGGTTAGGTTGTCCTGTTAAGGGTGCAACTGTCCCAGGGTCACGTGCTTGAAGGTGCACATGATGGCGGCATGTGACTAACAGTATCTCGTACTTCGGCCCTTTATATCTTCCTCAGATAATTCCGTAAAAATACAGAAAAATAGGGAAAATAATATACGCGTCCATGACAGTCAACTAATTGTAAAGGCTGAGCAAGTAACTAAGCCTAAGCACTATTAAGTAGCAAAAGTGTAGAAGGTCAGACTTGAGCCATGTTGCAAAAAATCAATTTATTCTGTAGATGAAGTATATACAGCCTGAGGTAGGGACCCATCACTATCGCTATCTGCACCCCCCGCCATTGCCATTGCCATCATCATTCCCACTGTCACTGTCACTGTTCCTGCCATTGTCATCACCATCCCCACTGCAGTTGTTGCCTCACTATCCCCCCACTACTGTTGTTGCTTCACCATCCCCCACCACCATCATCAGCTTGCCATCCTCCACTGCCATTGTCATCTCACCATCCCCTGTCATTGCCTCACCATCCCCTGTCATTGCCTCACCATCCCCTGTCATTGCCTCACCATCCCCTGTCATTGCCTCACCATCCCCTGTCATTGCCATTGCTATTCTTGTTTCTGTCCTCCTCATTATCAACCCCATCCCTGCCATTCCTGCTGCTTTGCAGTGGTTGCAGTCATCGCTGCACAGCCATGGGTCGACATTGCCATCATTGTCATTGTTGCTTGCAGCCTTGTGGCTGCATCGTCATGTGGGGCTCACATTGGCCCCAGGCAGTGGTGGCTGTTGATAAGTGGCCTGAGCGCATCTAGCGGCTCAATGGACATGCAGATAATGGACTGCTTTAGATAAGATATATTGGACTTATGTAGATTAGATTATACTGTATATGATCTTTACAATCTCGGACTTCTCTTATCTATGACATCACTGTACAATGACATCATGGACTCCTCTGGACTCCCCTTGTACTTCGTCCTTGTACTCTGACCCTTGTTCTTATCTTTATTATGATGTCACTATGATATCATATTCCAGACTTTCCTTGTTCTATACGCCTTGTTCTCCAGAACAGTACACTCCTTTGTCCGCTTATAGAACAATGCATCTTGTATTTACTGTGACCAGCTGTTACCTGCATCATCCTGTATTTTGCATAAGTAGTGCAGCTTGTACACTCCTGGTCCACATCAGTTCTCATCTGTTGTGTGCCAGACTCTACATCTGCTTCACTTGCTTGATATTACTCTGTTGCTGCTTCCAGCCACCCTCTGTATCTCACCACAGTCTACTTTGTCACTGTGAGTATAGTCCCTTCATGTGCGCTGTTCATCAGGTTATGGGCCCTGGTGCCCTAGCCACTCCACTTGGCTGGTCACTGTGTTCTTAGGATCACACACCAGGCTAAGGTCTGTCTGGGGCCTCACCAGCCTTGCCCAAGGCAGTGGACACTGGGGCGCCAGTGGTCCCTGCTGAGGAACCTCCTGCTATGTACTGCCCAGTAGTCCTACTTTCATCCCTACTGTTTTCCTAGCCCCTGCGCTATGCGCAAGGAGATTGGGTCTGGTAGCCCTTCAATCCATATCCAGGTGTGCATGGCCCACTGGGCTGTGTATTGTGGAGCTTAGTGCCAGCTGTCTCTGTTGAGCCGTAATACTTACTATAAGGCTCATTACGTAGGAATGACAGTACGATTAGTTATGCTATACACGTAATTCGGAGTATTTAGTCATACGATATACGTACAGAATCCCCTTAAGGGATTATTCCAAGTCCACCGGTGATTAGACATTAGGCGACACTGAAAACGCGATATTGTGGACGCCTCTACTCATCACTTTTCCCCAAACGGACATGGGTGGACCATAGAGTATATAAATCCTACTATAGGAGCAAGTACCTATACACATCTCTCTCCACCCCACTCTGAGCTTCCTCTGCTTCACTCTAAGCCTCGTCTAAGCTCTCTATTCAGGTAAGGGTCTACCTGTACACTGTGTGCATTGCTGCGCAACAGGTTATGGGCCCTGCCATAAGTCGCTTTGCGCCTTCATTGGCTGCAACGATGGCAGGTTACCTTTAGTACCTGCAGTGGGGTTGTCGCCTTCATTGGCTGACACTAGTCTCCTCCACTATGGGGAGACTATGACAGTATGTCGCCTTTAATGGCAGACATTAGTCTCCTTATAAGGGGAGACTATGCCGGTTTATTTTTCTGTTACTAGTCGCATACAGTGCTGACTATCTCTATTCAGAAACCTATTATCAAACATGTCAACTCTTACTACTCTTGTCCCCGTCCTTGACGGCAACAACTATCAAATTTGGGCTAAGCAAATGGAGGCTTTCTTGAAGTCTTCTGCGCTGTGGGATGTAGTGTCTGGGAGGCGTGGTGCCCCCAGCGCTGTAGATGAAGACAAGCCCACTGAAAAGGAGCTTGAAGCGTACAACACTTGGGCTACTGATGATGATTGTGCCCTTGGCTCGATCGTGCTGCGCCTTTCACCGGCTATTCAACGCCAGGTCGAAAAATATGTGACTTCTCGCTTGGTTTGGGATCATCTCAAGTCCCAGTATGGGGGCGTTAGTGCTGCTAACGTCTACCAGGACTTCAAGCGTGCCATGACGTTCCGTCTGGACTACGCCAAGCATCCTGGCCCCCAGATCGATGAGCTTGCAACGATTTACGACCACCTTTCTGCCAACTCCGCCAAAGTACCCGACGGCCTTCATGCCATGATGCTTCTTTCGAAGCTACCTGCCAAATGGGAGTCATCCCTTGTCCCTATCCTCATGTCGGGCACTACGGCAAAGAAGCTTACTTTGACCAACATCCGTACTGCAGCGGTCAATCAGTGGGAAATCGAGCGTACAAAAGGCCAGTCCTCTAACAAGGAATCGGCCAACAAGTTGTCGGCGGTCAAGCGCAAGCGTAACGACCCCGACTTCCAGCAGCAGCAGCAAGGCTCTTCGGGCCAGCAGAACAAGAAGCGCGGTAATCAACCGCAGCAGCAGCAGCAGCCCCAGCAGCAGGGAGGGAACCATCGCCAGCACAGTAAACGCGCTGGCAAGAAGTTCAAGAAGCAACATACGCAAGGGCATACGCACATTGCTGACGTTGCGGCGCTCCCAGCGCCAACCTCTATGACCATTGCGCATATCTCGCCTTCTGGGCTCGAGCAGCGCATCTCCTCTGCTCCTCCTGCGAAGAAGCGCGTACCAGGACATTATAAGTCCCTTAACAAGGCTCTGGACGTCACCCAGGCCTTAGAAACTCCTGGTACAGTACAGACAGTAAAGACGCTTGAGCAACGTCTTGGGCAGATGGTCGCAGATTCTCCGTGGACCAAGAACCCAAACACCTTCGCAGAGGACTGGGAAATGTCAGATGAGGATGAGGACCTCCCTACAGGCTGCAGTGCGCCCATTAATTCGCCTCCAGATACTCCTAAACTAACCTTGACCCCTTTAGTCTCGCCTGCTGAACAAGAGGCGCGCAAAGACAAGGGCAAGGAGCCCATTCGCACGGTTGAGCCTATCGAAGAATGCCCAGATAGTCCTACTGCGGTTGAAATAACCAAAATGTGGGAAGGCTTTCATAAGAAGGCGGCAGTACGTGCCCCCTCCCCGGATATTTCTCTGGATTGGGGAAGCGAAGCGAACGACGACGATGACCGTGACGTCTATGACGACCTCGCTGATGCAGTAGGACAAGATGACTTCAACCCCTACGAGGATGGGTTAGTAACTTTCCCTCCTCTAATAAGCAAATCTGACCACTCTACAGTGCTACTGGATATGATGCCGACTGGTGCTTCTAAAAATTGTAGTTACAGTGCACTTGTAAATAAAGTTGTAAATAGCGCTAATCTATGCGCTCATGGTCTTGATTTCGCTTTATGCTCGAAATGTAAGGGAAAGAAGAGTCAAACAGAGCGAGAACCTACTTGGTTACTTGACTCTGGTGCGTCGGCACACTTTACAAACAATAAACTGGACTTTATAAGTTATACCCCCCTTTCACAAAAGCTTATGGTAAAGACGGCAGCCCATGCTCTCTATATACAAGGCAAAGGCTCAGTCTTACTAAAGCATTCTGTGGAACACAATGGCGTTAAAACAGAGCGTATTACACGCATATATCCTGTCTTTCATATACCACAGATGACAACTAAGCTATTGTCCATGGGGGAGTTTCTTCAACAGGGATTGCGCGTTCATGGGGATTCGCAGCATATATCTCTATTCTATAAGGGCAGTACGACGCCCATATTACAAACAAAACCCCTAGCAGATGGTCAGACACTTTACTGGCTTGATGCCGAAGTCACGCAAGTGAAAAATGTACATGAAGCCCATAGTACAATCTATACTGCTGACTACGACATTTGGCATAGACGTCTAGGACACCCTTCGAAGGAAGTACTACGTCGTGCCAAGGATCACACTAAGGGATTCCCTAAGGACCTTAAATATCCTTCTGAGACACCCATATGTCCTGGTTGCGCTCAAGGGAAAATGCCTGCTTCAACGCATAAACCCTCTGAGACGCGTGCTAAGAAGCCTTTTGAAAAGATTCATTCCGATCTTAAGAGCTTCCCAGTTGACTCGTACCACAAATATAAATACTTCATTAGTTTCTTTGACGACTTTTCCTCCTATGCGTGGGTCGTGCTATTACACACCAAAGCACAGGCCATCAATGCGTTAAGGCAGTTTGTTGCCATGGTCAAAAATCAGCATAACACCACCATTAAACAGTGGATGTCTGACACTGGAGGAGAATACAAGTCTGACGAGTTTACTAAGGTACTGAAAGATATGGGCATTACTATCCTACAAAGTGCACCGCATACTCCCCAACAAAATGGTCGTGCTGAATGCTTTATGCGTACTTGTATGGATAAGGCTCAGGCTATGCACCTTGAAGCCTGTCTCCCTCAATCCTGGTGGGAATTTGTGGTCCTACATGCAGTACATTGCTATAATAGGACTCCTATAAGTCGCCTTAATTGGCAGACACCCTATATGAGCTTGCATGGTGAAGCACCTAGTCTTTCACACTTACGAGTGTTTGGATGTGGCGCATATGTGCACATACCAGAAGATCACAGATCAAACAAACTTGACCCCAAAAGCGAACAAATGATCTATATTGGTCACACTGAGGGCATAAAAGCATATAGATTCATGCGGATCAAAAACAACACAGTGTTCACCAGCACTACTGCATTATTTGATGAGACCATATACCCTAAGTGTGAGACACAAAGGATGCGGGGTACAACCCGCATAAATGAGCCAGTAGAGAATCAACCTCCTATGGAGGATGAACCATCACCTACACAGCCCATTCCAAGTGGTTTTGACGATGATATACCTACTCATCATCCCCCTAAACAGAGGCAAAATAGGGAGGATGTGCCAGACCACGATGGCGGATCTGTGGAACCAGAGGAACCAGAAGCGCAACAGCCTCCGCCTCCTGCGCCAGAACCAGCACTACCACGACGGTCTGCGCGCTTGAGGAAAGTACCTACTCGTCCTGGCAACGTCTATGGGGAAGACAGGCACCCCACAAACATAACTAAAGATGTTGAACGGAGTAGCAAGTGGAAAGAAATGGTTGGAAGACAGCCTGGTCGCTCCAGAGCTGATAGTACACCAGGGCAAAGGCAGATTCCAGGAGGATTTCCTGAGACAAACCCTGACCCTCCACCTGCTGAGAGTGAAGCTCCACCAGAACCCTCAGAGGATGAAGTAGATGATTTATTGTCACGCCTTGCTCAGGAAGGGGGAGTAAAATTCCTAGATCATCTGCTTGCCAAGGCAGTTCCATCTAATGATCTGGAACCACTGGACACTTCTAATATACGGGAGTGGACCTATAAAGATATAATACGCATGCCTGCAGCACAACAAAAGGAATGGAAGACTGCTTGTCGCGAGGAACTAGAGGCACTTCGCAGACGTAATGTCTTTGAGCTTGTGGAACCCCCTAAAGGGAGGAAAATAATAAAAAATAGATGGGTCTTTGATCAAAAGACTGATGGTTGCAAGAAAGCCCGGCTTGTTGCCAAAGGCTTTTCTCAGGTTGAAGGCGTTGACTATGATGAAATATTCTCACCAGTAGTGTGCTTCGAGACTGTCCGGATGATGCTCGCGCTTGCAGCACTAGAGGATTGGCACATCACTGGACTAGATGTTAAAACTGCCTTCCTATATGGAGAGCTCGATGAAGAGCTATACATGGAACAACCTGAGGGCTTCAAAGCCAAAGGGCATGAAAACAAAGTACTGCGACTAAAACGCGCCATTTATGGACTTAAACAAGCTGCTCTAGCATGGTGGAAAGCGCTGGATAAGTCCATGGCTGCGATGGGCTGCAAAAGGCTATTATCTGACTCAGGACTCTTTACCCATAGAGGAAAGAGTGGCGCCCTTGTAGTGATCATTGTCTATGTTGATGATGTGATCTTTATGGGATCGGACAAAGCCCTTTTAAATGAGCTTAAGAATAGGTTCATGAAGGCTTGGGAATGTCGTGACTTAGGTGATGCAAAGGAATTCTTGCGTATGTGCATTCAGCGGAAACATGGAAAGATCTTTTTAGATCAAACCGCTTACTTAGAAAAGGTGCTGCAACGCTTTGGACTCGCAGATGCGAAAGCAACTGCAACTCCACTTCCTGAAGGGTACCAACCTGTACCTAATAATTCACCAGTCAACCCAAACGTCAGGAGCAAATACCAGCAAGTTATAGGTTCACTCCTATACATAATGCTTGGGACTCGCCCTGACATCGCCTATGCAGTTGTTAAACTATCACAATTCGCTGCAAACCCCTCAGAGGACCATTTAAACAGAGCACTCTATATCTGTCGCTATTTGCTCGGGACTTCTTCATACTCTTTGGTGTATGATGGAAGATCAAATGGAGGCTTAATTGCCTATGCAGACTCTGACTGGGCTTCAAACCCAGATAATAGGCGATCTACCACAGGTTATATGGTTAAACTGGCTAATGGGATATTCAGTTGGAATTCTAGAGCGCAAAAGACAGTCGCATTATCTTCCACTGAAGCTGAATATATGTCGCTGTCAGATACTAGCAGACAATTAGTTTGGATAAAGTCACTCTTTACTGAGCTTGGCATCAAACTAAGCCCAATACCACTCTGCGGTGATAATCAGGGGTCCATCTTCATGGCCTCAAACCCTGTCCAATTGAAGCGTATTAAACATATTGATATACGCTATCACTACATAAGAGAAGTAGTGAAGGACAAGAAAATAGAACTATTCTTCATAGATGGTTCAGAAAATCCTGCAGATATGTTTACCAAGAACCTAGGGCGTATTAAGTTCGAAAAATTCAGAAGTCAGTTAGGACTTGAGTTTTACTCGTCCAACTAAGTCACAAGGCAACAAACTTGGCCTTGAGACAAGCCTGAAAATTCCATTAATACTATGGAAGGTATATCGAGCGACGCTTGAAGACATTGTCTTCCGCATACATAGATTCTTCTCAACCAGAGAATCACAACATTTCTGCTCATTATACCAAAAAATCAGCCCAATGAACTGTAATAGTTCAAAAGCTGAAATGGGATGGTGAAGAGACCTCAGTCTCGAAACCGCTCTCATGGTTCCGAGATAGACTCCCTTCTAATCATGGCTAGAATATTAATTCGCCTTACACACTTGCTTAGAGCGCTTAGTAGCTGCACTTAGCAAGGGGGAGTGTTGAGCCATAATACTTACTATAAGGCTCATTACGTAGGAATGACAGTACGATTAGTTATGCTATACACGTAATTCGGAGTATTTAGGCATATGATATACGTACAGAATCCCCTTAAGGGATTATTCCAAGTCCACCGGTGATTAGACATTAGGCGACACTGAAAACGCGATATTGTGGACGCCTCTACTCATCACTTTTCCCCAAACGGACATGGGTGGACCATAGAGTATATAAATCCTACTATAGGAGCGAGTACCTATACACATCTCTCTCCACCCCACTCTGAGCTTCCTCTGCTTCACTCTAAGCCTCGTCTAAGCTCTCTATTCAGGTAAGGGTCTACCTGTACACTGCGTGCATTGCTGCGCAACAGTCTCTGGTGCTCCACACTGGGCGCAGGATCTCCTCACCATGGGAGTGTAAAACCTGGTTCAGACTCTGGGGGGTGTTCACCACTATGGTGTTCTGCAACCAGATACCTGCCTTGTAGCGGCAATGGGAAAGGATTCAGTAAAGCCCTTTGTGGCAATGAGGCAACCAATAGGCCGAGGAGGCTGAGGTAGACAGCCTTGGGCTCTGAAAGCATCCATTCCATATCCCCCTGACGCAAACTAGTGAGCTGTGTCCTAGACACATCCTGGCTGGCAGCTGGCTCCTAGTATGGCAAAGGGATCTTTCATCCTGGGCCTAGCCCTTGTATCACTGGCATACCACAGGAGGCAGGATGTGCTAGCATTCTGGCCTTACAGATTCACAGACAGGAGTGGTATCCCCATCACATCTTGCAACTGTTTTTGAAGCACTGTCGCTGACTGCTCCTCGGCGACAGATAAATCATCCCTATGTCTTCCACACACTCTTCTCGCGCTGCCTCGCCCACCGGTGTTGCCACCACTGGTGCGGCTGCAGGAGCCACGGCAGGTGCCTCAACTGGCCTGCCCCCTATCACTTCTGGATCCACACCCTCTACATGCATCTCCAATGCATATTCCACAACCTTTGGCATGCCCTCTGGCATTCGCCTCAAGCAATTTGATGGGACTCACTGGAAATGAGTGGTCTGGGACACTTGAGGCCATCCTCACTCTACATGAGGCTGAGGATGTGTTCACCTGTCATGCCCCTCCCACTGGAGTCTCCCCTGAAGAGTGGGAATCCATCCAGCGTCGGTCCAAGGCATACCTCTGCCTATATCTTAAGCCAGACGTCTACTCCCTCGTTGCCGACCCATATGCCTATCCCACCTTCGCTGCGAAGTGGGACAAACTGAAGGATGTATATGCTGGTGCTTCGGGCAGCACCACCATTTTTAACTTGTGGATCCAGCTAACACAAGCCCGTCTCGATGACTCTGCACCAATGGCCTCCCAGTTGGCCAAGCTCAATGAGCTGTGGGTCAGCCTTTCCAACGCACAGATGGGCGTCATGGACGTCCAGTTCTGTCTCATTCTCCTCCACACCCTGCCAGCCTCCTATGAGGTTCTGGCATCCACCATCCTTGCCAGTGGCGCACCCTCCAAGCTCAAGCATGCTGAAATAATTGCGCGCATCATCTCGGAGGAGGTGCGCCGCTCTGGCCCCTCTGGTTCCTCACTAAATAAGGCTGCCCCCATCAAGCCTAGTGGTGGTGCCCGTAAGAAGAAGGATCACTCTCAGCTTACGTGCCACTACTGCAACAAGAATGTAACGTCTACCACGGACGTCTGCCTGACTTAGGCCTCTTGTCGAGTGGCGATCCTAAGAAGTCGGTAGTTGCGGTTGGCGAAGGTGTCTGCGTAGAAGGCGGGATGAGGTTGAAGGCTTTCGTCGCGTCCGAAATACGCGTGGAGGTCTTCGAGTTGGGGAACTCCCGATGGGATTCGATCAATGTACTTAGCGTTGGCCCAAGAGGTACTGTCGAGGATGTAGAAGGTGTGATAGGGCGATGCCACGCGATCATTGCGATAAAGGAAGACTTGATAAGCTGCGATGTCGGCGGGAAAGTCCACTGATCCGCGAAGGGACAGGCGAGAGGTAAGTCACGGGGATCCCTGGTCTAAGGGGATATACCGGACACTCACTTAAGAGGGGGGAACCTCTTAGTACAGACGAGTAGATGGTGGTGGTATTGAAGAAGACCAAGATGCCGTTCTTGGTCTTCGCACTAATCTACTTATACAGTTACGCACGGGCTTTGAAGCGCCGCTTGAATACTAACTAGCCAATAGCGTAAGTACCGTGAACCCTAGTACAGCTATCCTAGTTATGAGTCACTATGAGTCGTTCTGAGATCCGATCCGTTATCGTACAATCACATGCGCCGGAGCTTACCCGGCTGACTGATCCTACAAGTCCATGACGATATCCTGCTGACGGCGATGTCATAGTCGACGCGTCAGTGTCCACTTCCCGGCCCGAGGCGCCGATCAATCCGAACCGTAACAAAGAAGGGGCATATCAAGCCTGACTGCAGGCAGAGGAAGAAGGATGAAGCTGCGGGGAAGTTGAAAGACACTGGCAACAAGGCTGCCAACTCTCATGTACTCGTACCTACCACCGCCTCCATTAAGGAGGTCAGTGATGAACCGGCCATTGATTGGGCCGCAAATACAGTTGGTGTTGCCTTGTATGCTGCATCGCGTGTGCGTTGGATGATGGACAGTGGTGCAACACACCACATCACACCACATTAGTCTGACTTTAAGGACTACACCCCATGTCAAGGTGCCGTGCATCTAGGGGATAAGTCCACAATTGACCAAGTTGGTGTAGGCTCCGTCATCTTCACTACGAGCCAGGGCATTCCTATCACCCTAAGCAATGTGCTGCACCTACCACAGGTGAAAACACGCTTCTTGTTGACGCATGCACTAGCACAAAAGGGTGCGGAAGTGGCCTTTGACAGTGGCTCATTTAAAATATCTGTCAATAAAAGCCGTGTAGCTGTTGGCTACTTGGAGGACAACCTATACTGGTTGGACGCTTCAAGCATTGGCCTAAATGCTCACGTCAAAAGTGCTGCCACCACTTTAGATATCTGGCATCAGCGCATGGGACACATCTCCTCTGCTGCTCTCAAGTTGTACGGTCCCTCTGCCACTACTGGCATGGACATTGACAGCTCTACCACGCACACTGGTGTGTGTTGTGGGTGCGAGTTAGGCAAATCCACTTGCCAACCCTTCTCTGCGTCCTCCACCAAAAGGACAACCTGTATCTTTGAGATTGTGCACAGTGACCTAGCCAGGTCCTATGCAAACTCAGTCCCTGCAAGGCTCCGCCTACACCGCCACCTTCATAGACGACCACTCTAAGTTCACAGTGGTATACTTCATTAAGTTGAAGGATCAGTTTGTGAAAGCGCTGCAGATGTATTTGGCCTGGGGTGAAACCCAGACGTCCCATAAACTGCGTGCACTCCACTCTGACCGCGGTGGCGAATACATGGCTAGCCAAGTACAGGACATTCTCAAGCAGAAAGGGATAGAGCATCACCTTACAATGGCAGGATCACCACAGTCAAATGGGAAAGCCAAGCGGTTTAACCGCACCATTACGGATAAGGCAATGGCCATGCTACACACAGCTGGCATGTCTAAAGGCTTCTGGGAGCATGCTATGAGCACAGTGGTACACATCTATAACCGCTCTCCCACCCGTACGCTTAAGTGGCGCACACCTTTTGAGCTCTGGTACTCTGGCAAAGTACCAGATGTCTCACATCTACGCGTCTTTGGATGCAAGGGGTACATGCATGTACCTGCTGATAAGCGTCGCAAATTGGATGCGAAGGCCATTGAGGTCACGCTTATTGGGTTTGAGCCTGAATCTAAGGGCTATAAGCTCTGGGACCGCCAAACCCGCTCTGTCAGATTGTCCAGGGATGTGACATTTGACGAGAACAGCTTCCCGTCCCTCCAGGGTGCTGAGCCACACCCACAACCTTCTCAAATGGTGTCACAACCACTATCTCCACCAGTAATTGCCGTACCTAGCACGTCGGCATTACCACCACAGCGAGTTCCCTCCCCTGCACACTCCAGCAGTAGTGAGGAGGAGGATGTTGAAGAACTCCTAGACCCAAAACAAGAGCGTCCACACATGCCACCACCACCACCTGCACTGCCCACTCTGCCCACGACTCCAAAGCATGAGCAAGTCACTCCCACCTCACCACCGCCGTGCCAAAGTGCAACACACATTATGCGCCATGTTCCACCTCCCTCACCGGATATGCCAGGAGGTTTCGAGGCTCGTGCACAGCGAAGTCAGCTGTTGCGCGAAATGGACAATGCACCAAGGCGCTCTAGCTGTGTGCCTGTGCCCAACCCTTGCTATTACAGTGGGGACAATGTGGCACTGCGCGGCAGGCGACTGGGGTATGTGGAACTGTTAGCTGCGGCCTATGTTGGCAGAGACCCTGCATCCTATGCAGAGGCCATGCGGTCTGCAGATGCAGATGAGTGGACTAAGGCATGTCAGTATGAGATGGACGCACTCGCCCACAATGGCACATGGGAGTTAGTGGATCTCCCGCCTAATCGTAAGGCAGTAAAATCCAAATGGGTCTTCAAGCTCAAAGCGGATGGCCGCTACAGAGCTCGCTTGGTGGCTAAGGGATTTACGCAGATCCCTGGCATAGATTTCGATGAAACCTTCTCTCCTGTCGCACAATTTGAGTCGCTGAGATTGCTTCTGGCGTTGGCCGCCCTGGAGGACTGGCACATCCATCAGATGGATGTCAAGTCCGCGTTTCTCAATGGCGTGCTTGATGAGGAGATTTACATGGAGCAGCCACAAGGTTTCACCGTCACTGGTGCAGAGACGAAGGTATGTTGCCTTGTCAAGGCGATATATGGTCTCAAACAAGCCTCCTGTGCATGGAACTTGCAATTCCATGGAGTGCTCCTTGCACTTGGCTTCAAGCAGACGTTCGCCGATGCAGGCATATATGTGTTGCCTCAACAAGAGGGGGATGGACCACTCTTCGTTATCATTTACGTTGACGACATCACAATCTTGGGTGCCTCTCTGGAGAGGATTAAGCGTTTAAAGTCAGATCTCTCTGAACGCTATGAGATGACAGATCTCGGGGAGATAGAATCATATCTTGGTATGCGCATTGTGCGCGACCGCTCCCTCAGACACATCGAAATAGATCAGTCTGGCTATGTCAAGGATGTCCTTGAGCGCTTTGGCATGTCTAATGCCACTCCACACTCCACACCCTTACCCACTGGTGCTGACGAGCACCTTCATAAATATACAGGTCAGGCTACTGCCTCTGACATTACGCACTATCAGTCACTCGTTGGTAGTCTGCTGTACGTTCAGATTGGCACTAGGCCAGACATTTCCTTTGCTGTATCACGTTTGGCGCAGTATGCAGCAAATCCTTCACCACAACATCTATGACTTGCGCAATACGTTCTGTCCTACCTAGTGGGAACTGTGGATATGTGTATGGTTTATGATGGCACCAGTGGAGATGGCCTCCATGGCTACTCTGATTCTTCCCTGGGTGACCAGGTTGATGACAGACACTCCACTTCTGGTTATGTGTTCCTATTAGCCAACGGTGCAATAAGCTGGTCTTCGTGAAAGCAAAAGACTGTAGCCCAAAACACTACAGAGGCAGAATACATGGCCATGACCGATGTGGCCAACCAAGCCGCTTGGTATCAGAGCTTCCTTGCGGAACTCGGGTACGAGGTCGACGACCCCATCCCACTGCATGGTGACAATAAGGGTGCCATTGATTTGGCCTTGAACCCTGTCACTGGGAGGCGATCAAAGCACATTGCCATACGGCATCATGTCATTAGGGAGTACATCGAAAAGGGGACCATCACCCTTATTAGAACCCCTACTGCAGAAATGGTTGCAGACGGCTTTACCAAGTCGCTTGCGCGTGTCCTGCTGCACCAACACAATATAGACATGGGCTTGTGCTAGTCCTAGATTGCTGATCACGGGGAGATGTTGATAAGTGGCCTGAGTGCATCTAGCGGCTCAATGGACATGCAGATAACGGACTGCTTTAGATAAGATATATTGGACTTATGTAGATTAGATTATACTGTATATGATCTTCACAATCTCGGACTTCTCTTATCTATGACATCACTGTACAATGACATCATGGACTCCTCTGGACTCCCCTTGTATTTCATCCTTGTACTCTGACCTTTGTTCTTATCTTTATTATGATGTCACTATGATATCACATTCCAGACCTTCTTTGTTCTATATGCCTTGTTCTCCAGAACAGTACACTCCTTTGTCCACTTATAGAACAATGCGTCTTATATTTACTGTGACCAGCTGTTACCTGCATCACCCTGTATTTTGTATAAGTAGTGCAGCTTGTACGCTCCTGGTCCACATCAGTTCTCATCTGTTGTGTGCCAGGTATGTCTCCTCTCCTGTAATATCATTAGTTCTCATCTGTTGTGTGCCAGACATCATCTGCTTCACCTGCTTGATAAACACTCTGTTGCTGCTTCCAGCCACCTCTCATATCTCACCACAGTCTCCCTTGTCACTGTGAGTATGATCCCTCTATGTGCGTTGTTCATCACACGACTTGATGCCACCTCACTATGACACTACCCTGACATGATGTGCAAGCCTCACCACAAGGACAACAACAATGGTACCAATGGCAATGGTGAGTACAGCACCACAAAGGGCAACAACATTGAGGATGTGATGGTACCTGATGATGACGGTGGTGGCAGTGGTGCAATGACAGTGGTGCAGTGGTGGTGACAAGGGGGTGGGAACGGTGGCTGTGGGGTACTCCAATTGCTACCTACCTATGTATATTACTTGTCATCTATCTTATGCAATAAATGGGTTTCTGTGCAGTCTTTGCAAGCTGTGTGATGCTTATTGAACTTAAGCCATGTAAATGTTGATAAGTGACCCTTGCGCACTTAGTGGCTCAAAGGACAATCAGATATGGACTGCTGTAGATAAGATATACAGGACTCATGTAGATTAGATTATTATGATCACACAATCTCGGACTTGTTGTATTTACTTATCAATGACATCACTGTACACTATGACATCATAGAATCCGGACTTTGCATTGTTCCCAACGCTCTTGTAGTTTTCCCTTTGTTCTATCCTTATTATGATGTCAGTATGATATCATTAGTCTAGATTCTCCTTGTTCTCTTGTCCCTTGTTCTCAGAACGTCCACTCCTTTGTCTGTCTGTAGAACAATGCCCCTTGTACTTACTGTGACCCAGTGTTACTTGCGTCACCTTGTAATTTTGTATAAGTAGTGTAACTTGTACGCTCCTAGTCCACATCAGTTCTCATCTGTTGTGTGCCAGGTATGTCTCCTCTCATGTATAAACATCAGTTCTCATCTGTTGTGTGCCAGACATCATCTGCTTCACTTGCTAGATCTTACTCTGTTGCTGCTTCAAGCCTACTTGCATATCTCACCACAGTCTTCCCAGTCCACTGTGAGTATGCCTTCCATGTATGCTGTTCATCAGTAAATTCTTGTATTACTATGGAATCCTAATTAGAGGTTGTCTTGAAAGACTGCTTAGATCTTGGCTTGGATGTGTGATTTGATATGCTCAGTCCTCAATAAGTATTGGAAGCTGGACAATAAGCTTCCTAAGTCACTCATAAGTTGCTCATAAGCCAGGTTCAGAGCAAGACTTGACTTAATCCAAGCAGAGGGGCTTATCCAAAGCATGGCTTTACTGTGCTTAGAATGCCTACTAAGTAGTCTAAGTACACCTTAAGATGCATTAAGAAAAATCAATGTTTTCCTGATGGCCTGGTCCTGCATTGGGGTCTGTGGTAATGGGGAAAAGGTGCAGTTTTTGTCAGTGTGGGCTAGTGTTATTAGCTTGGCATGTGGTGCATTCTTTGACATATTCCTTCACATCCTTGTGCATGTTAGGCCACCAGTAGTCCTGTTGTAGGAGTTCATAGGTATTTATGATTCCTGGGTGTCCCATGGCTGGTGTGTTGTGAAAGAAGCTGATTACCCCCTGTTTAAGTTTGTTGTCCCTGACAATGACAAGGGTGTTGCCCTTCCACCACAGCCCACTGTGTTTTTTCAGGCTGTGTGGTTCTATCCATCACAACACTTGTGCCTCATCAAGGTTCTGTGTGATCTGGGTCCAGATGTCCATGTTGTGCATTGACATCTCTGTAGCATGGTGTTGATAAGTGACCTGAGCGCATCTAGCGGCTCAATGGACATGCAGATAATGGACTGCTTTAGATAAGATATATTGGACTTATGTAGATTAGATTATACTGTATATGATCTTTACAATCTCGGACTTTCTTATCTATGACATCACTGTACAATGACATCATAGGACTCCTCTGGACTCCCCTTGTATTTCGTCCTTGTACTCTGATCCTTGTTGTTATCTTTATTATGATGTCACTATGATATCATGTTCCAGACTTTCCTTGTTCTATACGCCTTGTTCTCCAGAACAGTACACTCCTTTGTCCACTTATAGAACAATGTGTCTTGTATTTACTGTGACCAGCTGTTACCTGCGTCACTCTGTATTTTTGTATAAGTAGTGTAGCTTGTACGCTCCTGGTCCACATCAGTTCTCATCTGTTGTGTGCCAGACACCCATCTGCTTCACCTGCAAGATTACTCTGTTGCTGCTTCCAGCCACCCTCTATATCTCACCACAGTCTACTTTGTCACTGTGAGTATAGTCCCTTCATGTGCGCTGTTCATCACATGGATGAAGTGCTCAGTGGGGAGGACTATAGCATCATTGTTGTCCTCCTTGCTTGGCATGTAATTGGCTCTTTGTGACAGGGCATCTGCATGACTGTCCTTTATGACCAATATGTGTTTCAACACAAAGTTGTATTCTGACAGTTCCAGGAACTCATGTGCCACTTGGCGACTGATCTTCCTTGGCTACTTCCAGTACTGGAGGTTGGCATTGTTGGTATGCATGATGATTTTATGAGGGGAGCCCACAAGGTATGTTCTCCACATGTGAAGCACTTTTACCATGGCCAGTAATTTTCTGTTGTAGATATCATAGTTCTATTCTGCTTGCAATAGTGATTGAGAGTGGAATGTGATTGGGTGGAGCATTTGTGTTACGGTTTCGCCCGTAACTGCTCCCCCGAACACCCCTGCACGACCTCGGAACACTGCCGTGAAGCGATCACGTGCTGAAGAAGCCGAAGAAGAGGTTGTAGTTATGGGATATGGGGCGTGGACTACCCAACAACTAGATAAGTCACGTGACTTTCCCGACTACCATGGATTCGCTCAAGAATACTGGGAGTAGATCACGTGATCCTACGTCAAACGCCCGTCACGTGACCCTGGCACGTGACCTGGCTAGACTCGCACCAGAAGGGCCCAGATGAGCTTGTGCCTGGACCGGTCTCGACTGCCTCGTGTTTGTGATGACTCGTATGTGCCTGATCGATTGTGCCTTGATTCTGATGGATTGTACACGTTTGCGTTCTGATTGGATGGAAGCAGCGCTCATACAGCTGCGGATGCTTATCTCTGACTCATACCTTTGCGCCTTACTGCCATTGGTGGATTGTTATCTCTGACTCGTTTGTGACTCATTCCTAGGATCCGGATATTAGGGTTTCGGAGTTCCAAGCTGGGGTTCAAACCTCCTTGGACATGTATATAGACTGGGGCTTATAGTCGCTGAAGACCTAAGCTTGACTTCTTGGATTATACCACCCACTGTAGTGCCACTCCTGCGCTGTCTTGCCAGTTGTGTGCTGTTAGCTACCTTTGGTGCATATACATCTGTTGAATCGTCCTTAGCTGAGGGATCACCGTAAGGCCCCTATCCTTTCCTTTCCGCTCTACTCTTGCCGTTCAAGGAACGTGCTGCACCATTCTCCTTTGGTTGTGCTGTCTTGCCGACCATTCATTCATATCAACTTCGACTTGCTCTCTTCACTGCCCTCTGCATCCTTTGGGCTACTCTACTACGCCTCGTTATCGAGCTAGTACAAGATCGAGCACGTGACTTCGACATATCCCGGTGATCGTTGGGTCGTCCCGATAGCCTTGTCTGCAGTACCAGAAGGAACGTCCGGTGGAACGTTACATTAAGTCAAGCTTCTTCTACCCTTCCGTCACCAATATGTCACGATACGCTATTTTGGAGAACTATGTCAATGACGACGAAGACCTCTGTGCCGGCTACGAGAGCTGTGCTGAAGAACAGGAGTCTCAAGAAAGAAAAGACCTGCGCTATGCCATATCGGCGCGCCATCAAGAGCAACACCCCTCGGAATACAAGTACGAGGAGGACGAAGAGTACGGTCCTGCCGAGGACGAAGAATTCCCTCGTGCCGTAGAGGAACCCAAGAGACGTTTATTCCTTCCCTCTGACCTCGCTCGCGCTGACCCTGCCGAGGAGGACGACGAACAGTCTGAAACAGAATCGGAAGAAGAGCTGCGCATGGGCGCAATCGGTCGTGCTGAAGAAGTCCTCGCTGAGGATGCCGACCAAGGAGATGCCAACTCCGAAGAAGTGGCTGCCGAAGAATATGGAGAGGCCAACTCCCAAACAGTGGCTGACGATGACGATGAAGAAAGGGATGCCAACCCTGATCCAGTGGCTGAAGACGAGTACTACGAGCCGGAGGTCATCTACGGACGCTCCGAAGACCGCGCTGCTCTGCCGGTGTTATTCGAAGGCGACCCTGAGGAAGCCGACGGATTTGTTAAGGCGTGGGACGAATGGCGATACCAGCTAAGTCCCCAATTTTCACAGTACCAGTATACGACAATCTTCCTGTCCCTGATCCGACCGCCAGTTGATCGCTGGGCCCGCGATATGATCTATAAGATCGAACAATGGCGCGAGGAGGGCATGGATGACGACGACGACATGCTCCTCGAAGATGTAATCGGGAGATTCACGGACGAGTTTGTACCGCGTGACGACGCGAGAGAAGAATACGTCGAAGACATGCCCGGTGCTGAAGACCCGGAAGACGAACGCGACCCAGGCTACGATTTTCCTGTTGGCAACCGTCGTGAGGGACATCTTGATGATTGGGAAGTGTCTCCTCCTCCCTCTCTGTCTGCAGATGATAAGGCGACAGAAGAAGAATCGCCTGACAAGGCTGAAGAATACGTTGAAGAATATAGCCAGGACGACTTGATCGACGACTACTATTGGACGCCGTACGACTTCAAACCTGAAGAGAGGGTACCTCCGCCGCGCAGGACGCGTGCTGACAAGGAACAAACCTCGAAGAAGAAAAAGCGGGCCGCTAAGAAGAGCGTGCTGACACCGCAAGTACAAGAATTGGTAGAGGCAACCTGGGATCTATACGATCAAGACCCGGAAGCCGTCGACTACATCGTGGACACCCTGCAAGAACAACAAGCATGGGATGGTCCCAATACGTTCACAACGCCGGCTGCAACATGGGATGGACCTGAAACGTTCTATACCCCGCCACATCCTGACCCAACACCTGCCTCCTGGGGGAGTGCTGAAGCCGATGCCGCGCAAGAGGCGCAAGCGGCAGAAAACACCGGATGGTTTGCTTACCAGAGCAACCCCGACGCCATGGACCTAACAGCTGGAAGGGCGCGAGCCCAAGCTAAAGCTAAGTGCCACCATTGCTGGCAGACCGGACATACTCGGAGGAATTGCCCAAATCAGGATTCGCCCCGACACCGGTCATGGATGGAAGAATACAACGACGACGATTCGGTGCCGCGCGCTGACCTGCCGCGAGCTGATAACCGAAGGAATTCCCCGATGCCGCGCGCTGTTCCGCCGCGAGCTGATAATCGCGGAAGATCCCATACCGTCAAGACCGTCTACGCAAGCGACAGAGCCACTTATGCCCCGACAACAAGACATGCGCCGACAACGGTCGTGCTGCCACCCACACCAGAGAGACGTGCTGCCACTCCTTTGCCGTCCCCCATCTCCGACATTGGCTTTAAGCCGATACAACACCCGTCTCCTGTACCGCTGAGCGAAGATCAGCTGGTCAACCTATGGGAGAATCTCAGCATCAATCGCGCCGCCGCCTACCGCAACCAGGATGCCAAGCTCGTTAAACGATACGACGACTGGAGCTCCTGGGTCAAGAAGAAGATTGAGGAAGGAAAACCTCGGGAAACCATCGACTCCCTGGAACGAAGACTGCGAGCAACGGAACACGCCCTGCAAGAAGCCAAGAAAAGAAACGAAGGCTTCAAAGTCCAAAAACTCGACCGCGCCGCTAATCAGATAGCTGGCGAACTCCTTAAACGCGACATCTCCTATCATCCCGCCATGGACACCACCGAAAACGTCCTACGACAACGTGGGC
The DNA here is from genome assembly GCA_021524915.1 of Lactarius akahatsu. Classification (NCBI taxonomy): domain Eukaryota; kingdom Fungi; phylum Basidiomycota; class Agaricomycetes; order Russulales; family Russulaceae; genus Lactarius; species Lactarius akahatsu. Next base: position 361,284 of record JAKELL010000025.1, read on the forward strand.
GTTGTTTCAGAAGAGAGGGTAATGTTATGGTTTCGCCCGTAACTGCTCCCCCGAACACCCCTGCACGACCTCGGAACACTGCCGTGAAGCGATCACGTGCTGAAGAAGCCGAAGAAGAGGTTGTAGTTATGGGATATGGGGCGTGGACTACCCAACAACTAGATAAGTCACGTGACTTTCCCGACTACCATGGATTCGCTCAAGAATACTGGGAGTAGATCACGTGATCCTACGTCAAACGCCCGTCACGTGACCCTGGCACGTGACCTGGCTAGACTCGCACCAGAAGGGCCCAGATGAGCTTGTGCCTGGACCGGTCTCGACTGCCTCGTGTTTGTGATGACTCGTATGTGCCTGATCGATTGTGCCTTGATTCTGATGGATTGTACACGTTTGCGTTCTGATTGGATGGAAGCAGCGCTCATACAGCTGCGGATGCTTATCTCTGACTCATACCTTTGCGCCTTACTGCCATTGGTGGATTGTTATCTCTGACTCGTTTGTGACTCATTCCTAGGATCCGGATATTAGGGTTTCGGAGTTCCAAGCTGGGGTTCAAACCTCCTTGGACATGTATATAGACTGGGGCTTATAGTCGCTGAAGACCTAAGCTTGACTTCTTGGATTATACCACCCACTGTAGTGCCACTCCTGCGCTGTCTTGCCAGTTGTGTGCTGTTAGCTACCTTTGGTGCATATACATCTGTTGAATCGTCCTTAGCTGAGGGATCACCGTAAGGCCCCTATCCTTTCCTTTCCGCTCTACTCTTGCCGTTCAAGGAACGTGCTGCACCATTCTCCTTTGGTTGTGCTGTCTTGCCGACCATTCATTCATATCAACTTCGACTTGCTCTCTTCACTGCCCTCTGCATCCTTTGGGCTACTCTACTACGCCTCGTTATCGAGCTAGTACAAGATCGAGCACGTGACTTCGACATATCCCGGTGATCGTTGGGTCGTCCCGATAGCCTTGTCCGCAGTACCAGAAGGAACGTCCGGTGGAACGTTACAATTTGGTCTTTCCCTAACTGGTTGAGTACAGTGCCAATTGTGACATTCAATGTGTCTACCTTGAGTTCAAATGGTCTTGTTAGGTTGGGGAATAAGAGGACTGGCTCCTTGCAGATCAGTTCCTTGATAAGCTGGAATGCACATTGTTGATCTGCCCCCCAGTGCCAGGGGGTGTCTTTCTTTGTGAGGTTGTGGAGAGGGCAGGCAAGTGTCAAGAATCCTTTGACAAACTGGTGGTAAAAGTTACAAAACCCAATAAAGGTGCATACTTCTTTGAGGCTTTTCAGGGGTTGCCATTCCTGGATGCCCTGTACCTTTACAGGGTCCATCTGCAGCTTCCTGTGTCCAATGATGAGAACCAGATATTCCATCTCACACACTTTGAATTGCACTTTTCTGGTTTGATGTAAAGGTCATTTTCTTTCCAAAGTCTCAGGACTTGGTGGACCATTGTGTGGTGGTGTTCAAGGCTGTCGACAGTTGTGATGAGGATGTTGTCCATATATACAATTACTTTACCAGTCAGGATAGGCTCCCTAAATGTGGTGTCCATCATTGTCTGGAACATGGATGGGGAGTTTGTGAGGCTAAAGTACATAATGAGTGGTTCGAAGAGGCCTTTATTTGTCTTAAAGGCCACCTTCCATTCATCTCCTTTGTTGATACAGACATTGTTATATTCCCATTGTATGTCCAACTTGGTGTAGAGTTGTGCACCCTGAATCTGATCAATGAGTTCAGGGATGATGGGAAGTGGGTAGTTTCACGATTAGAGCTTGGGCTGGCACCGAGTTAGTTGTGTTCGAGGTTTGGGAGTTGTGCAGAGCCTGGGCTTAATACCAGGTTGTAGTCAAGTTTGGATTTCATCTTGTTTCACCACCAAGAGAAGCATCAACACTGTCTTGCAAGCAGCCAAGAGCAAAGCAGAGGGTAAGAGACTAGATTCTGAGACGGAAAACAAGACTAGAACACAGACTACAAGGTAAATTACAAGCTCCTTAAGTATCCTACAGGAATCCTATTTTTCTCTGATTTTCTTGCAATTTTTTGAGGGACATGTAAGACTAAATATAGAACATGTATGAGCTGGCAGAACTTTCCAAGGCAGCTTTGCAGAATCAGAAGCAGTCATGAAATGCAGAACTATTCTAGCATAAAGAGAAGTGAAACCTGAAACATTGAGAGGCAGAACCAAGACTTTCTCAATGTCGCTTTCCAGAATCTTGTGATCAGAAGCAATTGATGGCATGATCAATGGATCATAACAGGTAGTGGTTCCAGACAGTGATCTCATTCAACTGCTGATAGTCTTGTACAGGTCTAAGCTTTCCATCCTTCTTCTTTATGAAGAAGAATGGTGAGGCATATGGGGATTTTGATGGCCAAATGTACCCTCTTTCAAGCTGTTCAGTGAGGAAGGTTTTGAGTGCCTTTTCCTCATTTTGTGCCAGGGGATATACTTTGCAGTCCAGCATCACAGGGGCATTAGGTACCAGATCAATAGCATGGTCCCACAGTCTTCTTGGTGGGAAGCAATGAGATGCTTCTTCTCTGAATACCTTGTGATATTGTCAATATTCAGCAGGTACCATTTCCTCAAATGTATGCATCCCCTTCTTTGCTGCCTCCTGCTGTGCTAGTTCAGATGCAGTTGTCATTTTCCACAGCAATGCCATGCAGGGTTCTTGGTCATCATCCATGAGCTGCTCCCACTGCTCCTCATCAAGTTGATACATCTCCAATGCCTGAATAGAAGCTTCTATGGGTGTGGCTTTGTCTGATGACTGGAGGCTGGAGACCACAACTGGTTGGAACTCCTTGTCCAACATTGCTTCTCCCCACTTCATGTTTGGCTCAAAGGCTAAGAACCAGGGGTAAGTATGACTTCATCCCTTCCTAGATTGGTTGCTAAGAAGTGCAGGGTCTTCATACTGTTCCCAGTTTAGACATTCAGGTTCATGTACTGGGTAATGGCCCCATCTTGGTTATGGGTTCCATCTACATTCCAAATTTGTATTGGCTGTGTGACATCACACATGCCAACCTGAAGTTGTTTTAGCAGAGAGGCACAGATGAAATTATTGGTGGCTCTGGAATCAAGGAGCACTTGTTGTTCAGACATTGCATGTGCAGATTTGAAAAGAACTGGAATTCACATAGATCAGAATCTGCTATGGTACACATTTACATTCAATGCTCTAGCCCAGGCTGTTGGGTTCAAGCATTGAGAAAATCCTCTTTTGCAAATAATTTTTCCACCATGAGGTCCTGCACCTCCTGTGACTGTGCTTTCATTGCAGTGATCTGTGCTTCAGCCTGTTCTTCCATCAAAAGTATGTGGTTAGACTGTACAGCAATAGTAGTGACAGTGGGAGCTGGTATGCTCAAGGAAGAGGGCATGGGAGTTGGTTGGGAGGTCATGGAGGATGCAGCAATGTGAGTGCCCTTTTGTAGGCAGTTACATGAGATGTGCCCTGTAGCTCAGCATCTAAAACAGTGTCCCTCCTTTTAGAGTTGAAGTTTGTCAGTGTCAGTGAGAGCCACAGAGGCTCAGGCATGTCCAATGTCCATGGCATTCAGGTCCCAATTTTTGGTGAGGGCTTGTACCCACTGCTCTCAGTTATGCCCTCCCTTTTTTTGCCAAGGGGTTTTGTTTTTGCCAAGTTGGTCCTTCAAAACCAAATACTCAGCCTGCTGAAGATGGGCTGCTCACTTCCAGTCTTCCCATGTGACTGGATGCTGGAAGTGAATAGCATTAACTACTAAATGATTGGGCAGGCTGTCTTGAAACAGGTCCAATGAGGTGACTTCATTGGGGTTTTGTATCCGGCTTTTGCAATGAGGTTGCTGAACTGTGTGATGTATGAGTCAATATCTTCTCCCTTCATGGAGAGAGTCTGTAGGGCTTTGTGGGCTTTGGTTTGCCCTGCCATGTTGGTGTATGCTTGAACAAATCATGTTCCAATTTCATTCCAAAGATTTTCTTCTGTTCATAGGACCCCCCCTGCAATTTGGGTGTTGATCCATTTCATCTGCTTGTCAACCCAATCATCAACAAGCAGTCCTCGAATATACAATCAAAATGTCATGGATCTTTGTTACACTAAACTGTCCCTAAGCATTAGGAAACAGTCTAGGGGGTGTGAAGCATCGCGAGGTGTTGTGCCTGTTGAAGTGCAGAACTAATGAGCAAAGGGTTAATAGCAAGGTGCTAATAGACAAGTTAACTTCAGAGGGGAAGGAAACTCTATTACAATTGCATACCTAATAGACAAGTTACTATGGAACATCTATGAGCAAAGGTAGTTGGAGAAGTAAAGGAAAGGGACTTACACTTCAGAGGGGAAGGAAACTCTGGAGTGTAGAGGTGAAAACAGCAGTCCTTATATACAGGATGCTTAGCTAAGAATGGTCTGTGCGCACAGGTGATCCAAACACAATACAGGTGGTCTGTGTGCCAGAGGGAGAAATGCCATTGGAGGGCTGAGAACAATAGCTGCCTAAAGCAGACAATACCAGTATCTTAACAATGAAGAACAATAAGAGCCAAATATGACTCTGACAATAAAGATAAACAAAAGTGGTCCATAAGAGTCCAGCCAAGTCCAAATCAGTCCATAAGGGACAGATACCATATTTAGTATATGGGATGACTCAATCATATCCCACAAGACATGTGACATAGGTTGCGTCTCAACAGTGCCGGCCTCTGCAGGGCTTGAGGTTTTGTATATAGGTCCACAGCGGTTGCGGATGCATCAGTGTAGAAGGAATAGTGCCACGCACAAGTGTGGCAATGTCAGGAGAGGAAACAGTGTCAGCTTGTCGCAGGTGGTTGGAAAGGGTCATGTACATGTCAGTGTGGCCCAAAACATTGTATAGTTGGCCACCAGGGTTGGTAACACATATCGCTGGAGTTGCTAAGGCTATGTGCAGATGTGGCACACTGGAATGCAAGGGGAGAGCTACTCTGAGCTCAAAAGTCTGAAATCTGAGAAGGGAGAAGTCTACTATTAGAATCTGAGGTGTAAAGTGGTAATCACATGGCCTATATACTAAGGGAATAAGCTAAGGAAAGAGGGTACATTAAATAAGGAGGGGAAAGCCTAAAATGCAAAAGGGAGAGTCTGGGAAGAGAGGGAAGCCAAGCACACAGAGTGCAGGAAAGCAGCAGAGCATGGGAACATGGTGCTGTGCAGGAGAGTGCAGGAGAGCATGAGAGTGTGTGAGCAAGTGCAGAAGTGTAGGGTACTGCTAGAAACTGCAAAAAGCATGATTTCATTGGCCAGGGAGAGCAGGGTCATATCATCATTGCACAGGTATGGCCAGCAGATCGACCATGGGATTCATTCCTCAGTATAGTTTAAATGACTGTAGGAATGACTTGCTCAGTTTGTAACGCCACCACTGGCGTTAGTCCGACTTGGACTGCGAAAGGATGTTCACGACTTAGCGAAATATTTCTTCGAGGTCACGTGACCTGATTCACGGGATACACAGCGCTTGTTTGGCACGTGATCTAAACGTACACTAGGGCAAGTCGTGCCACTAGGTAATCCTGACCGATGAGGACGACTTGCACGACGAGGCAAGTGAATCACACGTGGATGAGATGAGAAGAGAGTGGTGATTGAAGAAGACCAAGATGGCTTATCTTGGTCTTATCGAGCCATTATTTATACATGTGAGAGGATGCTTTAAAGCTCCTCTTGAAACCGAGGCGACTAGTAGCGTAAGTAGCTCGAACCCTACTACAGCTACTACTAGGAATGAGTCATAGTATCTAACATGTGATACTACAACTACTGACTAATGCGTTTGAGTCCATGACACATTACTGCTTACTAAGGGGTCATATCCATGTAGTAAGAGTCCGTCTCCCACGTACCATGACACAGTTCACAATTTCTGTCAAACTCTGGGGGCAGGTTTCCTCCAAGGTGTCCATTACCTCCTAGGGCTGGTGCAGGTGGTGCAACTCCCCTGGCAGGGGCTGCTCCCCCACCACCACCACTGCCACCTCCACCAGTGGGGCCTCTGATAGCAGGTGCTCCTCCTCCAGTGGGTGCTCTGCTCCCACTAGGTGCTGCACTTCCACTGGTGAGGGTGGTACTTGTGGATGCTGAGGCTTGTCCTTGGTTGGCCATTGCATAAGACAGGAATGCTCAGATATGAATATTGACAGTTATCAATTACCTAGACCCATCGTTGCTGAGTATCTCAGACAGACCGAGCCAGATGCTGTTGACGCACGGTGGTATAAACAGTTTAAGAGGCGGACCTTCATAGCTATTGGCCCAAATGAAATGTGGTCTCTTGATCAGCACAACAAGTTTAAGCGTTACGGGCTTTTCTTTCACATCGGCCTTGATCCATTTCCGGGTGTCATCCACTGGTGCAAGGTTTGGTGGACTGTTAGAAACCTGAAGTTGATTGCACGCTTCTACTTTGATACAGCCCAGTCCATTGGTAGTATGTACTCTATTTTCTGGTCATAAACATACTTAACCATTTTTATCTAGGCATTCCCCTCATCACTCAAAGTGATCCAGGAACTGAGAATGTCAATGTTGCATATGCACAAACGGCACTCCGCCATCAGATGGAGCCTTCTCTAGATGGGTCAATTCAGCATCGATGGTTCCGTAAACATGGAAATATCAAGCCTGAGATTCACTGGTCTGTTTTCCAAAGAGATTGGGCCGTTGGATTTCAACAGTTGCTCAATGAAGGGGTTGAAAGTGGATATTATGACATTGGCAATCCCCTTGAATGGCATGTGAACCATTCCTTCGACATCTCAAAACCCACTAATAATTTATTAGTCTTGTATTCCACTTTGTCTTCATCCCTTTTATTCAGCAAGAAGTTGACACCTGGGTCCACCAGCGCAATTGGACTAAGCATCGCTCTGATTGAAAGAAGGTATTACCTAATGGGATCCCAATGATAATTTTGCAGAAGCCGCACAAATGGAAAGCCACAGATTATAAGGTACAATGCAGCCTACAGATTCTAAGTCACATCTCCTATCATTTACATATATACCTAGGTTTCTATATCCCCAGAAGTTTTTGACAAGATGGAAAAGAAATATGCACCGCCCGATGATCCTGTCTTCAAGCTAGTCCCACATGCATTTGCAGTTCACGCAAATGCTGTCTGGATGGCCATGGGTTCTCCACAGCCGCAGTTCAACAATGCATGGGAAATCTACTTACATATCCGTGATGCTCTCCAAGGTATTGCACAGGACGGAATGTTGCAGCAGGTTCTTCTTTCCAGCGTTGCTACCTGTTACGATTGAGGAAAAGGACTCTTACTGTACAGATATGACCCCTCAGTAAGCAGTAATGTGTCATGGACATAGTAGCATTAGTCAGTTGTCATAGTATCACATGTTGGATACTATGACTCGTTCCACATAGTAGTAGTAATAGGGTTCGAGCTATTTACGCTACTAGTTGTCTCGGATTAGAGGGGAGCTTTAAAGCATCCCCATATTTGTATAAGTAGTAGAGCGGGAAGACCAAGGAGAGCCATCTTGGTCTTCTTCGAATCACTACCACCTTGACTCATATTCCCTTGCTTGTCTCCCTTGAGCTAGTCGACTCGCCTACTGCCCAGTGAACTCGGAAGTGTCCTGGTGCAATGACAATGGTCACGAGACCATACAACGCGAGAAGTCCAAAGACCCTGGAACCATTGTGTTCCATATTCTGCTAAGTCGTGAATGCCCTTTCGAAGTCTAAGCCAGACTTAATGCCAGTAGTGGCATAACACTACCTCTGAGCCTCAGAACTGTCCAGACAAACTACCAGTGGACCTCCAACCTACTAGTGAGGATGAGCTCTTGTTTGTGGATCTCACCAACAACGAGGATAGCACTCCGGTTGTTGATCTAACAGAGGATGAAGGCCACGGTGAAGATGATGGCTCAGAGGGGCATGCTATTGGTTTGAATGTTTTTTAGTCGACACATAGACACAGTACAGCTTCTTGTCCTCGTCCTTATCCATGTTCCAACACTTCTGGTTGTGGTTGAGGATGGTGTCAATAGCAAAGGCGGTTTTTCTAGTCTGACGGTTACCAATGATGAGTTCAAGGTGGCAAAATTACTGGCAAGACACATACGTTTATGTGGCTGAACCGACACGGTGTACGGAGTGTCATCCATGTGAATTCGAAGCAGAGAGGATTCCGTGCAGAGGTGTTCAATAGAAGGTAACAAGCCAAGAGGAAAGGACCCGAGAGCGAGCGAAGGTGAGACGAGGGAGAGCAAGATGAGGCGAGGCGAGTGGGCGAGAAGGAAGGCGGTAAGGGTGTTGGAATGGCTGGTGGTCTACTAAGGTGAAGGCGGGGTCGATGGCGGAAGCATCGGCGTGGCTGGGCGGTGGTTTGGTTGACGAAGCTGTTGGTGGAATTTCACAATCTAGAGCTCGGGCTGGCACCGAGTTAGTCGCAAATGAGATTGCGCAGGGCCTGGGCTCGATACCGGGTTGCGTACAGAGGTTCGGTCAATTATGTAAGACTGCTTGCGCACGACTGGGCACAAGAGAATGGAAATAGCACTGAATTTCAGAGATGAGCTATGGAAGACAAGACTAGAACAAGGAAAATACAGTCTGTACTACAGGTCTTTTATACTATTTGTCCCTCCTATTTTCTGTGATTTTCTATGAGTTTCTCTCTGACCACAGTCGCTGTCGACATATGGCGCCATTCAAGTCACGTGACCATGAGTACTACTTTCCAGAAAAGATGTGGAACTTTCTGAAATATGAGAAGTCAGAATATTCCAGAACAGAAATGGGAAACTCCGAGACACCAAAACATGAGAAGCAGAAGACAAAGAACTTTCTTTAGATCGATGGCACGATCTGGTGATCGTGACATGGAAGCTGGGTGTGGCAAGGCGGCAGTAGGCTAGAGATCTGAGGCCAGCGGCTCGGTTTGCGGTGGCGATAGCGAAGGCAAGGTGTGGCGAAGCGGCAATGGGCTAGAGTCCGAGGTTGGCAACTCGGATGGCGAAGGTGATGGCTTGGTTGTGGCGGGGCTCTCTTGCACTTGGCACGGCGTGGACTAAAACTTAGAAGTGAATGATAGGAAGGAGGGAGAATAATGATGGGATTTCTGAGTCAGAGAGAACAGTTTATATACATGCAGGCCAGTATACAACGCATTCCAAGACTAAGTCGAATGTATAGTGAGAGTAAAGGTAGAGGGTCGAGGGGAGATAGTAGAGACGGTGAACAGGACGTCGAATGGGAAGTGGCAAGGGTATGAGCAGACAAAGGGATATGGGTGTGACCATGAGGAGAGCACCCTCCAAGATCTAAGTAATGAGGCCAAGAAGAGAGGATCATACGGGAACTTCAAACAAAAGAAACAAGACGCAGTGACGCACAACAATAGGACACCTCCTCCAAATTCCAATTATAGCGCACAGTCGAGTGCAGGCTCTTGCAGCATCTTGTGGGTGGCTGAAAGCGGCCGAGAGGGTGGTGGGTTGCGAGACAAGAGGGTGGAGTAGGGTGGAAGAGTTTGACAGGATGAAAGGATTTGATAGTGATCGATTTGAGGACGGGCGGTGTGATGAAAGTCAGAGCTCGGGCGAGGCGTCCAAGGCATGTTGTCCAGTGGCATTCCACGGGTGTCCGGGGTCAGACAGGGTGGCGACAACTATGAGAAGAGAGGGAAATGAGACAGACAGGAAACGGTGAGAACAGAGACGAGGATGAGGTGGCGAGAGTTATATTATGACTGGAATTAGTGTATGAAGACAGAACAAGGGCGAAGGGTGGCGAGTGGCGAGTGTTACAGCGGGACATAGAGAGACCGATGTTGATTGCGGGGGCTGGGTGGACACTGCAGAAGAAGAGCTTGGCCTCCAAGAAGATCTGGCCGTCCATGAGATAACCTATACCAAACTTGTAAGTATGAGTTACGACAGGATTCTGGCTTGAAAATATACATTGGTAGGGATATAAGCAGACACATCACCACCCTGTGTTTTGATGATGGGAAGCGCAGTGAGTGAGCCTCCACCGAATTTGTCGTTCATCTTTGCTGCACGCTTGAGGAGACGAGAGTGCAAGTAGAAAATGTCACTGGGGTAAGCCTCACGACCTGGAGGGCGATGAAGAAGGAGAGACATTTGGCGGTAGGCCACAGCTCGCTTGGACAAACTGTCTTAGATAATAAGGGCGGTTGAACACGAGGCAGTTATGCAGAATGCTGATTTACTCACCATGCTTGCCATTGTCACAGAACCACTCGCCCATTGTGCACCTGGAAAAGGAGCGAGGTATTGGAGAGGGGCGGCCTCCGAAGCAGCAGTAGCAATGATGATGGAGTGGCCCACCTCTATGGCTACTTCCACAACAACAAGCGCACTTTTAAGTTGCCAGCAAGCAAGCTAGAGCAAGGGCGAGCTTTACAAGTGGCTCACACTGGCAATGTGCAGCTTGGGATGCCGCAGCGCCATCTATATCAACCTGATGGCCAATGCCCTCTCATACCTCCACTCAAAGTATTTTGTTGTCCACAGGGCTGCGGACGCCACCGGCAAGCCTGAGAGCCTGAACTTGAACTCGACTTCAGCAGCAGCATGGTAGTCAATCGTACTGATCATTTATTGTATCAACTAATCTAGATCGTGTCTCGAATAGACTCTTTACTGTATTCTCTAGGCTGACACCATACACGGCACAATGCCAAATCCCGCTGCAGCCACTTGATGCAGGCTTTTGACACAATGGTCTGGATGTCTTTGAGGTGAGTACGTTTCGTTGATGCCCTTCTTAACTCTTTATACCTCCCAGCAAGCATCCCAGGGTTCATGGCCCGACACTTATGGGCAGTACTGACACCACATGTAGATGAAGCGAACTACGTATTTACAATCAACTATACTTTTTTAGGTCTACTTTTTTTTGGCAACAGTGGCTAGCACAATACTAGACTGATCTGGTAAAGCTTTGTTGTGCTGATGATTTAAATTCGAGAATTTGGGGGTACTTCGAGACACCCATTACTCCAACTTGAACACCGCTTCTCTCCCTTGGACTCCCTTCTCGCTCATGGAGCAGGCCTGTCCAACCCCTGAAGTTTCAGTGACAATTCCCTCTGTACGGGACCTATGTCTCCAGTTTGGGACTCTGGAAGTCAAGATGACACCAGAATTGTCAAGGTGTAGCATCGACACAACTCTGGTCAAGTGTGGATGCAAAAATTGCCAAAAGCTGACTCCACAAACTATGGTGAGAAAGGTAATGGCACAGGAGCTCAATACTAGTGAGGCCAAGGCAATGCTTGTTTTCCCTGATTGTTTCAACCACTACAATGTCAAGTCGCCCACTGCCTCCACAAATTGTACGTGTTCATTCCTCTCTTTTTTTTTTGGGTGTGACACAGATGCATCATTGTCATATAGAGGGCCCTCAGCATTTTTCAACCATCAATTTTGAACAAATACAAAAGAATATAGCTGCGTCTCAAAGGGGTGGGTTCAAGTTAGCGTACTTGCCTGGCATGCTTACATCCTCATTTAGGCAACCAATTGATGAACAGCGCACATGAAGGGACTATACTCACAGTGACAAAGTAGACTGTGGTGAGATACAGAGGGTGGCTGGAAGCAGCAACAGAGTAATATCAAGCAAGTGAAGCAGATGTAGAGTCTGGCACACAACAGCAGATGAGAACTGATGTTTATATATGAGAGGAGACATACCTGGCACACAACAGATGAGAACTGATGTGGTCCAGGAGTGTACAAGCTACACTATTTATACAAAATCACAAGGTGACGCAGGTAACACTGGGTCACAGTAAATACAAGGAGCATTGTTCTATAGATGGACAAAGGAGTGGACGTTCTGAGAACAAGGGACAAGAGAACAAGAAGAATCTAGACTAATGATATCATACTGACATCATAATAAGGATAGAACAAAGGGAAACTACAAGAGCGTTGAGAAACAACGCAAAGTCCGGATTCTATGATGTCATAGTGTACAGTGATGTCATAGATAAGTAAAATACAACAAGTCCGAGATTGTGTGATCATAATAATCTAATCTACATGAGTCCTGTATATCTTATCTACAGCAGTCCATATCTGATTGTCCTTTGAGCCGCTAAGTGCGCAAGGGTCACTTATCAACACCAATCTCGTGTTATGCCAGTGAATGTAGCAGGAAGACAAACGCAACCAAAGGCAGCCACTGCAGGTGGTTCCTGCCATTTGACATCCATCCAAAGCCTCATCCCAGTGGGCAAGGCACCTGGACCAGTGGGTGATGGCATGCCATTCAAGTTCCCTCGGCTTGAAGTTGCCCTTCCAGAGGAGTACACAACCCTGTTTACATGCAAACACTTTGAGCATTTGCGTGATCACCTTCAACACCGGACTCAGGCAGGTGGACACGATGCCCTTACAGTCCTTATTAATGCAAGATTGACAACACAAGAGCCCGGTCAAGTGACACCGACCATCATCTTGGTAAGTATTAGTCCCATTTTCCCTCCCTACTACCTGTGCTGATGACCCGTCAAGTGTGAGTCATTTGAAAATGTTCCAATCCGGATTAGTCAAGTGAACCTTCAACAGCTCCTCCTCAACGTGTTTCTACCACACTGGCTGAAGAAATACAAGAACTATCCCCTTAGTATTGACAACATCAAGTCAGTCCGACGCATGAAGGGTAAAAGTGGTGTCCACCTTGACAACAAGGAACACGCCATCCTCGAATACTGTCTGACAAAGGACGGAAAAAAACTGGCATTAACAGAGCTAAACCTTATGCTTGTTCTTGACGGTGATCACATTGAGGCAGCCCAGGCCCATCAGGATAGTGCCCCCCATGCTGACCTGGACTCAGAGTCTGTTGTACGTTTTTCTTTTATACCGTTGCCTCCATTTTTCTCATACTTTATATGTAGCATTGCCTAGAATGTAGCTCCGTACCAACCCTCCTCATCTCTCATACAGAGGCATCCGGTGACCTTGCTGGTGACTCCAACTCTTATGCCATGCAACCTCAAGTTGGTTCCTGCCCTTCATCCTGTCCCAAGCCACATCCCTTATATGGCAAAAAGCGGAAAATAAGTGAATCATTATCCTCAGAGGTACGTGTGACTAGATATGGTTCTTTTGATTCTAAGTTGTTGTAGGATATGTTCATCACACTGAACTCTGGTAGACAACAGGCTTCTGGTTCACAAAGCCTTGGAGATCAGAAACGCACTCAGACTTGGACTAGTCATATGATCCCTGACACAGAAAGCATTAGACAAGCACTTATCGCACAACATGAGCCACCAAAAACTGCCATTGATGGTCTCCATGCATATCCTTTGGTGCCTACTAGTAATGATGAACAGCGCACATGAAGGGATCATACTCACAGTGAACTACTGACTGTGGTGAGATATGAAGGTGAGCTTGAAGCAGCAACAGAGAGATCTTGCAGGTGAAGCAGATGGGTGTCTGGCACACAACAGATGAGAACTGATGTTTTATACATGAGAGGAGACATACCTGGCACACAACAGATGAGAACTGATGTGGACCAGGAGCGTACAAGCTACACTACTGATACAAAATCACAAGGTGACGCAGGTAACACTGGGTCTCAGTAAATACAAGGACCATTGTTTTACAGAGGGAAAAAGGAGTGGACGTTCTGAGAACAAGGGACAAGAGAACAAGAAGAATCTGGACTAATGATATCATACTGACATCATAATAAGGATAGAACAAAGGGAAACTACAAGAGCGTTAGGAACAACGCAAAGTCCGGATTCTATGATGTCATAGTGTACAGTGATGTCATAGATAAGTAAATACAACAAGTCCGAGATTGTGTGATCATAAAAATCTAATCTACATGAGTCCTGTATATCTTATCTACAGCAGTCCATATCTGATTGTCCTTTGAGCCACTAAGTGCACAAGGGTCACTTATCAACAAGTAACAGCCTTTTAATGTGTCATTTTTAGTTCATACCGTATCATTTCCGGTTTTATTCTGGCCATGTCCAACGAAGCCTCTAGGTTCGCTTATCTCATCGGATTGCACCACCGACTCTGGCGTCAAGTCTGGCTTTGGGGATTGGATGAGCAAGGTCTACCCTGAGAATGGCTTCATCTTCTTTGATACATCTCAGAATTACCAGTATGGTGCTTTCAAGTCGATGTGAGAAGGGAAAATCGAACTTCCATGTTACGTTTCAGATCGATCGGCGCCTTGGGCCGGGAAGTGGACACTGACGCGTCGGCTATGACACCACTGTAGCGGTATGACACCTCGCTACATTGAGTTCAAGTGTGAAGGGATAGGTGAACCGTCAGGTGAGCACACTCAACCTGAACGCGGAGATAAATCATGCGCCAAGTGTGCAGTCAATGCGGAGGGGACTAAAGCTCAGATCCTTTATACAAGGATGCGGATAGTCAGTGATCACGCAGTGGCACGCTGAGTGGAGAACCAAGAGGACAAGTTCAGATTGGAGAGTAAGGAGTACAAGGGAGATATGCACCTGAGTGGAGAACCAAGAGGACAAGTTGGTTCCACTCAGGATGCTACAGGAGAGTTTATATACACTACTGTGGCTGAGCTTGAACTGAGTCTAAACACTATTACTAAGTGTACAGTAAGACTCCATGACTCAGGAGCTGACGCGTCGTGTCTAATAATAGCGCTATCTATTGTGCTGACTGATGCACTGTCATAGCGCTGACGCGATGCTTATCTTTGCTGAGTAAAACCTAATACAGCAAGTAAGCGTAAACTACTAAGCGTGTTCTAGAACTATCTAGAATGTTCCTTCCTTATCTACCAATCGCTAGAGTCTGTACGTAAATGGAATGTGACCGGATTGGGCTGTCCCGTTAAGGGTGCCATTATCCAAGGGTCACATGCTTGTAGGTGCACATGATGGCAGCATGTGACTAACGATATCTCGTACTTTGGGTCCTTCATATCTTCTGTAAAAAAATACAGAAAAATAGGAGAATAATATACACGTCCATGACAACCACCATCAGCAGGATATCGTCATGGACTTGTAGAATCAGTCAGCTGGGTAAGCTCCGGCACATGTGATTGTACGATAATGGATCGGATCTCGGGAATCACTCATACTAGGATAGCTGTACTAGGGTTCACGGTACTTACGCTATTGGCTAGTAGTATTCAAGCGGCGCTTCAAAGCCCGCGCGTATCTGTATAAGTAGAGTAGTGTGAAGACCAAGAACAGCATCTTGGTCTTCTTCCAATACCACCACCTTCTACTTGTCTTTACTAAGAGGCTTCCCCTCTTAAGTGAGTTGTCTGGCATATCCCCTTAGACCAGGGATCCCTGTGACTTATCTTTGCCTGTCCCTTCGCGGATCAGTGGACCTCCCTGCAGACGTCGCAGCTTACCAAGTACACTTATATCGCAACAACTGCATGGCCTCTCCGTACCATTCTTTCTTCATCATCGACAGCACCTCTTGGGCTAACGCCAGGTACATCAACACGATTCCCCAAGGCGTCATCCAGCTAGAAGACCTTCACGCGTACTTTGGGAGAGATGAAAGCCTTCAACCTCATCCCGCCTTCTATCCCCAGACCTTTGCTAATCGCAACTTTCGACTCTCAAGGATCGCCACACGCCAAGAGGCCTAAGTCAGGCAAATGTCCGTGGTAGACGTTACATCCAGGTCTTGGACCACGTGAAACTTTGTCAACCTCAGCCTCAGGTGATAGTGGCCGCAGCACCACTTTAGTCACACTCAAACAGCCCTATCTGTCCAATCATAGCAGTGGCTCGGATTTGTCATCATCCATCATCCCAACGCTATGTCTCTCACCAGAGGGTCAAGTGAAGGAGCTATCTGCCGACGCCCTCTCTATTCAGTGGGCAAGCTCACTTCTTCAAGACATTTATGACTTCATTGAGTCATATCATAAAAGTCACCCCCTTACCTGTCCTGCGACAATCCCAGTTTTCCAATTTGTGACCTGTGGCCTCGCGATGACAAACATTCCTGGTGCAACAGCTCAGCACAAAGAGGTTTACCTCGTTGAAGAACTCATCCAGCCAGATCATGACGGGCCATGGAGGAAGTACATCAACAACAACTCCTCCCACCTGTGCTACTTCAAGGATACAAATAATTACCGCTGCTCTGAGTTTTTGGCATTCTGCCAGCATGTGCAGTACTGGAGAACGGGTTGTCTGGTGTTCACTTCAGACTTTCAGGGTGAGTTGCATGAGTTGCATCCTTATCATTTATTGACCAAACTAACAATGCCGTGTAGGGGGAGATACACTTCTAACTGACCTGCAAATTATCACCCATCCATGAGTGAGGACTCCGAGTCCATCGCACCCAAGATCATGCCTGTTCATCTTTCTCATTCCATAATCAGTGATCTAGGGTGCAAACTTTTCAGCAAGGGCAATGTCCAACACACACATCACGATTTCGAGAAGGAACACAAGTGCAATGTCTTCTGCAAGTATTTTAAGGTGCCGACCTCATACATCCAACACGACAAACTCACAGGCGTGTCCACACATGGCCAGAGTGAGGTACATCTTCTGTTCCGTACAATTTTCATCTACTCACTCGACATCGACAAGGGCAACTTGCCTCTGGTCCTTCTCAACCTGGAGGACTGAAGACGAGGTTGGCGGCTTGGAAGGTGTAGGTTGTGATGAACACTCACTCAGAGTGCTCGTGCAGGACACTTGGCTGACGAGGAACGCGAGGGACAAGGAAGATGGCAGGGAAAACTTGGTACAACTTGGCTAGTATGAGGATAACAAGGAGATCGCAAATCCAAGCTATGGTTATAGCAAAGAAAGGCACAAGGGAGTTATCCAGGTGGGAGTCACAAGTGGACAGTCTGAGGGACTGTCCGTTCTATTGCTCTAGCTTATATACCTGGGTACATGGTCTGTGCATACTTTAGGGGAGGCTTACTACTTCCCACAGGTGCTGCACAATGGAAGGTTCTGGAAGGTTTCTAAATATATCAGCCAATCAGAATAATCGTAGGTATTGTACGACTGCTCCACAGTCGATTGCGCAAGATTGCGCCATAGTGGTGTGACTGCTCTGCAGTCCAATAGGATTAATCCAACACTGCGTGCAAAGCAGAGTTTTCCAACCAATAAAACCCTTAGAAAACCCTAAAAAAACCCTTGATAAGTGGTTATGTTTAACACTCCATAGGGTTTTCTATGGGTTTTATTGGTCTGAAAACCCTGCTTTGCACACAGTGCAAAGAGTGGTACGACTTTCAGTCGTCAGGTGACTTGATAAACATAGGACAATCACGTGACGGGTCACGTGATCGTCGGAGTACGAATTTGGAACTCCGACTTCGGATTTCCCCTTTAGGAAATTGATTACATAAGACCAGGCCGGTGTGGACCAGTCTTAGACGCTCGAGTCATGACCCAAGTTTACAGGTTCGTGACATAGGTGGTGATGGTGATGGCGATGGCTAGACAGTGGCGAGGCTTCTTGGGCTGGCGCAGCGAAGACTGAGACTTAGAGGCAAATGATGAGAAGAGAGGGAGATCAACAATGATATTTGACGAGGCAAGAATGCGAGCTTTTTATACATGCGGACCATATATGATGCAAGCGAGACCAAGTCATAAGTGTAGTGGTAAGAGAAGGGAACAGGGAGAATGTATGAGCGTAGGTATGGCAAGTATGGTGAGGTGGGGGCGATCTGTGGCACAGGAACAAGCAGACAAACGAGTTAAAGGGATATGGGCGCAGACACGAGAAACGTAAACCAATCATCTAAGTAAAGGAGAGACACAACATACAAAACCCACAAACAAAGGAAATTGGGACACAGTGACACACAACAATAAGTCCTCATCTGACTCCATCAGCGGCACAATTTTTACGATCAAGCAGTGGGCTCACAGCTCCCCTGCTACCACTTTGTCGTAAGTCAGAACTCTCAGAGGGTTCCACGTGACAAAGCTTAGTCAGCAACCCGAAACATCGATACACGAGAAGAGAATGGCACTCTGCAGAGCAGAGGAGTGGACAGTGGCTAGAATCTGGGATTGAACAAGACTCGAACGAGGAATACAAGTACACTACTGGCTTCATCTGCAAAAGTGGACCCTGTCAAAGCTGTCAGGGACCGGTTGCCAACTGTCGCCAACCGGTCCCTGACAGCTTTGACAGGGTCCACCCTTGCAGATGTTCTTAAATACCCTACAGGAATCCCATTTTTCTGTGTCTTTCCTACTATTTTCTGGGGACGTGTAAGTGCAGAACTATATATAGACTGAGCATGTCAGTCTGTCGCAACGATTGCACGATCCATGCGCAGTTGAGAATCTTCAGATGGAAACGAGAAGTCGATTCTGAAACGCGAGACAAGAGTTGAGAAACCAAGAATGTGCCAAGAATCTTTTATCAATGGCACGATCAGTGGATCGTGACAGCAATGGCCTGCGTGATCTCCAACGGCATCTTGCGAGTGGTTAGGAGCAACCAACAGGGTGGATTGACGAAAGACAATGGGTGAAGGCTGAGGTTAGTGGAGTGATAGAGGGAAGTTTGACAGGTTGAAAGAGAACGTCTGCGATCGACACAGAGGCAAGTGAAGCGATGAAAGGATGGCTTGGGCAAGGCATCCAAGGCATGTCGTTTGGTGGCATTTGGTGGGTGTCCGGGGTCAGACAGGGCAGTGACGACTACGAGAGGAGATGGAGACAATGACGAGACAGAAAAGACAAGAACTGAGACGAAGACGATGTGGTGAGACTTGGATCATGACTGAGTATTAGCGTATGAAGGAGACGGGAAAGAATCGACCCTGTTGTCATATGTGATGTTGTGCATGGCGCGGAGAGGGAATGGGATGGGCTTCGATGGCAGAGGGTGTGAAGAGGCGGTGGTTCAGCACCTGAGCACATAATGTGGGAGCTCCAAGCTGGAAGCGGCGGCTATGTGTAACGCCACCACAGGGGCGTTAAGTACGACGTGTACTTCGATAAGTCAACGGGATCGGCTAGGCGCGAACCGGTTAAGGTTCAGTTCGGTGATGAACAAGTATCACTTGGTCTCCCAGGGACACAAGGATATTAGCGGAAGTTCGAGGCTCAAGCGAAAAGGCGAGCGAAGAGGGACTCAAGCGCAAGGGTGAGTCAAAGTCGTTCGTGAGGCAAAGACGATTGTGGTATTACACAAGAAGTCAAGTCTACCGTACAAGCTAGGTAGGGCGTGACTTATATACTACTACAGGATGTTTGTGAGGTACAAACATATGACGCGATCCTAAGGTACTGGCCCCAGTGAGCTAATGAGGAAACGTGAAAGGGAGGTCCATGAATAGTACAAGGGAATCCCGCGGGGGCACGCGGGGCTCAAATGACGTCAACGGACTCTAGAAGTCACAGCCCTAGCTTCCCTACGGTCATGGGGTTGGTGCGAGATAAGAGTCGGAGGTCGAATCGAAGCGGAACGTAGGTAAGTGTACACGTGAATGCAAGACCGGACAGATAAGCAGATAAGACCTATCGTACAGAGAGACGAGAATTGTAACATTACCCCCCGTCAGATTCGAAGTCGCCACGACTTCGACTAGTCACTGGTGTAGTACCAGTTGTCTTCGACTGGCACCGTGTCTGGGATCAGTGAGGGGGGGCGGGGACAGGTATGACAATGTAAAAAGAGGTGATGACCCCGCTCACCACACTCTCGACACTGCTCATACTGGGGGCAGTGTATCTCCTCGTGCCTGGCATCGTACCGCAGACACTTACCGCACCACCGAGGGCGGTCGTCTGGGTCGATGTAGGCGGGTGACATGGGGGAGATCCGACGGATGAGGCATACGTCGTACTGGTGGGTGCGGCTTCCACACCATTGACATGGCTGTTTGGCCCTCCGCTGAGGGCATTGAGCGATCAAATGGTCCGTGGACTTGCACTGAAAGCACTTGCGAGGCCGCTTACTGCCTTCCCCTTGAAGGTGCGGCATCTCACAAGGCCCTCTGGCGCACAGGGGAATAGGGATGGCCTCGGGGGTAGATCGCGGACGTACGAGCTTGGCCTGAAGCTTGTCGAACTTCTCTGATATGAGTGGTATGACCCGTGTGTACTGCAGCCGCTTCCACACGCTCGCGAGGTCCATGTCCATGTGGAAATGGTCTCGTGTAAGATCCGTCTCCAGCTGTCGGAGCTCAGACTTGCGAATCGCGATCGCGTCCTTACGCAAGAGGCATTCTCGGAGGCGAGACACATTTGCGTGGACGCGGATGCTACGCAACTCCGTCAGGACCTCGTTGATACATATGGCATGGGGGTCGTGGGGGTGGAACATGGCAAGTTGTTGGTCTGTAACGTGCGGAGGGAGCTGTCCCTCGTACACTCCCTGCAGGTAGACCGACTGTACGTAGCAAGGATGCCCCCTGCCCATAGTCCCTACGACCTCTTGGTAGTTCTTCCGGTAGTAGATGAAACGAGCGATCTGCTTTGGGTATCCTGCGTTCCCGATCTTCATGGGGAAGTATAGGAACGTGAGGTCGGGGTCGTTGTGGAGGAAAGGGAGTCCCGGGTCTATAGTTTCTTCTTCTTCCTCGTCTTGGAGGAAGGCTATGGTTGGGTCGGGCTCGACGATACGAGGTTGGGTGGTTTGTGTGGGTATGTGATCGATCCCGGGAGGGAATGGGGGAGTGGGGACGAGTGGGGCATGTACGGTTATTGGGGTGTCAATAGGTGGGGTGGTTAGGGCGAGTAGTGATGTGGTGACCTCTTCTCGCGCGAGGTGATCGAGAGCGGGAGTGATTAGGGATAGGACAGGAGGAGCAGGGCTAGGGACTACAGAGTACGGCGTACAACCCTCTGGCTGAGAGGGGACACCCTGATCCTGCGATGGTACAGTCAGTTGTTCGAGTATGAGTTGCGCCGGTGGGTGCGAGGGAATCTTAGACATGATAGGAGTGGTCGTCATGGTGTGAGGAGTGAGAGGGGAGTGCGTTATGTGGGTTTGCGGGGCGTGTTCTTATATCTTTCGTCCAGCCCCTTCGGCAGTTGGGTTGTGCCGGTAGAAATCAGTGATGAGGTCAGGTGCGTGCTGGGCGTTCTCGAGGGGTTCCCACAAACTATCACTTACGGGAAATCCCTTCCATTGAATCAGGAATTGAAGTTTGCGCCCTCGGCCATAGAGCCTTGAGCCGAGGATTCGCTCCACTTCGAATTCTTCTTCTCTGTTGATAAGGTCAGGTGGAGGTCGTGTAAAGTTTGCCCCGTGTAGCTCCGTTTCCTTATATGGGGTGAGGAGGTTGGCGTGGAACACGGGGTGAATCTTCCATGATTCCGGGAGTTCTAATTCGTAAGACACCGCTGAGAGGGCCTTCTTGATGCGGAACGGCCCGTGGCGTTTGGGGGCCAACTTGGCAGTGGGGTAGAACATTTTAAGGTTTGTTCCCTCTAACCACACTTGCACCCCTTCTTGATAAGGAATGAAGCGAGTGCGCCCTCGCTTTGCCATGAGTTCTTGGGCGTGTTTGATACAATCTTGTGCATGTTGTCGGAAGTTGCCCATGTCTTCCAACTGCTGGTCAACTGATGGAGAGGTTGTGGGTTTCGAGACCCAGTTGGTGCGTGGTTCCCACCCCATAATGAGTGAGAAGGGGGAGTGTTTCGTCGTCGCGTTGGGCTACGCGTTGTGTGCGAACTGTGCTACGGGGAGGGCCTCTGCCCAGTTGTCCTGTTGCACGTTGCTCCAGTGGCGTAGGTATTGTTCCAGCCATTGGTTGGTATGTTCCGACTGCCCATCTGTTTGAGGGTGATACGCCGACGAGATGTTCTGCCTAATTCCGAGAACTTGGCAGAGTTGTGTCATGAATGCGGATGTAAATCTGGGGTCTCGATCGGTAATCAGTTTTCGGGGTATGCCATAATGGGGGTAGACGTGGCGAAGGTATAGCCGGGCTACGCCTTCCGCTGTGATCGTTTCGTTACATGGGATGAAGATGGCTGCTTTGGAGCAGTCGTGGTCGGTGATGGTAAGTATCGAGTCGTATCCTTGAGACTGTGGTAGCTTTGTAATAAAATCCATGGCTACGACTTTGAAGGGTTCTGCGTCTGGGTCGGTTGTGATGGGGAATAGGTGTGGTTTTTGTTGGTGGGGATTAATTTTGTTGGCTTGGCATGTGGCGCAGCCCTTGACGTACTCCTCGACGTCTTTGCGCATGTTAGGCCACCAATAGTCTCGTCGTAAAAGTTCGTAGGTATTTGTGATTCCGGGGTGTCCCATTGCGGGTGTGTCGTGGAAAAAGGTGATTACCCCCCGCTTAAGATCGTTATCCCCGATAACGACAAGAGCGTCGCCTTTCCACCATAATCCTCCATGCTTCTTCAGACTGTGTGGCTCAACCCAGCGCAGCACTTGTGATTCGTCGAGGTTTTGTGCTATTTGGGTCCAAATGTCCATGTCGTGCATTGACATTTCTGTGGCTCGGATGAAGCGGTCCGCCGGGAGGATGATGACATCGTTGTTATCTCCGTCGCCTGGTGCGTAGTCGGCTCGTCGAGACAGGGCATCTGCACGACCATTCCGGATTCCAGATACGTGCTTCAACACGAAGTCGTATTCTGACAATTCTAGGAATTCGCGTGCCACTCTTCGGCTGATTTTTCGCGGCTCCTTCTAGTACTGAAGGTTGGCGTGATCGGTGTGTATGATGATTTTGTGAGGAGAGCCGACGAGGTAGGTGCGCCAGGCGCGCAACGCTTTGACCACTGCAAGCAACTCTCGATCGTAGATGTCGTAGTTCCGTTCAGCTTGGGATAACGATTCTGAATGGAACGCTACTGGGTGGAGCTTTTGATCGCTTCCTAATTGGTTGAGGACGGCGCCAATGGCGACGTTGGATGCGTCCACTTCCATTTCGAAGGGCTTTGCTAGGTCGGGGGAGAGGAGGACTGGTTCTTGACATATTTGGTCTTTGATGCGTTCAAACGCGCGTTGTTGGTCTGCCCCCCAGTGCCATGGGGTGTCCTTTTTCGTAAGGTCATGGAGGGGGCGTGCGAGTGTCAAAAATCCTTTGATGAATCGACGGTAGAAGTTGCAGAAGCCGATAAAGGCGCACACTTCCTTAAGGCTTTTTGGGGGTTGCCATTCACGGATTCCTCGTACTTTTACGGGATCCATGCACAGCTTCCCATGTCCAATGATAAGCCCTAGGTACTCCGTTTCGCGTACTTCAAACTCGCATTTCTCTGGTTTGATGTAGAGGTCGTTCTCTTCGCATACGGTCAGGACCTGATGGACTCGTTCTCGATGACGTGTGAGGTCGTCGATGGTTGCAATTAGGATATCGTCCATATATACGATTACCTCATTCGTTAATACCGGTCCTCAGAACGTGAAGTCCATCATTGCTTGGAATGTTGCAGGGGAGTTTGTGAGTCCGAAGTACATCACGAGCGGTTCGAAGGCTCCCTTATTCGTCTTAAAGGCAGCTTTCCACTCATCTCCTTCGTCTACGCGAATGTTATTATATCCCCAACGGATGTCCAGCTTCGTGAAGAGTCATGCATCGCGAATTTTGTCAATGAGTTCCAGAATCAGTGGTAGCGGGTAGTGGTTGCGGACGGTGACTTCATTCAGTCGTCGATAGTCTTGTACGGGTCTGAGCTTCCCGTCTTTCTTCTTTATGAAGAAGAATGGTGAAACGTATGGGGATTTCGATGGTCTAATGTACCCCCTCTCTAGTTGTTCGGCGAGGAATATGTCGAGGGCTTTATCCTCCTCTTGGGTCAACGGGTACACCTTACAGTCCATCGTCGCGGGCGCGCTTGGTGTTAAGTCGATGGCATGGTCCCACGGGCGCTTCGGCGGGAGGCGATGGGATGCTTCCTCGCTGAACACCTTACGATACCGCCGATATTCTGGTGGTACCATTTCTTCAAAGGTGCGTACCTCTCGCTTGGCCGCCTCCTGCTGTGCTAATTCAGATGCCGTTGTGGTTTTTCGTAGTAACGCCACACATGGCTCTTGGTCATCGTCCGCGATCTGTTCCCAAGCCTCCTCATCGAGTTGATACGTCTCCAACGCCCGTATGGATGCTTCTACGGGCGTGGCTTCGTCCGATGACTGGAGGCTGGATATGACAACTGGTTGGAAGTCCTCGTTCAGCGTCGCCTCTCCCCACTTTACAAGGGGTTCGAACGCCGAGAACCATGGGTAACCCAGTATGACTTCGTCCCTTCCCAAGTTCGTTACTAGGAAGCGAAGTGTTTTAGTATCGTTTCCGGTACGGATGTTCAGATCGGTATATTGGGTGATCGCTCCGTCTTGGTTGTGAGTTCCATCCACGTTCCAAATGCGTATTGGTTGCGTGACATCACGTGTTCCAATCTGCAGCCGTTTCAGAAGTGAGGCGCAGATAAAATTGTCCGTTGCTCCTGAATCCAGGAGTACTTGTCGTTCGGCCGTTGTGTGTGCAGATTTAAAGAGTACTGGAATTCGCATGGACCGGTATCTGCTATGGTACACGTTTACATTGAGTGCTCTAGCCCAGGCCGTCGGGTTCAAGCGTTGAGAAAATCCTCCTTCGCAAACAGTTTTTCTACCATGAGGTCTCGTACCTCCTGGGGTTGCGCTTTCATCGCAGCGATCTGTGCTTCAGCCTGCTCTTCCGTCGAAAGTATGCGATTAGACTGTATGGCGACAGTAGTGACGGCGGGAGCTGGTACGGTCGAGGGAGCAGGGATGGGAGCTGGTTGGGCGGTCGTGGAGGATGTAGCAATTCGAGTGCCCTTTTGTGGGCAGTTACGCGAGATGTGCCCCGCAGCGCGGCATCTAAAACAGCGCCCCTCCTTTTGAAGTTGGATTCGGTCCATGTCGGTGAGAGCCACGGAGGCTCGGGCGCGTCCAACATCCATGGCATTTGGGTCGCGGTTCTTACTGAGGGCTTGTACCCACTGTTTGCGGTTATGCCCTCCCTTTTTTTGACGCGGGGGGCGGTTCTTGCCGAGTCGGTCCTTCAAAACCAAGTACTCAGCTTGCTGTAGTCGAGCAGCTCGTTTCCAATCTTCCCACGTAACGGGGTGTTGGAAACGAATGGCATTAATAACTAACTGGTTCAGGAGTCCATCTTGGAATAACTCCAGCGTTGTGGCTTCGTCCGGGCCATAGCCGGCTTTCGTGGTCAGGTTGTCAAACTGGGCGATGTAGGAGTCGATGTCTTCTCCTTTCATCGCTAACGTCTGTAAGGCTTTGCGGGCCTTCGTCTGTTCCGGAGTGTCAGTATACACTTGCAGGAACCGGGTTTCTACCTCATTCCAGAGGTTGTTCTGAGTTCATAGGACTCCTGCCGCTATTTGGTCTTCGAGCCATCTCATCTGCTTGTCAACCCAATCGTCGACTAGCGGCCCTTGAATGTAAGAGAGGAAGGCCATGGCTCGTTGTCCTGGTACTGTGAGCAGGTCCACCGTTGGGTTCATTCCGCAGTATAGCTTGAAGGCGCGCAAGAATGCCTTGCTTTTTTCTCGGTTTCCGTCAAATTCGGGCGGGGGGTTTCCTCCCAGGCAGCCGTTGCCACCAGGGGCTGGTGCAAGTCCTCCGGCTGGTGCCGGTCCACCGCCACCACCGCCACCGCTGGCGGGGGTTCCTCCGGCGGGCGCTCCACTTCCACTGGGTATACCTCCCCCACTCATGAGGGTGGTACTTGCGGATGCTTGTCCCGGCTGAGCCATGGCATACGATGGGAATGCTGAGGTGGGGAGGTTGGTTGTTGGTACGGATACACTCGGGGATGGGGTGCTGGGGGGATCGATAATAATGCCCGAAGGATTGGAGGATCCCAAGGGTCCGGTGTTCAGGGTGAGGGGTACTGGTCCTGTAGTGTACCACGCTCCCTCAGATGGGGAATATTCAATAAAGGCCCAGAGGTGCCTGTCGTCGAGGTAATGGATCTGTCGATACGATCGTGTCGAGGGGTCAAAGATGAAGTACCCTTCGACTCCGTTGTGTTCTGCCCAGACCGCGGTTCCCTTAACTCTGTCTGATAGTTCGTCTGAGCTAAGACGGTCAATATATTTGGGCCTAAACTTGGTTCGGCTGCGACTAGATGTCGCCACTGTGAGAGACTTGACTTAATGTAACGCCACCACAGGGGCGTTAAGTACGATGTGTACTTCGATAAGTCAACGGGATCGGCTAGGCGCGAACCGGTTAAGGTTCAGTTCGGTGATGAACAAGTATCACTTGGTCTCCCAGGGACACAAGGATATTAGCGGAAGTTCAAGGCTCAAGCGAAAAGGCGAGCGAAGAGGGACTCAAGCGCAAGGGCGAGTCAAAGTCGTTCGTGAGGCAAAGACGATTGTGGTATTACACAAGAAGTCAAGTCTACCGTACAAGCTAGGTAGGGCGTGACTTATATACTACTACAGGATGTTTGTGAGGTACAAACATATGACGTGATCCTAAGGTACTGGCCCCAGCGAGCTAATGAGGAAATGTGAAAGGGAGGTCCATGAATAGTACAAGAGAATCCCGCGGGGGCACACGGGGCTCAAATGACGTCAGCGGACTCTAGAAGTCACAGCCCTGGCTTCCCTACGGTCATGGGGTTTGTTACGGTTTCGCCCGTAACTGCTCCCCCGAACACCCCTGCACGACCTCGGAACACTGCCGTGAAGCGATCACGTGCTGAAGAAGCCGAAGAAGAGGTTGTAGTTATGGGATATGGGGCGTGGACTACCCAACAACCAGCTAAGTCACGTGACTTTCCCGACTACCATGGATTCGCTCAAGAATACTGGGAGTAGATCACGTGATCTTACGTCAAACGCCCGTCACGTGACCCTGGCACGTGACCTGGCTAGACTCGCACCAGAAGGGCCCAGATGAGCTTGTGCCTGGACCGGTCTCGACTGCCTCGTGTTTGTGATGACTCGTATGTGCCTGATCGATTGTGCCTTGATTCTGATGGATTGTACACGTTTGCGTTCTGATTGGATGGAAGCAGCGCTCATACAGCTGCGGATGCTTATCTCTGACTCATACCTTTGCGCCCTACTGCCATTGGTGGATTGTTATCTCTGACTCGTTTGTGACTCATTCCTAGGATCCGGATATTAGGGTTTCGGAGTTCCAAGCTGGGGTTCAAACCTCCTTGGACATGTATATAGACTGGGGCTTATGGTCGCTGAAGACCTAAGCTTGACTTCTTGGATTATACCACCCACTGTAGTGCCACTCCTGCGCTGTCGTGCCAGTTGTGTGCTGTTAGCTACCTTTGGTGCATATACATCTGTTGAATCGTCCTTAGCTGAGGGATCACCGTAAGGCCCCTATCCTTTCCTTTCCGCTCTACTCTTGCCGTTCAAGGAACGTGCTGCACCATTCTCCTTTGGTTGTGCTGTCTTGCCGACCATTCATTCATATCAACTTCGACTTGCTCTCTTCACTGCCCTCTGCATCCTTTGGGCTACTCTACTACGCCTCGTTATCAAGCTAGTACAAGATCGAGCACGTGACTTCGACATATCCCGGTGATCGTTGGGTCGTCCCGATAGCCTTGTCCGCAGTACCAGAAGGAACGTCCGGTGGAACGTTACATTAAGTCAAGCTTCTTCTACCCTTCCGTCACCAATATGTCACGATACGCTATTTTGGAGAACTACGTTAACGACGACGAAGACCTCTGTGCCGGCTACGAGAGCTGTGCTGAAGAACAGGAGTCTCAAGATAGAAAAGACCTGCGCTATGCCATATCGGCGCGCCATCAAGAGCAACACCCCTCGGAATACGAGTACGAGGAGGACGAAGAATACGGTCCTGCCGAGGACGAAGAATTCCCTCGTGCTGTAGAAGAACCGAAGAGACGTTTATTCCTTCCCTCTGACCTCGCTCGCGCTGACCCTGCCGAGGAGGACGACGAACAGTCTGAAACGGAATCGGAAGAAGAGCTGCGCATGGGCGCAACGGGTCGTGCTGAAGAAGTCCTTGCTGAGGATGCCGACCAAGGAGATGCCAACTCCGAAGAAGTGGCTGCCGAAGAATATGGAGAGGCCAACTCCCAAACAGTGGCTGACGATGACGATGACGATGAAGAAAGGGATGCCAACCCTGATCCAGTGGCTGAAGACGAGTACTACGAGCCGGAGGTCATCTACGGACGCTCCGAAGACCGCGCTGCTCTGCCGGTGTTATTCGAAGGCGACCCTGAGGAAGCCGACGGATTTGTTAAGGCGTGGGACGAATGGCGATACCAGCTAAGTCCCCAATTCTCGCAATACCAGTATACGACAATCTTCCTGTCCCTGATCCGACCGCCAGTCGATCGCTGGGCCCGCGATATGATCTACAAGATCGAACAATGGCGCGAGGAGGGCATGGATGACGACGACGACATGCTCCTCGAAGACGTAATCGGGAGATTCATGGACGAGTTTGTGCCGCGTGACGACGCGAGAGAAGAATACGACGAAGACGTGCCCGGTGCTGAAGACCCGGAAGACGAACGCGACCCAGGCTACGATTTTCCTGTTGGCAACCGTCGTGAGGGACATCTTGACGAATGGGAAGTGTCTCCTCCTCCCTCTCTGTCTGCAGATGATAAGGCGACAGAAGAAGAATCGCCTGACGAGGCTGAAGAATACGTTGAAGAATACAGCCAGGACGACTTGGTCGACGACTACTATTGGACGCCATACGATTTCAAAGAACCTGAAGAGAGGGTACCTCCGCCGCGCGGGACGCGTGCTGATAAGGAGCGAACCTCAAAGAAGAAAAAGCGGGCCGCTAAGAAGAGCGTGCTGACACCGCAAGTTCAAAGATTGGTAGAAGCTTTCCGGGATATAGAAGACGAAAACCCGGAGGATGCCCAGTACATCGCGGACACCCTGCAAGAACAGCAAGCATGGGATGGTCCCAACACGTTCACAACGCCAGCTGCAACATGGGATGGACCTGAAACGTTCTATACCCCGCCACCTCCTGACCCGACACCTGCCTCCTGGGGGAGTGCTGAAGCCGACGCCGCGCAAGAGGCGCAAGCTGCGGAGAACACCGGATGGTTTGCTTACCAAAGCAACCCCGACGCCATGGACCTAACCGCTGGAAGGGCGCGAGCCCAAACCAAAGCTAAGTGCCACCATTGCTGGCAGACCGGACATACTCGGAGGAATTGCCCAAATCAGGATTCGCCCCGACACCGGTCATGGATGGAAGAATACAACGACGACGATTCGGTGCCGCGCGCTGACCTGCCGCGAGCTGATAACCGAAGGAATTCCCCGATGCCGCGCGCTGTTCCGCCGCGAGCTGATAATCGCGGAAGATCCCATACCGTCAAGACCGTCTACGCAAGCGACAGAGCCACTTATGCCCCGACAACAAGACATGCGCCGACAACGGTCGTGCTGCCACCCACACCAGAGAGACGTGCTGCCACTCCTTTGCCGTCCCCCATCTCCGACATTGGCTTTAAGCCGATACAACACCCGTCTCCTGTACCGCTGAGCGAAGATCAGCTGGTCAACCTATGGGAGAATCTCAGCATCAATCGCGCCGCCGCCTACCGCAACCAGGATGCCAAGCTCGTTAAACGATACGACGACTGGAGCTCCTGGGTCAAGAAGAAGATTGAGGAAGGAAAACCTCGGGAAACCATCGACTCCCTGGAACGAAGACTGCGGGCAACGGAACACGCCCTGCAAGAAGCCAAGAAAAGAAACGAAGGCTTCAAAGTCCAAAAACTCGACCGCGCCGCTAATCAGATAGCTGGCGAACTCCTTAAACGCGACATCTCCTATCATCCCGCCATGGACACCACCGAAAACGTCCTACGACAACGTGGGCGTTGTTTCAGAAGAGAGGGTAATGTTACGGTTTCGCCCGTAACTGCTCCCCCGAACACCCCTGCATGACCTCGGAACACTGCCGTGAAGCGATCACGTGCTGAAGAAGCCGAAGAAGAGGTTGTAGTTATGGGATATGGGGCGTGGACTACCCAACAACCAGCTAAGTCACGTGACTTTCCCGACTACCATGGATTCGCTCAAGAATACTGGGAGTAGATCACGTGATCTTACGTCAAACGCCCGTCACGTGACCCTGGCACGTGACCTGGCTAGACTCGCACCAGAAGGGCCCAGATGAGCTTGTGCCTGGACCGGTCTCGACTGCCTCGTGTTTGTGATGACTCGTATGTGCCTGATCGATTGTGCCTTGATTCTGATGGATTGTACACGTTTGCGTTCTGATTGGATGGAAGCAGCGCTCATACAGCTGCGGATGCTTATCTCTGACTCATACCTTTGCGCCCTACTGCCATTGGTGGATTGTTATCTCTGACTCGTTTGTGACTCATTCCTAGGATCCGGATATTAGGGTTTCGGAGTTCCAAGCTGGGGTTCAAACCTCCTTGGACATGTATATAGACTGGGGCTTATGGTCGCTGAAGACCTAAGCTTGACTTCTTGGATTATACCACCCACTGTAGTGCCACTCCTGCGCTGTCGTGCCAGTTGTGTGCTGTTAGCTACCTTTGGTGCATATACATCTGTTGAATCGTCCTTAGCTGAGGGATCACCGTAAGGCCCCTATCCTTTCCTTTCCGCTCTACTCTTGCCGTTCAAGGAACGTGCTGCACCATTCTCCTTTGGTTGTGCTGTCTTGCCGACCATTCATTCATATCAACTTCGACTTGCTCTCTTCACTGCCCTCTGCATCCTTTGGGCTACTCTACTACGCCTCGTTATCAAGCTAGTACAAGATCGAGCACGTGACTTCGACATATCCCGGTGATCGTTGGGTCGTCCCGATAGCCTTGTCCGCAGTACCAGAAGGAACGTCCGGTGGAACGTTACAGGGTTGGTGCGAGATAAGAGTCGGAGGTCGAATCGAAGCGGAACGTAGGTAAGTGTACACGTGAATGCGAGACCGGACAGATAAGCAGATAAGACCTATCGTACAGAGAGACGAGAATCGTAACACTATGAGGGACCAACACGACAAGAGGGAGAGGCGATGCCGCAGAGGATGGTGCTGGGTATGCATCAAAAAATGATGTGTCAGTCAGAATAATAACACCAAATGGAGACAAAGAGTTGCCTACCAGACAACGTGCTGTGATGAAGGTAAGAGAACACACAAGTGGTCAGGACTGATGCAGGCAGGAATGGGGGCTCAAAAATGGGAAGTGCGGAAGAAATAAACTGAGGCGAGGCTATAATAATGCTGGAATTAGTGGCACCAGAGAAAATCCAAGTCGTAATTATACGCACCTTGATGAAGTCCCCTGAAGGAACAACTACGGGATGAGAAAGGATCCTCACCTTCAGGATGCCCCAACATGGGGGTAAACTCATGGACTGTCAAAAAGACCTGACTGCCGCACGGACCCTGATTGTGGCTGGTGACCAGTGACTGGTGACCATGACAGATGTGTTCGGCTCTCAGTTACCAAGAGAAATGAATTACAACAAGGGGAGAACGGGGCTCAGAGCATGGTAGGAGTAGGAGTATATTGAAGTAGGATCCAAGGAAATATGTACAAATTTTAGTGCCAGTGGAAGAAAGTGCAGAAACAGTGTGCTCACCATTTGCAATGGTGAGCACCAATGTGGTGGGCAGGTCCCAGGATGAAGGCCAGTTGTGGAATTACATAATTTGAAAATGAGTAGTGTGATTGCGATTCCGGAAATGTGGCTTGGGATCTCAGTTAGCATAGCCGAGATCTCGGCTAACTTAGCCGAGTAGCGCGTTTTGAAAAATTGACCTGCTCACTCTTGCTTTCCATACTAAAGGGTGTGGAAGAGACTAAATGGAAGGAGTTGGTTGTGAAGAGGTTGAGAAGCAAAAGCAGATAACTATTTGATAACCCTGGTTTTGGAAGATAGCTAATCCATAACCCCAATTCCATCAAATAACCCATTTCCAAGACAAGGTTTCCGTCGCTTAATTATGAACCCCGCTCTGACATTTCAGAAGTCCGCCTGTGTATTCAAAATGATGGGTATCTATCGATATGGAACCCGCTGTAATCGGGATTCCGTAGGATCTCGATCGGTGCCTCGACTTGCTCGGCTCGGCTCGGTTAATGTGACGCGCGCTCAAAAGTCGAGTCGGGTCAACCTGGCGTGAAGATCTTTTCCCCTTCAAGTTTGCGCGTTGTCATCGTCTTACCAGTAACCTCTTACCCCCTTCCCTTCCTTCCCTTCCCTTCATGAACGTAGCCGACCTACTCCAGAACTCTCCTTCAGAGGAACTCTCCAGGCGTAGGCAATACCAGCAACAACAACTGCAACAACCACAACAGTCGCCTCATCATCACCAACCGCAACCACAACACCAACCACCGCAACCGCAGCAACATCACCTACCTTCTCCCCACGCAGAGCGTCCCGAGCATCGCATCCCCCCCCAGCCGCCCACTCATCACCGTCCGCCTCATCCTCCCCACCGCAGCCCACCAGAGTTTGATCGTCGTGAGGAGCCCTACCCGGATTATCCTCAGCATCCTCAGGCGCAACAGCACACTTCCCCTCTTGGCTCAACTGCCGCGTCTACCTTTCTACCACCGCGTGGTGTACACGCGTCTTCCTCCATGTATCTTCCCGCCCCTCCTCAGTCTGTCCCACATTCGCATCCTCACTCCCACCGACACGAGTACACGCCACCTACCCCGCACTCTAAGCCTCCACTCCCACATCCTGTACCATCTGCACATCACACCCCCTTCTCTGGTTCCCCACCCCCTTCTGTCCTTCATGAACCCTCCCCGATGTACACTGGGTTGCCTGCCCCGCACTACCCACCGTATCAACCGCCACCGGCCCCGCCACTGGCTCCCCCTACGGCTACGTCCGGGCCATCCATTCCAGCTCCTGTCCCAGTTCCCGGACTTTCCACTTCTCAGCGTTGGGTCTCGCGGACGGACGCCACAGCGGCACCGGTGATGTCAAGCTTGCAGCCACCCGAAAGGGAAAGAGAGAGAGAAAGAGAAAGAGACCGTGATCGTGATCGTGGGAACAACTTGCCACATACCCGCGTGATGTCTGTGCCAGGTTCATCATCCGCTACTCCTACTCCATTACCTGGTCCCGCCCTTCCTCACAACGCGATGCTCAGGGACCGCGAGTGGGACAGGGACAACAGGGACAGAGAACGAGAGGCGCACCCAGCTATGGCACTTCCACTGGGTCCAGGACCTGGCCCACTTCTTGAGGACGAGCGTGAACGCGATCGTTTAGAAGGCAAGGCGCATCAACGCGACCGCGATCGTGACCGTGACCGCGGAAGGGCCCGCCCACATCCATCGTTCCCAGCTGCTCCACCGCCCCCGCCGCCTCTTCCACAAGCACGCGAACCCCGTTTGAGGGCTACAGTTTCGGGGGTCCCTCCGCCACCGGGTGGTCGGCTGCCAACGGATTTCGACCATGAACGCGAGAACTACGAGAGGGTGCGCCAACGCGAGAGAGACAGAGAGCGCGAGAGAGAGAGGGAACGGGAACGGGAGATACGAGAAAAGGAACCCCGCCAACGCGAAGGGGTGGGATACCACCAGATGGTTCCAGCACCTGTCCCACGTAAGGCCGACGATGGGGCGTCGCTACATGTTAGCTACCCATATTCTCAGGTGGGCTCCTTGGTATTTTATGGCACAGATGGTTAATGCCGACGGATTATGTTGTAGGTACAAGGACCTCCACACACTGATTCTGATGTCCATCACCCGCATCCGCCGTCCTATGAACACGCCCCATACTCTCACCCTCATCAGCTTCAACATCCGCACAACCATCACCCCACTCACCCGGTTGACATACGTGCTCCCCCGCTACCACCCCCTCCAAGTTCGGGAGTGGGTTCACATCCTCATGGCCACAACCATGGACATGCCCACTCGCGTCCGCACACTCATGCGCACCAACACCAGCATCAGCATCAACACCAGCACCAGCACGTACACGGGCGCTCTCACTTCCCAACTACCGGCGCCCACCACCCGCACGCACCGGCGCCGCCCATTTCGCGTGTTCGCGCAGCACCACCGGACCACCTTGGTGCGTTCGTGCATCCGTTCGGCCCTTTGCCGCTTCCTCGAAATCGTACGGTGGCACGCGCAACGCTATACATTCCCGCCCTCGCGCTGCCCCGTGCACGCCCCGCTCACCCACGCGTGTGGGGAAGTGGACCGTATACGGACGACTCTGATATCATTTCCGCTGCGGTGCACGCCGGCCGTGTGCGATGGAGCGAGGTGCGGGAGGCGAGACGGCGCGGGCGGGACGCGCGTGTCGAGGTGCAAGTCCTGCCTGCGGCGGAGAGGTACGTTGGTAATGTAGGCTCGGCTGCCGATCCTGGAAGCGGAGGCGATCCTGAAGACGATGGGCGAGGGTTCTTCAGTGCTGGGTGGGGCAATGGACACGAGGGCGCAGGGATCGAGATCCTGGACGTGGCGTTTGTCAAGGTGTGTCACCTGGTCTTTGCTTTTATTTTGTGTTCGCCCTAAGGGGAGGGAAAAAAATGGGAGCTGACCGAATTTGGTTTTCGTCATTCCTGCAGGGCGGTACGGCACATCGTGCGCCAGGGCTCGGGCGCCAGAACCGCAAGCAACGCCTTGGCGAGTACGCTGCGGAACGTGGCGCGGTGCTCGGATTTGCTGCGAGCGCCGCCGCATCGGGTGCAGCTGGTGGCAGGACAAAGCGCGCACGCGGCGTCGGCGTTGGCAACCCGAATGCTCCCGATTCAGATGAGACAGACGAAGATGAGATAGAAACAGAGAGCGATATCGAAGAGGAAGACGAGGAAGACATGGACGTCGATGCTCTCGCGGCTCGTGTGACGATCGTGTTTGAGGGTGGCAGAGGCGGTGCGCTCCCCGGGTACGTTTACTCTTCTCGCCCACACCCCGTTCTTGTCTTCGGGAACGCTGACGATCATTGTCGGGGAGCAGATTCAAATATGAGCCGGATGCGCTTCGTGAGGCCGTTCTGCGCCCGCGGCTGTTGCACACGACTGTATCTGTACCTTCTCCGAACGGGCGCAAGAAACAACGCATAGACGACGACACCTCTGAAGTAGAGGGAAACTGCGTTAATAATGGAACGCCAGTCCCACGCGGCGTCGAGCTGGAAACGGCCGTGGAACGTTTCCTGTTGCGCATGTATGATGCGGACGCCGAAACCGATTCTCCCAGGGCCAAAGATGAGGACAGGGGTGACGCCGAAAAAACTAAAATGCCCGCTGATGACACAGGTGGCCTAGAGGGCACGCGCATGCAGAACGACAGCCGACGCTGGGAGGTCTGGCTCCTTGACACCGCGCTCGATGGGGCTTCTCAGTACACAACGAATGCGGATGGGGATAGTTCTATGGGAGAGGGTGCGGTGTTGTTGCAGCGGGGTCTGCGTGCGTCGAACCTTGAGTTTGTGGAGGGTGAGATGCGGGTGCTGCAAGACCCACCGTCTGCAGAGTCGGGTAGCTATACCCGGGAAGGCTGGGCGATTGAGGTGCGGCGGTGGCGGTGGGCGCGGTCCTGATAACAGACTTAAGTTACAAGTAAATAATAGTATACACGACACGACCACGTGGTCCGACAACAAAGAAACACAACTCACGTCGAACAACTCGAACAACTGGCGAGCAATCAAATGGCCGCAACACCTGCGCCGGCTCAGAAAAACACAGTCCATTGGGCACCTTCGCCACTCTCCGACGCGTCATCGGTATCTACGACTTCGATCAACTCAACATCGACCCTTCAGTATGTCAACTCGCAACTCGTTTCGCATGGCTTTGCTCTCCTTCCCGGTTTGAGTCTCGACAGTCTCTCATCTACCGAAGCAGATGGGGTGACAAAATGTTTGCTTGCTATGCTGAGCCAGCGGGTGGTGCGTTATCGGCCGAATCGCCTCCGTATCGTTTACCTCCGCTACTGATAAGTGCCGACTCCTGCGTCTCGCTAGGAGGATATGACGCGCGCTGAAGAACTAACGACAAAACTGCGCACGCTCTCATACGACCATGAACGTCTGCGTTCGATGCACGACTCTGCAAAGGAGACCGCCGAGGCTGCAGAGCGGGAAA
The DNA here is from genome assembly GCA_021524915.1 of Lactarius akahatsu. Lineage (NCBI taxonomy): Eukaryota > Fungi > Basidiomycota > Agaricomycetes > Russulales > Russulaceae > Lactarius > Lactarius akahatsu. The sequence continues at coordinate 397,384 of JAKELL010000025.1, forward strand.
CAGCCGCAGCGAGGGCCAAACTGTCGTGAGTTTCACGTTCGAGCTTGCCCCCGCATGTACCCGTACAACGATGACGTGGCGGTAGAATCGCCGCGCGCGCTCAGCAACAAGCGGAAGCGGCGCACAAGCAGACGACGACCGACCTTCAGCGTGCTCGCTCGTCGCTGCAGGCCCTGCGCGCCACGCACGTCGCAGAGCTCAAGAAGCGCGACAAGGAGATCGAGGCGATGCGCGAGCGCTGGTCCAAGCTGTCCGACTCGCAGCTCAAGATTGGCACTTTGCCGAGCGGGATGACTGTCGTCCGGCCAGCGAATGCGCGGGTGCTTGCGCTGGAGGACAGCATGTTGACGGCGGAGAGGGGGAAGGGGCTCGTTGAGAACGCACTGGAGGAGGCGGAGAGCGCCTGTACTCGACTGAGAGAGGAGAATGCGGAGCTAAAAGGGCTCGTTGTGGACTCCGCCAACGCGGTGCGCAGGATCTTGCACAAGGCGGTCACCATCGACCTTGATGATCACGAATTTGTGTGTGGTTTATTCGTCTTTGTTTCGTTTCTGTATCTGAACACCGCTGCGCCGTGGTCTCAGCCTCCTCCTTTGGCCACGAATGACCTTTTCCTGCTTGGATCTCCCGATGCTGCTTTTGAGCGGCTCAGCAAGCTGCTCACTGCTCTTCAAGACACACTTACAGCATTGAAGACTTCCGCAACTCCAATGTCATCAGCCTCCCATCCGAAACCGCAAATATCGCTCGCGGACCTAGAAAAGAAGGTGGCAGAGTCGGACGCAAAGGCACACAAATGGGAGATCGAGGAGCTGCAGAACACCATAGCTGGGCTCCGTGACGAGCTAAGTGAGCCGTGCTTCCAGTCCCGAAAGGACGTCAGGGTCGCTCATTTTCGCGTGCAGAGAAAGCCAGGGCTGAGAAGACACCCGCGCCCACAAGTCGAGTGCGAAGCACCAAATCCTCTGCGGCACATGACGACGTTGCCTCTCACCTTCCTCCAACTGATGAGGTGGAGTGTGCCCCAGCTTTGGCATCTCAGCCAGACATGGCACAAGACAGCCCCGAGCCACAACAGATAGCAACCGAGTCACATGTAGGTCATTTGTCGTTTCCCCTTCCATCTTGTGCGTATTAACATCTATGCTCATTTTTTGTTCCAAAATGCCAAGGACGAGAACAGTATGAAGGCAGAATCACTCTCCGCTGCATCAGCACCCTCATCGGCTAAGCATATCCCCGCACCTGTGCCGGCGCCAGTACCCGGCCCATCTCGCCTCTCCCCTCGCAAGACCCGCTCTAAGTCCAAGGGAAAGCTAACCAACAAATCTCCTTTCAAAACGATGAGATCGTCAGTATCCGCGAAGCGACTGGCCCCCGGCTCTCGTCCAAAACGCCTAGCAAGCAAGCGAGTCGAGGCGTCCTTTGAGACGGAGGTGAAACTTTCAACTGTACCTGTTTCGCTCCTGCCCACCTCCTTTGTGCTCCCGCCGCCCTCGCCATCGTCCTGCCTCCTACCGCATCCTCCCTCGCTTCTGGCGCCATCAGTTCCGCTCCTCTTTCCGTCGACAACACCACCGTTCCCACCGCCGGTCCCCTCCTTCACGGAGGAATCGCGAGCGCCCGAAGCCACTGCCCCGGAGGACGATAGTGAACTGACCGAGCCTCCAGAGCCAAGGCCATTCCCTCTCGCCAAGCCTCTATCGCGCAACTTTGGGCACGCCTACTCACCCGCCAAGCCAAGCCCACTGAGCCGGATCCTCATGCTCGCCGACTCGCCTGAGGGTTCATCGCCACCCCAAGCGTCCGCACTTGGGCCTGTACCCGCACCCGTCTCTCTACCTGCCCTTCTTCCCCTCGCCCTCGATCCTAAGCCCAACCCTGTGTTTGCGACGACCGCAGTCTTCGAACCGCCGCCGCAACAGGCACTAGCACTGCCGACAGCGACAGCCCATGCCCCGAACTCCTTACACGCTCCCGTACCCGCACCTACGACCGTCTTCAAGCCACCTCATCCGAGCAGCACCAATGCGCCAGCACCTGCTCCGCTCCGCACGGGCACAACCAGCAACACTACCCGCCGACGCGCGTCAAAACGCACATCTGGCGACGCCGGGCTCGACCTCGAGTCCGACGCCCGTCCCAATCCCGATCCCACTGCAGACGACGAGGACACGAGGAATCCCCGCGCTCCAGAGAAAGAAAACACGATCAGACGCCGGCTCAGGGGACCTGCCGCGACTGCCACCAAGAGCAAAAAAACTGTGCCGGCGAACGCTTCGTCGTCTGGAACTGGTCCCGTGCGGAAGGTCGCCACAGCACCGAGATTAGTGGTCGCCACTGAGCCAGTGATAGAGCTTGGTCGGGCGGGCGGGGCAGCAAGCAGATTATTGGCCGCTGCTTCTGCCGCAGCTGGTCGAGGTGAGACAGCTACGACGAACGGCCCACGGCCCAGTTCATGAATATTGCTGAGCCTATTGCGGGAGGACTCGTACGTTCGTGTCGTGAGTTGGGTAGCATGGGATAGTATGATTTAATTATTGTTCTGATGTTGGGGATGCGTGACTGGGCCGTTGTACTGTACCGGAATTGATCCTATGTTCTATGGCTTGTTCCATGGTGTTCTCTGCAAGAGACAACACGCATGGCAAACGGCGTGATAGTGATAGATTGTGCGACTTTTTGCATACAACCAAGGCGACACAAGTTCAAGTTGTCACGGCACTAAATGCATCCAAGCACATTGTAGGATCAAACGTTGACAGTGCCAGACAACCAAACGGCTCTCACCCCGGCAAAATACTGTGCTGTTCATCTAAAGACTTTCGAGTGGCTAACCTTTTTGGCTAAAATATTCTGACTTAAACAATTGGTACCTTTCGGGTTCGAGGAGCGTCAGCGGTCAAACAGTCACAATGACAGGTCCAACGTCGCGCCGTCAGCCATCATCTTTGTTTTCTCAACCACCTTGATCTCACCGGCACGCATCACGCCGCACGCCGTCTCCCCCACAGAGTTGTATGGACATCAGGTTTGAAAATGCGTCTGCAGACACCATCGCTCGTGGCCCAACTCTGCGATGTTGTTTACCATCGACTTATGCCTATAGGCACCCATGACAGTGAACGTTGCATGATCCTCCACTGACAGGAACGACCTCTACCAGGCACGCATCGATAAGATGATATGGCATATCTTCAAATTCCGCCTTGTGAAACTCGGAATCAAAAAGCTGCGAGTTGAGTGAACCACTCACGAGCTGACTTGAAGGTGAGATTTACATCGATCATATTACATACTAGGTGTCGACTTCATCGACGAAAACCTTGCTTGCTTTAAAGGTGGGAAGTGCGGTAAAAGTGGAGGTCTGGTTCTCAGACAAATTGCATCGACACCAGACAGGTGCAATTTTATTATTAATATTGACGGGGCCGGTCAAGGGGCCACGGCATTTCACAAGAATGTCTGTGAGAAAAAGGTTGATGCATTGATGTTGAGCGCACGAAGCTACTGTTATTGATTATGTTAGCTACACAAACCGAAGGGGCCGAACGACGATGATGAAGACCAAGGAAGGTCCGAATCACTGTACTGTATTTCTGTAAGTCCATTGCTCGGATGCTTGGTTACCTTGCTTGTCAAGGTCTTAAGGTTGAAAATTCTGACTCGAAATTGATGAGGATCGCAAAGATGACCAAACAAATCTCAGATCGCAGGTTTGCAAAGATGACCAAACAAATGTCACATGACTGCGAACCAATTTGTGAGACCCGCTCATGGTGCACTCGAGTGAAAATAACAGGTTGCATTCATACATCTCACCAATGCTTGACTCTGAAGGGCCCTCCATTTTCAGAGTGGCTGCCTTTCCCACAGCACTGCACTGTATCATGACATGAAGGCACTCATTTGGTCATCTCCACCTGTGGAAAGCTCTAATTGAACTGTGTTTCACTGCCATGACTATTCCCGCTCAACTAAAACTCCATCACAGCTCCTTTGATGGACTCATTCTTGTCCACAAGTTAGACAAACTTTCCATCTTTGTATACATACAGTGAAACCATCCGTACTCTGACTTGTATTCCAGAAATATAAATGGATCAAAATAATAATAATCCACCTCTCATCAGCAAAACCAGATTTAACTAGCTTAACTAGTGGTTACTAGGGGAAACTAGTGACAATATATTTGGGTGTCACTAGCCTTGGCTAGTGCCCACTAGTAACATTTTGTTTTCCTGATGGCCCTTCTTGTTCATAAGCGACCTCTAAATTAAAAAAGATGAAACATGGATCAAAAACAAAAAACAAAAAAGATATAATATAGGCTAGGCCTAATCTTGAGTACCAGTGCTGGTGCTGATAATTGGGGGTGGCCAACTTGTGAGGTGTAGTGTAATGAGCCATGTTCTTTGAGAGAACTGTTGCATGAATGGCTGCGTTGTCTTCAACTTGTCCTTGCATTGATTGCGACATTTCAGGGTCATGAAAACAAGTACAAGAAAGGTTGTTGTGTTTAGCGGTCCCAGACCAGCACTGGATGGGCTCATGCATGTTGGAAATGCAGGGATCCTGTTGCATCAGACAGACTAAGTAATCACAGCACTGACACACCACCACACCAGGAAGTCCAACTCCAGAATTGGATTTGGAGACAGCTGTACTTTGATGACTATATGTTGGCAGTTGGTGTCGTTACCACTGTGTGCAAAGCAGGGTTTTCAGACCAATAAAACCCATAGAAAACCCTATGGAGTGTTAAACATAACCACTTATCAAGGGTTTTTTTTAGGGTTTTCGAAGGGTTTTATTGGTCGGAAAACTCTGCTTTGCACGCAGTGTACCGTGATAAGCGAGATTGATCACAAAATCTAAAGCTTACTGTAGCTTTGATGAGGATTTGTGCACCAAATCGTTACGGGAAGGAATACATTTACATTATCGGTTCAGATCTTCTCATCTAGATAAATCACTTTCCCCCCCTTCTTGATTGGGGCTCGAAAATCAGGTGGATAACATGAAACTCCCAAAGTAGTCATCCAACACGGTGAGCTTGTCCAGCGGCGCAACGGTGCCAACGTAGCCGTCTGGGCGCACGACGACTATGGCACCTGCCATGCGGCTGATACCATATCGTTCGTGGATCCAACCACCGCGGGTGCCAGTGATGTCCGTGTCGTCGAGAAGAACCCTATCGTATTGTAAGGTCGGCGAAAGCGCTTAAGCCGCAGCCACTTACTTGGTCCAGTGTGGCCTCAACACCGGGGGTACAGCGAGATGATTCACCGTCGCTTTCTCGCCACACATGATTGTGATGACGCTGCATGCGTCACGACGCCTGTTGAAGAAGCCCTCGGGCCGCTCGAGGAAGGACGCGACCTTGTCTGCGTGTACTCCCGGGAAGACAAAGAGCTTGAAGCGCGAATCAGATGGCGCAAGATCCTGGATGTTGACTTCTCGAGCATCGGCCGCGCGCACGAGTACATGTGGAAGCAAGCGTTGTCCAATGATGAGGTTCTCGGCCGCTGCTTGATACAATGGGTCGGTAACTGCGGAGGGGGAGTAATGTACCCCAACGCCGGACGAGAAGTTGCCGTAGTTCTGGAAGGCCCTATTATATTTACCAGAGAGATGTGTCAGACAATGGACAAGGTCTGGGCGAGGTGCGATGAAAGCGCACCCTATAAACTCCTCGTATGTGGGGCCATGCCCTTCGCCATCTTCGCGGAGCTTTTCTGAGAACAGCGCAGAAAACTCCTTGTCAAATGCGATCAAGTCTTGGGCATATTTGCGACGCTCAAACTCGTACTGAATAGTGCATAAATCTCAGATAGACTGCAGGGCAGATGCACAGGAATAGCGCACGGTCTTCAGAAGCGATATGTCTGCCCAGCCGCGCAGAACGTGCGTTAGCTTCCAAGCTAATACACCATTAGCTGCGAAAATAAGAGAGGGATAAAATCTGGACCGAACCGAGGTTATGCGTATCGTTCATGCTGGCGTTCATACCCTGACCAGCTTTGGGCGAATGCGTGTGGCAAGCATCACCAGCGATGAAAACCCGCTCATGTGCGGTGAATCTCGATGCGACACGCTGGCCAACTTCATAAAGAATCATCCGGGGTCTAGTTGCGATCTACAGACAGCGGAGAAGTCGGGCACGCACTCTGATAGATTGTCCACCAATCAATCTGGTCAGGTATGGCATGAATTGTATATGGCCGGAATATCTTGTTCGCCACCTTCAACAAACGCTCAGGATCGTAACGGCCAAGGTCGACACGACCCGTTTGGGGATTGACGGCATCGGTGTCAGAGAGTTGAATATAGAGCCGGATCTTGTCCCCTTCCCGTGGAATAACCATACACGAACCATTTGTGGAGTGGATCGCCGACTTGTTTCGGATATCCGGAAAGTCGGTAACTTCCGAGGGAACGATGTCTACAACGCCCCAGACGAAGTCTTTCAATTGTTCATCAGAAGGAATCGAGGAGATTGATCTGCAGGGAAAATCCGCACCCGTTTGTTCGCCATCCATAGAGAAGCCAAGCGTCTTACGGACCCATGAATGGGCCCCATCTGCGCCAACAACAAACTTTGCGCGGACAATTTCCGTGTCATCGCCTGATTCCTTGGCTAGATGTTTGAGCACAACCTGTTGAGATCAGTTCCCTTTTAGGGGTGACGGAGGTATTCGCTTGGGTCGGGAACTTCCGCACCTTGACGGGATATGCACGCGGATCGGCAAGTTCCTCGGGGTCATCAGAAATTTGGAGCGCGATGGGAACAATCGGTCTCTCGACTTGGAGGCCCTCTTTCTTCATGGAATCGAGGAATATTGCCTCTATTTCTCCTTGATGCAAGGTGGCCTCATATGGATAGCGTGCGGTAGGTGCTGTAACATCGGGCACGCGTCCTATGCGCTAGTACGGGTACCGTTGAAATGAGGTAAAGTCAACAAGGTGCGCATCAGAAAGCGCTTACCTCAATTCCTTTTGGACCAGGATTGTAGAATGCCTACAGGGTGACTGATTAATGTCAAAAGTAGGAAAAGCGCAACGAATATGCACTGACGGCCATGACCATCAATGCTGCCTTGCTGTGAAGACAATCGGCAAGGCCATAGCTCTACGCCAATGAGCACATAATGTTGCTACGAAGGGAGGTTGCTAACCTGAAGGACTTCGATGGTTCGCGGTTGTATTCCATCTGCTTGCCCGGCGGCGACTCTTACAGCGCTAAAAATGGTCACATGAGCGTTGACTCTGGGGTGACTATAAAGACGCTCACCGTTTGTCGACGATTCGGACATTGACACCGGCGCGTGCGAGAGCATTGCCACACATGACCCCTGCGGGACCGGCACCCAAGACGAGGACGTCGACGCGAGATTCATTCAGGGATACCATGGAGTTAGTAAACAAGGGTAGTCAGGAGCAGAAGAGGAGTGGGAGTGGGAATGGATGACAGGTCGAGAGTCGGAAATCGGACGGATTTTAAAGAGTGACAAAACAACCGGCACGGAACATCAACGGGTTATGCGCCCGGATGAACTACTGAGCGCAACTGAGCGCGGAGCTCTCTTGCCCAATAACAGACACATTAGGCAATCATTTATCAAGTTGTCACACGAACAGGAGGATCAGGAAGATGAAGCTTCGATGAAGTCTCACGATTTTCAAGGCTCGAGAGAACCGGGACGAGTTTGTTACAAACGAAGGCGCAGTGAGCGGAGGTACGGATGACATAATTTTTTAACCATCAGCTAGACCTCATCATACAAAACATTTTGAATTAACCGCACGTCCTCGCTACCTTCTTTCGTCATCAAGATCTCTCGAACCTATAGATGCAAGCGTGTGAGACAGGATCTGAATAAAATAAAGTTAAGAAGCACGGCTGGACTTTCCTCCACAGGTGGTTCTAAGCCGAGAGCTGACGCACGTTCCCACCGCTCCATCCGCGTAACGCCGACGCACGGACCGTATTCATACGACCTAAATTACGAGCGATGCGTATAACCAACCAAACCTGAGTAAACACAGACGATACGTACAGGTCAAAGATGCGCAGAATGTGGTGCACTGGTGACTGATCCTTGGCGTGTACTGCACCGCGGACAAATTCTGTCAGGCGAAACTTTTAGAGCATATCGGCGTAACCACGAACCGGGTTGGATATGTCCCATCTTCGCCCGTGCCAAACCATACGCCTTGTTCCAGCGTGGATCCTCGGTGTCCAACCTCTCTCGTTCCAACTCCTCAGTCATTTCTTTCACCTTCTCGTGTTCCGGTTCTGTATCGGGCTCATACTTGCGTTTTCCGCCGATACGGATGGATGTGACTGTGGATGGTTCTGCAGGGGACGACACCGCAGGTTTCCCCTTGAGATTATCTTTGGCACCGGTGCTGCCACTGCGCTTCGCAGAGGCAAAGGATAGTGTGCCCTGCCGCAAACTACTAGATCTTGTTGGATCCCGAGCCTTAGCAGAGTTGGACCTTTGGGGTGCCATGGTTGTTGTAGTTAGAGTCACCGTAAGACGTGTGGCTGGTTGTTGTTGGAAAGCTGAATTCTGTGATTGTCCCCCTCTCGTCTGATGTAAGCGAAACGATTCTAGTTATACGGCCGACTAGCTCAGTTGGTTAGAGCGTCGTGCTAATAACGCGAAGGTCTTGGGTTCGATCCCCACGTTGGCCATATTTTTTTCGAGTTGTTGGTTTTTGCTTTTTTGAGGCGGTGCCATTCCGTCGTCCGAGTAACCGCGTGTTGGCGCCGTCATTTCTTTCCCACCCATGCCTCTGGGCTAACGCAACTGTTGTGCTCATGGACCAAACTCAATTTCTTTATGCGGCATTGGTCGCACTCCTTGTAGGGTTGACACTAGTGAGTGTATTGCCAACGAGGGGAGAGAGCGTGGACATGATGACCACCAGAATCATCCTTGTTCTTAGAGCCATGGGCCGTCCACATCGACGTGCGCCGAGGCGAAGACGAACATTGATGGGCGCAGCACGATGAATGCTGCCGTTACTGATCCCTTTCACATCTATGCTATCCTCTTACACGAATACTCATGCTCCGCTCTCAGGCATACTTCGCTCTCCTCGCGTGGACACCCCCACCACTCTACGAGCTGCCATCAGAAAAACGATATCGCGCTCCAAAAGATCCCGAAACACTTCGTCAACTCCCTTCCGTTCATGACGCTGCCTCCCTGGACCTCAGCGTTATCATACCCGCATACAACGAAACCAAGCGTCTCCCGTCGATGCTCTCATCCACCCTCGAGCATCTTGCATCATTCCCCAAACGCTCCTTTGAGATCCTCATCGTAGACGACGGCTCCTCCGACGGCACCGCTGCCGCGGCGCTCAAGCTCGCGGGAAACGAATACCCAGATGCGGACATCCGCGTCGTGCAGCTCGAGCACAACCGCGGGAAGGGTGGCGCCGTGCGTCACGGCATGCTGCACGCCCGCGGGGGCCGACTCCTCATGGCCGACGCAGACGGCGCTAGCCGCTTCGCGGACGTTGAGCTGCTGCTCGAAGCGCTGGACGCCATTGCGCCCGCGGACAGCGATGCCTCCGCAGTCGTGATCGGCAGCCGCGCTCACCTCGTCAAGACGGAGGCGGTTGTTAAGGTTCGTTGCCCGTTCATCCCCCCTCCCTCGAGCAGTCCGCCCTTGCGCTTGCTCGCTCTCGCACCAGTGAAATTCTGACGCCCAAGAAACGCCCTCAGCGGTCCGCCCTGCGCAACTTCCTCATGTACGGCCTGCACACCGTGCTGCGTATCGCGGGCGTCGGCCACGTGAGCGACACCCAGTGCGGGTTCAAGCTGTTCTCGCGCGCGGCCGCCCGCGCGCTCTTCCCGCGCCAGCACCTCGCGACATGGATTTTCGACGTCGAGCTCTTGCTGCTCGCCAAGACGTTGGGCATTCCCGTCGCCGAGGTGCCCGTCACGTGGCACGAGGTCGCAGGGAGCAAGCTCAGCGTCGTGCGCGATTCGCTGCAGATGCTACGAGACTTGTTGATCCTCCGCGCGAATCAGCTACTCAGGCGGTGGGGGGAGACGGAGGACAGGCTTAAAACGGATTGAAGGCTGGCACCTCACTATAGAGTCAAGGGCGACATTGCTCATTTATTTTACTTCTTCGATGCCAGACTTACTGTAACTCATATTCTCGTATTTAACTCTGCCCCAAACGTAAACGCGTGAACCTTGAACCTTGAAGTGCTACCGGAGTTGTCGCAACCCTGAGTCTGGAAGAATCTGGTGACATGAACGGCATGTCGAAGTCTCAACCTTTTCTTAATGTCCGCCACTCTGAGTAACCGTTGCGACCGTTGACTCGGACGTGATCGGAACCCCCACCGTAGGTTGTCACAGAATTGTTGGTGCCAGCGTAATACGGTCAAAGAACGATACGAAATCGGATGTCGTCCGCGAAGGAGTTTCACGGCAGCAGCGGAAACCGGGGTTCGAGTCCTCACTGGACGATATATTTACACTGCCATCAGAGGTGGCAAGCCAATATTTAGTTGTTACGCAAGTGGAGCTCAGTCACTCGAAGGTAGGACTGCGAAGAGATCTGCATACTGTTAGCAGACGTTTCTTTGTCAACGCGCACTTTCGCTTTACACTCGACCGATCGTCGCACTTCTGGTGTTAATATGCCAGCAAGAAAAGACGTGGGTCCGAGGGATGATAAACACCCGAGAACGCACCCCGGCGTCGGACATTGAATGTTGAATGTGCAAAATTGCAACCTAGCATTCACGCTGTAGCTCCATATGATGGTGATATAAGCATAGGTAGCAAGTACGAAAATTGCACCGCGTCGCAGGCTCCCAGTATCAGGGTCGCATGATGCGTATGCTTGCAAACTGATGCCAAGTGTCGTCAAAGTTCGAGACAGTGCATGAGGTCATAGAGGGGGGACCGTGTCAGCGGCGATGTCGTAAATGGTGGCGATTACAGTGGGTCGATGCAGCCCAAATGAGAAGATAAGGAGGGTCGACGGTGAACCGGTGAACGTTGTGAACCACGGCTTGGACAATGCTTGGACATGGTGTTGCCGCGGGTTGATGCGGTCCGAGTCGAGTTGCAACTCTAACTCCGGGGTTCACATCAGTGCAACTCGAACGCGGCAACTCGCGGCAACACTACAAGTTGAAGTTGGACCGGACCTCGCATCACATCGTCGGAATTTTCCAGGGGATACATGTGCTTTCTTGTCTTGTCTACCTTACAATTCGCCGCGGTGGACGACGCCGACCGCTGTCATCGGAAGCAGATCGCAACGAGGATGATGTGCGTGCGAGCGAGTGGCTCCACGATTTGATGGGACCAATGGAGGGCTGTGGGCACGTATCAATCTGGTTTCACTACCACTATCATCACATTAAAAAAAAATTAAAAAAAAAAAAGACACGTTCAAGCATCGTGGAGATGACGAAAGCTAGTGTAGCATTTTTTCGGTGTCCTCGAATTCAAACTTGTGCCCTGACGACAGTATACAGTACAGCATCGTACTGCACCGCGTCTAGATGCTCTCGTCGGTTGCTTCGTTGGCACTGCACTTTGCGTCAACCCTCGGACTACAACCCGAATTCGTCCTACCCCCGACCCAGTGCATGCGTCTTCGTCAGGAAACCCTCCCGATCCCTGCGAATCCCGAGAATTCGTTCAATCTACCGCCGTGATCGCATCGCTCTCGTTCTTGCTGGCGAGCACCACTCAACAGCCGAAATTATTACCGTAGTGCAGCAGATAGGGGCGCGATCTCAAAATGGTGCGGCGCTGTCTGCCAACGAGGTGTGCTGGATGCGCGTGGCTGGCGGCGCCTGATAGCCGACGTTAGGCGGTGGCATTGCAGGTGCTTGAGCCCAATACCGCATCTCCACAGTTTAAGGAGGACGACTCGATGGAGATTGCTCCTTCATGACAGCTGATTTCATTTTCCAAGGCAGTGGTTTTTTAACGTATGTCACCCTCTCCTCCCCATCCAGGGCTGTCTGGCGCAGCGGTGGTTCTGCACGGCCTGTCGGCCTCGTTTTGTGATCGCAGCATTGAATTTCTGTGCCAAGTACGCACACATCAAAACTGCGTTACTTGACTCCTGCTCCAGACAGTGGGTTTCGAGGTACCTTCGCGTGTCACAGAGAGACTGCATTCAGTTTTCACGACGTCCTGTTTATGGGTGCGGCGTTTCTCTGTGATGGCTCCAAGGCGAGGGCACCGCAGCCAGAGCGCTAAATTCATTTTAACCCGGCTCTTCGGAGTAGTCTTTCACGACCACGAATTGCGTGCAAATATATCACGAGTTCCAGACACGCTGCTAGTCCGCCTATCTCTTTTTCTCATTCCCTCACGCATCGCCAGTTCATTGGAGCCCCATCTGATTGATGAAACGTTTTGGGTTTTTCATTAGTTCCGCTGTGGTTCCGTGAACCAGGTATTGTGCACCATGTGCGCCATACGCGTACAATGGCTGTCCACTGTCCACGTCACGTCAAGCGTGCTAACCTAAAGTCGCACAAATTCTTTAATTGGCCACCATCGTATGTACCTTCCATACACAGTCGGGTGATGCTGCGCAAGTGTGGCTTCTCTGCTCGCCTCGTACCCGCTGTGCTTGATGTGTCATGCACGTGTTGTGCCTTGGAAGGTAAGGTTGTCTACAATCATTCACGGGCCCTTCGACTGATGTATCACTCGAGGCGCAAGGTCCGAGAACCAGTATTCAAGTCGCCCGAGATCCTGTCACCCGGTTCATAGTGCCGTCACAGTATAAGATATGTGAGTCGCAGCTTCTCAACAATCAGGTGTTACCTCCTTCCTGACTTTCTCTCCTGAAGAATTTGTCACCCCACATAATCACCTGACCATGTCTAGCTGCTCCGGTCTTATTAACCCTAATCCGGATCTAGCAGGCATTGGGGTAAGCCTACGCGCTTCTGACTTGGACCTCTGAACTCCTTAGCACTCACTACTAATCGCCCCAGACTCGCATTAATTTCCACGCAACGATACTCCTAATTTCCCTTATTCCCGAAAACAAAACCACGACGGAGCTTTTGGATGGATTATATGAAAACGCTGTCTTTTACTGGGCTCGCTCTCGTCCTCACCGCCGTAATCCAAACTCTGCAGCATCAGCTGGACTTGTATCATGCCATATTCGTCATGCAAATCATATTTTCCCTCGACTTCGTCTACGCATATGGTACGGGTTGTATTCGTTCAGGGATCACTCTCACGGTACTGACGATGTACGATGACTCAGGCATGAGGAGGTTCTTCCAGTCTTCCAGGAACCCTTTGCGCGCGACTCTTGTTATTGGAGTTCAAATGTTCTCTACTGCTGTGTTTACCGTCTGGTTGTTATGTGTGTGGGCACAAAACAGCCATTTTGGATCGCAACCAGATTGCAACCACCTTGTCAAATTTGTCTTCTTTTTTGCCAGCGTCCACGCGACCGCAGCCTGGCTGCGGACACTCTTCATTGTCGGCATCGTCTTTGCCGCATGCTCACTCTTATTCAAGTTCTGCACGATTGTCTTTGTCAAGCCGGAGCATTTTGAGCAACATTTGAGTCATGTACGCGATGCAAAGCCAAATGGCGCTGGTGGGAAGTCAGTCTACAAATCTTGCTGCAAATATTTCACCGCGGGGTGCGTTTCCCCGACTAAGTCAGTATCTTCATGTTTTTAACTTTCTTTGTTAGATCGGCGGTATACGGGGTAGCAACCTTAGAACTAATTGTACGTAGTACCCGACCTCGGGAAAGGCAGGCTCACATAGATGTTACCAGGTCCGGCGCAACCGAGAAAATATCGGGTCTGGCGAAGGCGAATGGGGGTTTGGTCAAATTGTCTCACTGATTTTGATTCTGCAATGTGTTGTTGATGTCGTAGTGGTGATCTGCAAGTGGTGGAAGGGAAGCCCTTGCGAGGACCCTGAAGGATATCCAGGTGGGACGGCTTACTGAGGATCTCGAGTTGCAGGTGACCCGTGCAGAGCGCGGAGCACTTGACCCAAGTACTGTTACTTGTACTGTATTTATATGAGCATCGCGGAATTGCACTAGCATCGCAGACACTTGCCGAACGGGATATGAGCCGTGACTGTCATCATCCCTTCTGACGTTATCCTTATTTTTCTTCCTTGTCTACTCTACGCCATCTAATCCATACCCACGTCTTCGTCACCGGGGCAGCGAAATGCCCAGCGTCACTATTTTGCCTCCATCACCTCCTACAACCTTCCCCTCGTCATCCTCTTCTGCGTCTTCATGTCTGTCTTGTTTCTTTCGCTCCTCTCATCCCCATTCCTACTGATCGTTCCACGCAGCCTTACTCAACGGATCCCCGAGGCCCTTCGAGGACATGTCCGTGTCGGAGATCAAGGAACGGGCGATACAGCAGGCGCAGCGTGCAAGTCGCGGTTCATCCGCAATTTCCCTCATCCGTTCCGCCAAGGGCCAGATCTCCCTTGCGCAGTCATGCGAAAATGCGGGAGACCTCAAGGGTGCTCTCAGCGCCTTCACCAAGGCAGCAAGTCTTACCCAGGTATTCATGGACACTGCGGATTTCAAGGCAGAAAGTGTTCCAGGAAAACGAGGTGTGCTGTGGAAGGAGTTTACCGAATTTCAGCAGGTGCGTTGCTTTCCACCTCACCCTCTCCTACTTGTATTCTCATCACCGCGCTCTTTAGCGTGAGGGTAGCGACCTCATGCAGCGCGCACATGCCATAGAAAGTAGATTGTCTCAAGTGGAAAGGTCTGCCGCCACTCAGTGGGTCCACTTTTCCCCTACCCTCGATTTTCTTCACATCCTCTCTAGACTCAATGGACACCACCCCTCACCACCTCTGGAAAACGGGGTGCAAAAGGTATCCGGAGGAACCATCGCAGATAGAATGCGGTCGTTGCAGGACGCAGGCTTGTCCGTGAGCACGACTACCAAACGCGTCTCAAGAGAGATCCCGTCGACTTTGTCGATACCCCTTTCCCCGACATCCACATCCTCTGATAGTACACGAACCATCCGCAACTCTTTGCAGTCCCTCGGGTTATCATCTCCCACGAGCAGCCACAGTACATCTTCCTCGTCCAAGGTTTCGAGCCCTCCGCCCCCCGTCCACTCATTTGTCTCACCCTCCGCCTTTGGACCCCCATCACCGACGTCCTCAACATCTTCATCCCCGCGCACCTCCTTCCTTACCCCCGTAGAGTTTTCCCAGGCGTTCCCCTCCATCGATGAACTTGAGGAGATCGATGGTCGACGAGCGGTGGCCGACGTTGAGCCCCGTCCCGATACCTCGGGCAGCCCGGACAGTAAGTCTTCACCATGGTCCGGCGGTACCCATCCTCCCGGCGACCACTCTCCCAATATCGGCACCAAGTCCTTCCCCGTTCTCCCCGTCGACCTTGGCACCCGCCCATCAAGCACACCCATCACCCCCGTCGTTGACCATTTTGCGAGCCGGCCCGCATCGCCGGTGAAGCGAACACTTGGCATTCGCGGGTCCAGCTCACCTCTTATGCCCTCCGCCGAACTCCATGTGAAGAACATGGCGGGACCGCGCGAGCTACACGATTATATGTACAGGCACGAGCTCAAAGTGCTCATGCTCGACGTACGCACTCGTGAAGCGTTTGACTATGAACACATCCGGGGTGACGCCGTGGTATGTATCGAACCGTCTGTACTCCTCCGTGACAAGTGAGCTCTTGTTCCCCTTCCACCGCCTTCCACGCAAGGACGCTGACAGTGTTGCGTTAGTGTCTCTGGACAGACGATCGAAGACTCGCTGACCGTTGCGCCACGCGACGAGTGGGTCTTGTTTTGCAACCGCGATAAATTCGACCTCATCGCGATCTATGATGATGCCTCCGAGACTCCCGGCCCTCCTGACGCACCACTTTCCAGGCTCGAACGCGCGATATACGAGACTGCATTCCGCAAGATCCTCAAACGCGTGCCTGTGCTACTCATCGGTGGCCTCGAGGCGTGGAAGCATGAATTCGGGGAACGGGAGCTCGTGGTGGCCGAGGCGTCTGTGCTCCCTCCAGCACTACCACCCACTGAGGTGTTTGTCCCGCCATCGCCACGGCCGCAGCTTCCCCACGTGCCGCGCTCGCCACCAGGTGTTTCCGTGACGAGTCCTACGTTAGAAACGTTCAGGGCTCTACCACCAGTACCGCGCAATCCCCCACCAGTGTCTGATATCCGCCCCCCACTGCCCCTACCCGACAACTACCCACACCGTTCCTTCGACCAAGGTCCTGCATCACCACGGTACGGCAATTTCGTCGTGGACTCTCATCTTAACGTACTGACTGCGTTTCATACGTATCTTTCCTCCCTCTCATAGCCTCCCTGAACCCCGTGATCTCCCTTCGGAACCTGTTCGCCGTCTCCAACGCAAGCCCACTATGACTCGCCCACCATCCGTGTCGTCACTCAACGCGCTACCACGTACCATGTCTGAAGGAGTATGTTTTCTCTCCCGCTCATCGCTACCAGAAATTTCTTATGTATTCATCTCGTACTTTCAGGCGCAGCAAGCCTCCCCCACGATACCTCAAGCCTTGACCAACGGCACTATCCAATACCCTCAAACCGCGCGCACGCTGGTTCCGCACAACTCCGGCTCACCTTTCAATGGATCTGCAGGCAGCTATGGCCTCGCTTCACCCCCACAGGCATCCCTCTATCCGTCGTCACTTTTACGACGACGTTCAGAGTACCACGACCAGTCCCAAGAGTCACTCGCTCTCAGTGGCGCAGGCTTCGCATCCCGCGCGCCTATTGATTACCCTGACCTCTCAGCGCAACACATCCTCCGCCCACCGCCAGTCGCCGCGGCGCCGAAGGAGCGCCCGCGAATGCATGCACATTCGTTCTCGGTGCCTGCGACAGGGCCGCCGCCACCAACGATCCCGTCTGAGTATCCCGTGACCTACTGGTCGGACTTTCAGATTGGCATTAGTGGATTGAAGAACTTGGGGAATACGTGCTATATGAACTCGACAATCCAGTGCCTGAGCGCGACAGTACCTTTTGCGCGGTTCTTCACAGGTGGGCTGTCCCTTTTTTTTTTTTTTTCGCTACACTGCCATGTATGAGGAGTGCTTATGTCTTTGTCCCGTGTAGACGGTCGGTGGAAGAGTGCTGTTAACATGGTGAACCCGCTGGGAACAAAGGGTAACATTGTACGTGCGTTTTCGGGGATCTTGCACGAACTGTGGCACGGGGAGATGCCGTACATCACACCTTTCCAATTCCGTGTATGCATACTTGTTTCTCTTTCTATTGGTGGAGCTGACCTATTGGGCCTTGGAATGGTATCAGCGCTCCATTTGTCTGCATGCATCGCAGTTTGGTGGATCGGAGCAGCATGACTCCCAGGAGTTCTTGAGTTTTTTACTTGACGGGTTGCACGAAGACCTGAACCGCATCCTCAACAAGCCCACATACGAGGTGACAACTTCCCGGGAAGAGGAGCTCGAGAAACTCCCTCAGCAAATCGCTGGCGAACAGGAGTGGAAGATCTACCGTATGCGGAACGATAGCATTGTTGTCGACTTCTTCCAGGGACAGTTCCGGAACCAGCTAGAATGTTTGACGTGTCGTAAGGTGAGTTCCTTTGAGTTCTTTTGTTCGCCTCGTAGTGGACCTTTATTCTGGCAGACGTCAACGACATATAACAGTTTCATGTATCTGTCCCTGCCGATACCATCGACCAAGACCAGCAAGGTTGATATACAACAGTGTCTCGATGCGTTTGTCAGGACCGAAGTAATGGAAAAGTCCGACGCTTGGTAGGTGACTCGCCTCATGTGTTGGCAGGAGCTTTCCCGTTTACGTTGTTCCCAAATTTGATCAGGAACTGCCCACGCTGCAAAACGCTACGCAAGGCGACCAAGACGCTCTCGCTATCTCGGTTACCGCCCGTACTACTCATCCACTTTAAGCGCTTCTCGTTCAAGGGCCCATTCACGGACAAGATAGAAAAGCACATTGACTTCCCGTTGAAAGGCCTCGACTTGACCAACTACATGCCCCCGCCGCTCCCACCTGGTGTTGACCGCACGGGTATGCAGAGGTACCCACCAGATGACCCTCGCTCGCAGATACCCCCATATAGGTATGATCTGTATGCGGTGACGAATCATTTCGGCAGTCTGAGCAGTGGGCACTGTAAGTCTCGTCCTTGGATTACCTTGGATGACTGGCTCATCACGTGATCGCTTTCTGGTAGACACCGCTTTTATCGCCTCGAGAGGCGGTTGGCTATATTGCGACGACAGCCGCGTCACACCTGCCAACGCGAAGGAAGTCGTCGTGAGTTGCATTTTTCTCTGTTTCACTCTCTGCTGCTACTGTCGCTGATCTACGCCATCGTCTCCAACAGGGCAAGCCAGCATACGTCCTGTATTATAAACGTGTCAAAGCATGAAAATAACCCCGTATGCTACATTTACTCCCCCGGTTCATCCCTCCACCTGCTTTGCCTAACCTCTTTTTCCTTAATTTTCTCTATTGCCCACATGTATTGCACAATCTCGCACTCAAGTGTTCATGATAATCGTTACACAGGACAGAACAATGTAATCGTACAGATCCCTTGCGGTGTACCCTAGTACTCTAAGAACAAAGGAGAGGAGAGACTGAAAAACCAAAAGCCTAAAATAAAGACATGATCCCAGCGAGTGACTACGATGCGACGGTGTGACCGAGTCCGTGAGCATGAACATGCCCGTTGGTGAGCGGCATCTGTGTACGGCCCTCAAAATGGCAGCGGTGGCACGCGAACGCGCCGGCGCGTGGTAGGGGGTGGAAGAACGGCGAGTAAGACGTCTTGCAGTGCGCACACTCTGGATCTTCTGTACTGTTTTCGCCATTTGCAAGAAGCGTCGAGGTTGTCGCCTGCCCACTCAGCGCAAGGTCCTTCTCCTCGAGGACGAGGTCTAACCGCCGTGCTTTGCGCAGGAGCGCGTGGGACTGAGCGACTGGGGCCTGTTTGTAGGTGTTGCAGTACACTTGCAGGGCCGTCTGGGTTTTCGAGGGAATGAAAATGGGCTCCCGATGGGAATGAAAGGCAAAACGAACCTCGCCATACTCATTCGTCTCGCAAATATCGATGAGCGGCCGGCGGCCGCCCTCGTGTTCTTTGCAGCGCACGACGGGATGCATCGTACCGACCGCGCCGTTGAAAGAAACCGAGGCGCTGGGCTCTCGCTTAGCGGATTTGGTCTGGACGGATGGGGGTGAGCGTCAGTTGTCACACGTCGTGCTCGTGAGCCGTACCGCTTGGATCTCAAAGCCGAACTTGTACCCGCGCGACCACGCACACGAGATGTGATATTCGGCAGAGCAATCGCTGCATCGAGCAACGGCACCACCAACTTGGATGCACAGCGTGCATCGCTGTGTTTACGCAGTTCGTATCAACAATGTGAGTAAGGACTGAGGAACCACCACGTACCTGTGGACCAGCGATGAGTAGGGATCGTGCTGATGCCTTCGACGATACGCAGACGCTTTGCGTCGGAAAATGATACTTCGGGTATAAATACTGCACACGCAAGGTGTACCCAACCTTGGCCCTCCGTAGGCTTGCAGACGCGAAGAAATGAGTCGGCTGGTGGATAAACTGTGCTTTTTTCGCGGTCGCGCTTGGATCGCGCACAAAGCACGCAATCAGGGTTCTGTGGCCATGAGCATGGGGAAACGTAGGAAAGGGAAACTGGGTCTACTTACAAGTGACGCCTCTGCGGTCTTTTCGTTTTGACAGAGGTCGCATGTCCAGGATTCAACAGAGCCAGGGTCCACGATCCCGCAGGCACCTGAACATTGGATTACGTAAGATCGTCCATGTGACAATATCAGCTAGTCTAGATCTTACCAGAATGGGCCCTCGTCTGGCATTCTTTGCACTTGAACACTTTTCCGGTGCCGTACTTGTGACACGCGAGACAACGGTGTTGCGGCGTGCCATTGCCTACTGGTGGTGATGGAGTGGAAGGGACAGAGCCAGTAGCCTGTGGCACCCGTCCTCTATGTTCAACGCCCGTTCATTAGTCATTAATAGATGATATACATACCTTCACACGTTTAGCATTCGAACCCGCAAGAGGTGTGCCTTCCCTCTTCTCCGACTTGGCCTGTTTCACCGCAGCTGCCTCTTCGCGGATTGGCCGGAGATGGTTGAGATCGGCATATTTGCGCCATGAGATACCACACGCGTCACACAGAACGGACGTCGGCAGGCCCTTTGGTGCTTTCCACCAAAGTTTGGTGTCGCGCGTCCGACAGGCGCCGCACGACGCGTGCGCTTTGCTCGGTACGCGTACAATGGAACCCTCCGAGTCCGAATCATAGCCAGAGGGCATGGTGAGCGCAGAGGGTGGCAGTGTTTCACCAGAAGGACCAAGTAGACGCCGCCGGCGGTTCTCCTCGCCGAGTTTCATGCTGGGATGGGGGGCTTAGGGCAAGGTCGAGGTGAAGAGGAGGCATACATGCTTTTTCCAGTGGCCATAGTAACGCACAACTTCATAAATGGTGCGCGTGCCAACTTCATCGCGGACGGTACGCAGTTCGGCGCCATGGGTAAGGACGGCATCTTCGAACGCAGCCTTTTCGTCGTCGTCCCATTCACGATCGGCATAACGGGTCTCTGTGCTCTTCCACTGGTGCCAGGTCCGGTCCGAGGTAAGTAGTGATTACGAAAGCGAATCGGGTACAATAACCTGTACCTTTTCATGGCGGAAGACGTTGGACATGCTCACCGCCGAAAAGTCGTGGCCAAGCGCAAACGCTTCGGAAAAACGCCGAATGACTTCAGTGAGCCAATCAACGTTTGAGCGTAGGCTCTGCTTCGCTGTCAGGCGTGCTTTGCGTTGTTCAACTGCATGCCGCTGTTATGAAGTGGCGTAGGACGGGGGAGGTAAAGGGGACTCACGCTCAGCCACTGGATCGGAGTGAGGCGGACTGTTAGTGCTGGAAGAGAACCAATTACCTATTGGGATTGCGTGCTTGCCTTGCGTGTCAGACATCTCGTGCACAAGGCTCAACACCTCTACCGTCGCCTCTCCACCACGCTCTTGGATATCTTAACGTGCACGTTTGTGAGTTCACAGACACACGGACGGAACAAGGGAAAAGCGCTAACCTGGATCACGCGCGCCATCTTAGCAGGGATGGGCGCTTGATATTTTGGACCAACGCGCGTGGTTGCCCGGGGGAATATAAGATCGTCAGGATCTGATGGACAAGATGAGCGCCTCCGGACTCCAAGGGAACGCAATCCAGCGGTGTCGCGCTTGACCCTGCCACTTACCGAGGGTATCTTCCGCGACTGTATGTAATCTACCAGCGATCAACGCTCACGTCAGCACGATGTCGTTCGGATCCATCGGTCATCGGTCGAGAAGAATACGGACCCAAAGTATCGGAACGGCCACATCTTGAAGTGACGCACTGGTACATTCTCTTCCTTCTCGGCCAGTGTGCGGTCCTTCCGTGGACGCCCGCGCCCGCGCGCTGGTGGTGCGTGGGATTTCGGTTTTGTTGAGGGAGATGGCGCGTGCCGTACGTCATGACCCTCAACGGCTTGTTCATGGGCGCGCGAACATGGCCCACATGTCCAGCCGTATCCGCGAGTGGGCTTAGCGATCAGAGGTGGCTGTACGCAGCCCATGTGGAAGAATGACTTGCAACGGTCGCACCGGACGGTTTCTTGTCTACATGAGAAAGGGGGGAAGACACGAATGAGACAGGCGGAAAGGGGGAGGGGGCTGCGAAAAAGCGGTGAACTTACGGAGGGCACCAGTTAGAACAGGTGTCACAGTTCCGGAGGGCATCGGTAAGGTCAGGAACGATTTCCTTCTCCGCAACAACATATTCGTAACGTTGAGTCAGTACATCGCGGATGTGCGTAGGTACTGGGAAATGGTCACGCGATCAGTAAGCCCCCCTCGTACTTGAGTGGGTCGTAGGCGCTACGCACAATTGCGGACGTCGTTGGATTGGATCACTTCAAATTCCTTCTTGATATATGGGTCGAAGAGCCTGTTGAAATAGAACCGGTCCGGGCGCTTCTTCCAACCGGCGAGGTCCGTAATCTTGTCACGGTGTACAACGTAGCACTTGGCGCGCAATTGCGCAACCTCACAGATCTCAGAATAGATCGCCGCAAGGAGTAGCCGTGAGTCCGCCACGGGGCGGTCGCTCACGTCCGAGGGGCGGTAGTACCACGCCAGGCGTACGCGCGTGTACACCGACGCGGGCTCCTTGCCTTTCCCCTTGTGCGACGGCGCCATACCCTCTGCAGGAAGGAATTCCATGATGCGTGCTACAGAATATGGCGTGCCGTCGCGAATGGACCAGCTGGGCGAACAGTAGACATGGTCTTAATTTGAATTCGTAGATAGTCAGTTAGAAATGAAAAAAATGTGAAGTAAACCGGGTCAGGCTCTGAGAGATTTGGGAAGTGACGATAATGAAAATTCACCATTGACTTTGACTTGTTCACCGTTTTTGAGGGTAATGGAGGTGGCCATGAGGCAGGTCTGCGGGATTAAGTGAAGGGTCTTTGCGAATGCCAAGAGTCTAGGAATAATTGTCCAAAGGGTAGGTCGTATAGAGAAAGTCAAGAAGAGGCTCTTTAAGACCAGAGCCGTTTTTTTTATAAGGTGTAGAGGGGGTAGTAGATGGGAGGTTGAGCCAGGCCTGATACCCCCAACTTGAAGAAGTGGGCCAGTGCTAGAATCCAAACTCCGACGAATGCATGTAATTGGTGACCGGTGACTGTGCGTCCTTCTCTCGTATTATGTAGGACGAATTGTCGTCAATATTTGAACGTCGACTCTCTGAATCAAAGTGTGAAACTTTTCTCGAGGTTGTCAACGGTGTTGCACTTGTCGTTCGTTGATGTGGCGATGGTGTGTAAGTCTTATTCCTTTTTGGATTGGTCAGGAGCCAGAACCTGATCGACAGACGCGAGAAAGTCCGGGTCTCGGACTCTTTGTCTTGTTTTCATAAAAATTCGTGGCCGTACCGTCACCTGAATTTCTTTATTTATGCTACGGAGCCTCAATAGGCCTCAATATGGGTCCCTGGCAGGTGGCAGGTGGAACGCCACTCTACCAATTATGAATAAGATCAACTCGGCTAAGCAGAGTTGTTTCCGTAATGCGGCACCATCGCCCCCGCCTTGAAAACAACCCAGACCTCCTATTTCGAAGACGCAAATCCCTCACTCGCCTGATTCTACTTGTCTCGTCGCTTGCTCGTCCTCGAGCTGGTCTCGTTATTTTTCCGCTCTGGCCACTTCTAATAACGCAACAGCGACCACAGCTTCTGCTTCCACCCGGTGGACTTTTGATGACATCCCCATGTCTTCCACTTCGCTCGAGGAATCACGAAGACACCTCACCCGGTGCTGGAATCACACTGTCGCTCTTGACAATTCCAACTTGGATCCTGAGGTCCCTGTTGTCCTGCCTCCTACTGCAGTCACCGTCAGTACCACCCCGCGGAGCCAAAAGAAGACTATTCGCATCAACGGGGCACACCGCGTCCGTGTCCACTGGGGTCGCTTCCGTCGCCGTCTTGGCACGGACGCTTCTCTATCCACCCCATCCCTCGTCGGAGATTCTGCGGCTGCCAACAATATTGACTTCATCGATTCTGACAATAGCTCCCCAGACGAAGACAACGCAGAAGTCGACGAAATAGTCGTTGACCGAAACTGGTCCGATGACACAAAGTCATCCGTTTCGCTCTCTGAGCAAAATATCTCGCCTGAAAAGTCAGGCGGCCACTCAGCCGATCACGACTCCGTGACTGTGCACACTGGCGGCTTCTGGAGCCTCTGTATGCCCCTCATCGTTCTACGCTGGCGTGTCTTTCCCGCCATCGTCAACTTCTTCTCCCCAAAATTTCCCAACGAGAAATCGGAGCTGCATTATATCAAGGAGAACTGGTTCATGCGTAAAGTGCGACATTTCGAATTTACGATAATCGCCGTCCCTTTCTCATTTTTGCTGTGACACACTGCAGCCGCTCGCGATTTGGTCCGCCCTATTCCTTTTGATCACCTGGGGGGCCAACGCCGCACTCGTCGTTGGCCCTGTTCTACTCATAGACAAAGTCTTTTTATATGGCGTGAGTGGCGCGGTTTATATTCTGGCGTTTCCCTCTCACGGTGATCCAGATTGCACCTGCTTGTACCTTCCCCATCCTTCTCATAGTCATCTACGATTGGCCACGCGATCGCCCCAATGTCTATCAAGTCCTGCTTTCTATGTCAATCTGGTGTTGGTGAGCGACCTATGTTGGTTGTGTTACGTTCTGATTCCTCACCAATGATGTAGGGGTTGTTATCAACTTTTGTACATGTAGGCACATCCCCATTGGTTCTCTCTCCCAGGGCTCTCATTTCACCGGCCTCCAGTTTTCTCTGTGGTCTCTACAACCCAAATTTCTCGATTTTTAGTTGTGGGAAAAGGGACTTTCTGACTGTGTTCTAGTATGCATCTTTCGTACTATCGCTACTCGTTTTCACTACCTTCATGACCGTCCGTCAGCTTCTTGTGCGCGTTACAAACTGTAGCTCTCTTCGGCTTGCGCCAGAAGCGATTGCCTGCTGTCATCTGCGCTATGGTCTGGGTTTGCCTGTGATTGACTCGCTTCCATCTCCCCCTTTACCTTCTCATTTATCGAATCTTTCAGTGCGAGCGTGGTAATTCTCCCACACCACAAGGTATGGACAAAAAGTGGGTTCCCCTCTAAGCATTTCTCGCCTCCCGGGTCCTTCTGACCCCACACTCTCCATGCTGGTTTCTGTCAGATGTCCTCAATTTTATCATCTTCCAAGGATTCTTGGTCTGCGTACATTACATGCTCGAAACCGTACGTCAATCTGTCTCTCTCTCCGTCGAATATCGACTCTTAAGTCATTTGTATTGGACTGCGGTAATGTATTGCAGTCTGAACGCAGACTCTACATACTACGTGATCAGCTCAAGGTACAATTTCTCGCAACACAAAAGGCACAGATCAACGAACGGAAGGCCGCAGACTCGAAGCGGCGTCTGACTTCGTGCGTTTACTTTTCGGAGAAGGGCCGTGCGCCTAGTCTGATACAAACTTCGTTGCAGATATGTATTTCATGATGAGTCCAACCTTTTGGTCGTTTAGCCAGACCTGTATTGATGGAGCCGGTGGGCGTGGTTACACAGGTCCGCGTGCCGCTCAACACTGCCTGTGAGAATTGCTCTTGGTTCTAGTCCCCGAGAAGACGCTGACATTGGATCCGCCGGCGGGTATTGTGAGCAGTACTCGCCGTGCAAAACATGGAGGCGAGTGGGATCGTCCCACGGGCCCAGGAAATTGAGTTCAAGGCACTGGAGGGGAGCTTGGGCATGATGTCCAAAGGCAAGTGCATCTCA
Organism: Lactarius akahatsu; assembly: GCA_021524915.1. Lineage (NCBI taxonomy): Eukaryota > Fungi > Basidiomycota > Agaricomycetes > Russulales > Russulaceae > Lactarius > Lactarius akahatsu. Next base: position 422,850 of record JAKELL010000025.1, read on the forward strand.
TATCTCCCATGAACATTCGTGTCTTAATTGACTCGTCCTTCACTCGCCCTTAATTTATCAGTTCTCAATGACGTCCTAGATTTGTGCGTTTATACTTCTCTACCGGCTTGGATGTTTACTGATGCACCCTGTCCGTGTACCTATTGAATGACATAGCAATCGGATGGATAGTGGCCGTTTTGAATCTGTGTCCAGGCCATACTCCTTCCATCAGGTCATGCGCGGTTTGTTTGTACCATTGCGCCTCGCGACGGATGCCCGTCATCTTGAGCTCGTGACGGACCTTGACCCGTGTATCGATAAGGTGTGTTCTTTTTCCCGTCGCACTTTACCGTACACCGGCTATTTCTCGCCCCCTTCTGAGGTGTCTGATAACACAATTCAGGTTGCGCATGACGCAGTGTGTTTGGCGCACGGCCTTGATCCAGAGACAGCCCTCGATCAGGATGCCCCTGCACTTGTGGTCGGTGACGAAACTCGGCTGATGCAGATTGTGACGAACCTGGCGAGTAATGCATGCAAGTTTACGCCGCCTGGGGGTAGGGTGCGTATCGCCACACGCTTGATCGTGCCAGCGTGCTCCCACCATGGCCCATCCACATATCAATGGGCGGAGGAGGGGGACTGGACCGAGAAGGGGAAGCACGCAAAAGTAGGGACGGTTGAGATGCCTGAACTCTCGGAAAGCTCGCTCGACCAACATAATCGATTCCATGAACCACGGAGAAGTTGGATCGTAGTCAGAATTGAGGTGACCGATACCGGATATGGGATTCCACCGAAGGAAATGGTCCAGTCGAAGCTGTTTTGCACGTACATTTTTTTCCCTCTCTGGGCGTTGTATTGACATATTATGTGTACACAGCGGCGTTTAATCAAACAGAACAAGGGAAACAGCAAGGTGGAAAAGGGACTGGTCTTGGCCTCGCCCTTGTCAGGCAAATTGTCAAGCGCAGTGGCGGACGGCTCGGCGTCTCATCCCGCGTCGGCAAGGGCTCCACGTTCTGGGTTGAACTCCGTACGTTCGGTTCCTCCATACTCTCCCTTCACTTTTCGGATGCACTGATGCAGTACATGTTCTCAGCACTCGGCATTGGTCCACAGGCGATTGTACCACTAACTCCTGTACCCGTTCCCCTAGATAACGAGGAACTGCCCAAATTCTCGAGTGCGCATCTCTCAGTAGATCTGATGAACAAAGTTCCAGGAGAGATCCCCCCTGCACCTCACCTCATCATCGATGTGGAACCGTCAAGGGCAAGCGCGGGGCATGGCGCTAGAAGGGTCAGTAGCAGTGGTACATTGTCGCCGACAAGGTCGCGGCGCAGCTCGTCCGCGATGCACAGTCTCATGGAACAGGGTGGGCTTGTTGAAATCGGACCCAGGACACATTCGTCGCCATCGGTGATCACCCGCACGATCGGTGATGCGCTCGCACTCGCAACGCCCGAAAAAGAAGTGGAGAACCCAGCCGACGCAATCGCAATACCATCTCCCACGTCCTGGGCACCACCTGCGCTCCCGTCGCCAGTTTCCTTGCAGGAAGCCCCTCCGTGTGCATCACAAAACCCTGAAGTCTTCGTCACCTTTGCGACGCCGCGACAACCATCTCCAGTATTGGCGAACCCACCCGACAATGCGGTCCCGCTACTGCAACCACGACGATCGCGGTCGTTAAGCAGGTTAGAGGAACCACCGACGATGGTCCCGGCGGGGCTGCGAGTACTCGTGGTAGACGACGACGCGCTGACGCGGACATTGATGACTCGGATGCTGGCTCGGCTCGGCTGCAAAGTGAGCACGGCCGAGAACGGCGAGGTTGCGCTTGAGATGGTGCTCAGCGACTGTAGTGGACGCTTCGCCGTCGTGTTTTTGGACAACCAGATGCCAGTTATGAGTGGCCGCTCAATGGTCGCGAGACTAAGGGAGGCAGGGAGGAGCGATTTCGTCGTTGGAGTGACGGGGAACGCGCTATTATCAGATCAGGAAGAATACCTCGAGGCGGGCGTGGACAGGTGCGTGCTTCCCCTTGCATGAGTATGTGAAGGCTTGGAAATCGTGTGTGCTCATAATTGTTTCAGGGTGTTGACCAAGCCGGTGCGTGAGCGCAACTTGAGAAGTATGCTCGCGCTCGCTAGTGAGCGGTTGTCGACTGGGGCGATCGAGAAGAGTGCGTCGCCATGAACCAGTCCTTATTCCCTCTTTTGTTTTGTTGTCGGGTTTCTCTCCTCTAGCACATGACTCACCTCCTACCTTCTCTATCGCACTGGCATCATCCCCTCCCCACTATCGTTCTTATCGTTGTCATTATTTGGCCTGCTCATTTACTGGTTCATTACTCAATGTCTTCGACCTGCTGGAACGTATCTCTAGGTTGGTTTCCTTGGGGTCCTTTTTTAAGATCCATTTTGGTTTGCCTTGGGGCTCACATGCGCTCACAACCATTTAGCACGCTTCTCTAGAGCGTGTACAGTCGGCTACATTTTATTTCTTTTCAATATATCATCGATATCATCTCCTGCTCTCCTTTCCCTCACTCTTGGCTCTTGTTAACACACTCACGTATCGGATAGCCCAATAGAAGTATAGATATGGGCCTAGTCAGCCGTACGTTCCCGCTTCTTATTGTCTTCACAAATGACAAGGAGACCAAGAGTCGACCCGACTCGACCGTATGGCAACGGCGCTAAGCGACTATTGTATGAATTGCTATATTCAGGACCCCGTACTCCTTTTCCTCTTCTAACATTACCAAGCCGTCAACCATATACGTCTCTACATTGTTTTCATCAATGAGCCGCGTGACACTCATTGTCGCTGCAACGACAAATAACGGGATCGGGCATGCAGGCAAGCTGCCTTGGCGCTTACCACAGGAAATGCAATATTTCGCCAAGGTGACGAGCGGAAAGGACACTACGCAGGACGTCGGGGGCGACAAGAACAGGAAGAACGCGGTCGTGATGGGCCGTGCAACATGGGAGAGCATACCGCATCGTTTTCGCCCGCTTGCAGGGCGGATCAACATCGTTGTGTCGCGGCAAGCCGATTACGATCTGTGCGTGAATCTCGTTCGCTCGAGGACTTGCATGCAACGCGGGCTGATCCACCAATTGACTGGCCCGGTGAGCAGGGGCGTGACACACACGGGCACGGAAGAGAACAAAAAGCAGGGTGAAAATGGCCCGGATTCGGTGGTCCTGGCGCCGAGCCTCGAGGCTGCGCTCCAACGCGCGCGCGCTGCTGACGCGAGCCGGCTGTTCGTAATCGGGGGTGCGAAGCTCTACGCCGCGGCGCTGCCACTTGCGGAACGTGTGCTTCTGACACGGATCATCGAACCCGCGTTTGAGGAATGCGACGTATTCATGCCAGACTTTATCAAGGATGAGGGCGGGCAAGAGTGGACCCGGGCGGGGCACGATGCGCTGAGCGCGTGGGTGGGGTTCGATGTGCCGAAGGGGTCGCAGAAGGAGCGAGGGGTACAGTACGAGATTGAGATGTGGACGAGGGAGTAAGTTAGCGTAAATAACAATTGTACACGAGGCCGGCGACTTGAAATGGCAATTCAGACGAGGGTCCCGTCGCTCGCACTCACACACTCGCCAGCTTCTCCTCTTTCATTCTCCATCCATCCCGTCCCATCCATGTCTCAGTCTCCCCCTCACTCGCCCACAGAGGAACGTAACCCGTCCTCCGCTTCTCTTTCCAACCAAGGCGCTATCCATCCGCCTACAATAGACAATCTCGACCCTGGTCTCGACGGTGAGGTCAGCGCTGCACGCGGCGTAGGTGCGTTCGCTTCCGTTTCCCTGCTGTGCATGACGCCCTCGTGGCTCACACAACGCCCTGCCCAGATCCCGCCATACCGCAGAAACGGGAGCGCGAAGTGTCGCTTGAGCCCGCAACCGCACAACCAGATGATACCGTGCGTGACTCTAATTCGTCCCCATCCTCGATACTTGCTGCGGTCATCTGACCCCGAAGACAGGAACAGGACCCCACTTTGTGTGAATATCGCTCGCGGTCACCCGTGAAGAAGAGCCGCGCCCTATCTACCCCTGCCGAGGTCGACGAAAACGATAATGAGGAACAAGATGAAAACTTTGTCGATGCGTTAGAAAATGAAGGCCCCGCCTCGTCCCCAGATCCTTCGCCGCCTCGCGAATCGAAAGTGTTCCAACTATCCCAAGGTGTTGAAGATATTAGTTGGCGTAATGGCCAAAGCACGTCGCATGCTGGTGTCGACGTCGCCCCAGCTACCACGGCGCCTGATGACGCAGCATCCCCAGAACCACAGGCCCGGACAGGGACCTCATCCCCGACACCCACTGTCCCAACCCCCGAAATACAGAATCAATCCGGGGCCATGAAAGTCTCTGCGACTGAAGATGTTGATCCATCAATGACAATAGCCGTGGTGACTTCTGCTGCTTCATCGGAGCCCCTCTCTGCGCCACCGATCATCATTCCCTCGGCCATCAAGGACGTATGCACCACGACCCCTGCAATTCCTATGTCCCAGCCCGCGGCTACGCCTCCCCGTGATCCTGACAGCCCCTCAAGTAAGGAACTGTCAGGCGACGATGCCGGCTCGGAGTCCAATCCGAGGGAGATCAAGCGGCCCACACCACCGCATTCCGAGATTGATGGTGCAACCAAGCGGCCCCGCGAGGATGAGGACGGGGACGTGGACCCTAATCCGCGCGAGCCAAAACGTGCATCACCACCGCCAGAAAAAGATATAGATAAGAAGGACCGACCAACAAAGAAAAAGAATGGGCCAGATGCACACACGCCGAACACGCCCACCTCGCCTAGGGCTAAGTCTGGGTCTATTTTTGTGGGCAACCCCCGGTTTCCGATTTGTTGGGCCTGTATGAGCTGACACATGTATACAGGGTGGCGGTGGCTTCCTTGCGTACGCGGCTGTGACCTCGCCATTTGCAGCTGTTAAAGGCCCCAACCTTTTCGGTGCCTCTTCCCCTCCTCCCGCAACGTCGACAACCACGACCACGACCATAACGTCAGCTCCCATCCCGAATGCTGTCCCCACTTTGACCACTGCTCCCCCCGTGCTCAGCTCTCCACCCAAGACGGTCCCCAATTCACCAGTCCAGCGCGCAGCGAGCCCAACGCCCGCCAAACGGACCGGCTTTGAAGCATTCGCGACCGCAGCGTCACCATTCGCGTCAGCGGCTGCGCGGGCTCGGTCCCCTGTACGCCGCTCTGGTTCTCCAGGTCCTGGTACAGGGGCACGGTCGAACCCCTTTGCCGTATATGCGGCAGGGGGCGCCCAAGGCTTGTTTGGCACGGCTGGGGCGCCAGCAGCGAAGCGCGCTCGTGGGGATAGCGAAAGTGTCGCTCCTGGCGAGTGCGGCGGGGAGAGCAGTAGTTGGCGTGAGGGTAGCGTCGGGGCTGAGAAGACGTTTGGAGAACGACTAAGAGCCGGTTCGGGCTCGGGCGGCGACGACGACGACGAGCCTGACGGTGGGGTGTGGGGGGAAAACGTTGCGAGTGCAAAGTGGGCCGAGCAGGAGGGTAAATCCAGTTGCAAGACTTCTTTATTACAAAGCTTTTGGAACGTTAACTTTCCCTTTCTTTTGTCTAGTATTGACAGGCGAAGAAGAGGACGAGACGATACACAGCGTGCGCGGGAAATTATTCGTGCTCAGCGAGCAGAACCAGTGGAAGGAGCGCGGGACTGGCTTACTACGCCTCAACAGGCGGCGACTGGACCACAGTGGCGCGCGACTGGGTAGGCTTTATTTTATCTACGGTAACGTCTTGAGCTTACTTTCCCCTCATTCTTGTCGTACGAAGTGATGCGAAAGGACGCCGTATACGCCGTGTTGTTGAATGTGACGCTCTTTCGTGGCATGAGCTGCTCGATCGCTCAGGATCCGCGGTACCTGCGATTTAGCGTGTTGACGCCCAGCGGGACCACACACTATAACCTTCGGGTGCGTTATCTCTCTTACCCCAGACCCGGTCCTCAAACTTGGTATTAGGTGGGGAGCGCACATGCCGCGGTGGACCTTCTACGGGCGATCAACGACAATATCCCTCGTGCCTAAGCCAGTGCGCCAAATTCGTACTGCCCGAAACGAAATCTTTGCCGAGCGGATTATTTGTCACGACAGCAAGTGCGATGCTTGCGGTGCCACCTCCCCGGATATACATGTATTTTCACGTAGACCCTTGGGAGACATTACTCCGCAGACGATAGGGCCGAGCGGCATTCAAAAACGCCTATGTACCGTACTACTTACACTGCTTTTGTTTTCCCCATCACTGCTCGTAGCCTCTCGAGCACTGGTGCTGGAACTATTATTTTCCCTCTGCATCCGGGGTCCACGCCGACAGCTGCCACTCTGTTATACAGTAATGGGGTAAGACCGAGGGCATTTTGCCACGGCGTAATTTGAATGTAGATGGGTGCAGCGTCGTGATGATTCGACCCAAGGGAAGAGAAGGTGAAGCACGTGGAGATAGTGCCCGTCCGACCAATCCAAAGCTCAGTATGTCATGCACCTGATATAAGTTAATGAGCTGAACTTTGCGCCGGGCGGCGCAGTTCTTACCAATCGCGCTGCTTCCGGGAGTTCATCAGTATAGACGGTTTACTATTATGGTAACATCGCATGCATGGTACTACCGTACAGTTCTACTGTAATGATGTCATTAGGTTGTTATTCCCTCGTGAGGATCAACAGTCTCATGATATGCCCCACTCCACCCGCATTGGCATCTTCCGAGCAAAACTTTATAAGCTCTCAACATAAGCACGTGTTTCAGAAAATCATATAGACCCAACGCCATGGCCCCGACTCAGACTCCACCAGGGGCAAAGAATGCAAAAGATGAATATATGGGAACTATGAGACGGACTGATCACGATGCATAACTTGAAGGCCTGTACGAGGCCCGAATGGGCAATCAAGCTCAAGGCGCGCGTCGGGCACGCGGGCGCTGCGCCGTACCGACCAGGAAACAAAGCAGCATTATGGCACCTGGTCACTTGGCACCGGGCATCAAAAGGATTAAAATTTGGTGCTACTGTACCCCCAAGAAATCTCCATGCCAACTCGTGATCTCTGGTAGCAAATAGAACCTTCGATTTCCACTTTATCCTCTCACGAAAGTTGACGAAACATACGTACTTTTCTATCCCATCGAACCGATGTGCGGCATTTGAGCGCGAACCCTTCGCCCAGTGAAAGAACCCATCACCTGCGGTGCTTATGCACTCGGGCAGATCTCATTGAACTCGATAGCGGGCCTGTCATTGTTACACCTATGTAAAAAAACAAAAACTTTTTGATCAGAACCTAACCGTCTCAACAAAGCGTACTTACAACACACGATGCAATGGATATGATCGACTAAGTAGGACCGTTTTTTTCTCGAAGCACGTCGATTGAAACATGCGGTTCCTACGCACAGAGCATCCAAATTGACGTCAAGATGGTGATAGTGCTCCCGAATCAAACCTGAAATCGTCCGTACTCGGACCCCAAATTGGCGCCATCGATCTCCTTTCGTCTTTGTTCTGTCGTGGCTCAGATCCCCCCCCCCTTTTCGCATTGCACCACATCAGGTCGCGTTCCTGACTGTGAATACTTTCACGGTTGATGATTGATGACCACATGACTCGTTTAGTGACTTCAGATTCAAGTCGGAGAGGCGGGGCAGGGTAGTGGATGTGAGCCAATCTGCCGAGCGAAGATGAGGTCGATGGGCGCAGATGCACTGATGACCTACATGGAAATGCCTGGCGCTCGGGCGAACCGAGGTACATGAGACAGACAGGCATGCTAAGTACTCAAGTTTCCCGTCTGGAACCCCCTTTTATGCCAAGTTAGCGTGGTTTTGATGTGATGCTAAGAGTAGTAAGAGAACACCTGACGAGTAGACCCTTTTAGGGGAGTAACTTACGCAGAAAGCATGGCGGCGCTTGCCACATTAATATATAGTGTCCCACGCTCGTGACGCGAACCGCCGGTCCACTTGAAGCGCCCTTTTTGTCAGATCGAGCTGTCATGGCGATCAGCCTGCTAGCAGTTTGTCTCTCTTGCGTTGGGACGGATGCACTTGTTCAAGAAACCATTCCAAACCCGGAGCTGTTCCTTTTTCGGATGTCTGTTGATCACGTGTGCCTACTAGCCTGATTGGACAGCTCTGGGTACTCTAATCGTTTGCCTCAGGGACAGGGACATACCCAACTATCTGATGACGCTGCTTTAGGCTCTATGGAGGTGTTCCATCATGATAAAACCATAGTATATTCTGGGCGGTCGATGCGCGCAACGCACAGTAGCAGTGTCAAACACACACACACATAAATACAGCCACTTTGATCGGATCCTCATCTCCCAAGTCTCTCCCCGCCAGAGCGACAAGCTTGACATGCACATCGCCCGCTTTGCCTTTGCCTTGTTTGCAAATAAAGCCGCCATTGTCCTCGCCAACCCGATTGGGCCTTTGACGGTACATGAGTTCAATACACCCGCTGCGCAGGCTGGATTCTGCAAGGGCGTCGGCCTCCCCCCGCTAGCCCATCTTGATAATGCAACGTTCTCTGGAGTCTGTAGCGGTCAAGCCGCCCGATTCTTAGGGATTCCTTACGCGCAACCCCCGTAAGCCCGGACCTACTCTTCGCCGTATAACAGGCTAACGTGCGTGCGTATGTAAGCACGTGTGACCGGCGTTTACGCCTGCCCGTACCGCTGCCGCCCTACGAAGGCTATTACGACGTCCATAAATTTGGGCCATCCTGCCCGCAACAGCGCATGATCCTTCCTACAGGGCTCAATACGCAATTGGAGAAGGACATAAGCAAAATCGTAGCCACAATGTATGAAGACGTGACGACTGACAACGAAGACTGTGAGGCGCCTCTTACGACGCTGAACTTGGTTTTCTGCTGCTGAGCCCGTTTTCATCACAAGGCTTGACCGTCAACGTTTTCACACCAGAGAATGCCACGCCGACATCGAAGCTTCCAGTACTTGTCGTGAGCATCAGCGTGGGCACTTTGATGTTGCTGATATTCGCTCACAAGTGCACCGCTATAGTGGATCTTTGGTGGCGGTTTTCAAATAGGTGGATCAGCAAAGTATGAGCCCTTTCTCTGTTCTGGTGGCTAGCTCTCAGCACCATATCGTAAAGCTACGATGGCGGACCCGTTGTTGCGCGTTCCGTGTTTATTGGGAAGCCGGTTATTTTTGTGAGCATGAACTACCGGTGAGTAGTAAATTCCTATGCCATATGTGGCTGGTCAGAAAATTCACTGCGCCTGCTAGTGTCTCAGGTACGCTGGGTGCGACCTTTATACTTCCAAACACCGTCTAGATTGCTTTGTACACTCTTCGTAGCGCTCGGGTTCTTGCCGGGGAAGGAAGTCAGAGCGGCGAAAATTGGCAACCTTGGTCTCCAGGATCGTAAGCTAGCTCTAATCATCTCGCATTTCAAGTTGTTGATACAAATATAACGTTTAGAGCGTCTCGCGTTTAAATGGGTCCAGAGATATATCACGGCATTTGGTGGTGATCCTTCCAAAGTGACAATGTCAGCCTGCAGCGTCTGAATATTCTTTTACACAATTTTCCCTTATTTTCTTCTGCTAGATGGGGGGAAAGCGCGGGCGCCATTTCGGTAGCTCTGCACATGTTGGTCAATAACGGCGATCAAGCAGGCTTGTTCCGGGGCGCGATTATGCAGTCGGGTGGCCCTATTCCTGTCGGGGATATCGATCAAGCCAGTGGCCAAGACGTTTACGACACTTTCGTGAAGAACGCAGCTTGTGACAACAGTCCCGATACCCTGGAATGCCTTCGTAGCATTCCGTATTCCAGGTTCAAGTATGCCATGGATCTCTCGCCCAACTTCTTCGCGTATCAGGTGTGGATGCATGATGTCGCCTTGGCGCCAGTGAAATATGCAACTCACCATTGGAACCCTGCAGGGACTTGCGCTGGCCTGGTTGCCTCGCGTCGATGGCGTTTTCTTGACCGAGCCTCCGCAACATGCTGTCTTGCGTGGTCACGTTGCGAACGTACCGATGATCACAGGCATGCCATTACCGCATGTCTTACTCCGCGACGTAAATTGCTCAGCGCGTTAACAGGAAACTGCGACGACGAGGGTTCTTTGTTCTCGTTGTCATCTTTAAACGTCTCGTATGTTCCCATCTCTATTTTTGCATTCGGCTACTAACTAAGGTCATGAACGGCAGCAACACGAAAGGACTTGAGAATTATATGAAGGCATTTATGCTGCCGACTGCCACGAAAGCGGAAATCGATCTCCTCTTGCAATATTACCCAGATGATCCGAAGGCTGGATGTCCATTCGACACTGGGATCAGGAATATTCTTAGTACGCCTCTTTTTTTTTCTTCCCTCGGCCTCGAGTTTGAAGTTGGTCAGGCGTACAGTTCAAGCGAATCGCGGCTATCCAGGGAGATATCGTCTTCCACGGCCCACGTCGCTTTTTCTTGAAATATCAATCTAGCAAGCAGAACAGTTGGGCTTTCAGTGAGTCTAACATTTGGCAGAACCTTTCAAATCGTCCGACCAGTACACACACACAGTTCATAAGCGAGGAAAGAATAGTCCTTTTATTGGAGCGGTAAGCCCATGCTCTTGCAAGTGAACTTCTGCTCTTTCGAAATAACTTATTTACTGGCGCTGCCACTCTCCAAAGGCTCATGCGACAGACCTTCTCAATTCATTCGGCGATCAAGAACTGACCGATTATTTCGTCTACTTCGCTCAAAACCTGAATCCCAATGGCGACCTCGAGATCCCATGGCCGCGGTACGACGTACGAAATCCGACGGCACTCGTATTCCAGGACAGCCCATTCTTTCCGGTGATCACGGGGGCCGACGACTACCGCATCGACCCTCTGAACTTTGTCACAAATTTGTCGTTGCTACACCCCATCTAAGTAATAAAAAAAAACAAGGGTTTGTTTGTTTTCTTTCAATGTACTGCATACCGTATACGTTACCGCCTGACGTCGTTCAGGGTTGACTTGGTAGCGGGTTCGTGGGCACTAGACTAGAGCCTGAGGTACCGTGGCTGTACATTTTTTGAACCACCCCTACTGCATTATTGATAGCATCATGAAAGGTTGAGAGGGAGAAGAGTTGATTATCGGGGACAACTGAGAAAATGATAGGTAACCTTGATGCACGCGAGGACATGGTAGCAAGGACCACAGCGGCTTAACACGGTCCAAGTCTTACAATATAATGACGCAAGTTGTGCATTATGCATGCACCAATTCGAACAGCAATAGGTATTTTATCAAAGAAAAAAGGTATAGGTGCTAGCTAAAAACATAGTGTTTGGAGTAATCCGGGGAGTATTCAGCGACTTTTGGCCCACTCATTGCGGAATTAATCGATCGCTATTGTGAGGGCCTCGGCCGTGGGTAGCCAATTCGATCGGAAGTAAATCGTGATATTCAGGCGTCAGAGGAGTCCGAGAGAGAGAGAGAGAGCAAATAGCAAGCGCGAGGAGTATCGTAATAACAGCGTGATGCAGCGGAGCGGATCCACAGACTAGTCGTCGTCTGAGCTCTGGTCCTGAAGGAAGGCCATGATGCTCTTCCGCGCATTGTTCTGGCTCGGTTCAATCAGACCAAAATGGAATCACGGACCAGCAGAGTCACTTACGACTACGGGCTGCTGACGGTCGGAGGCGCTCTCACTATCTTGATCCGAGGCGTCGTCGGGTATTTTGTCCTTATCGCCACCCCTCTTGGATACGCGCTTGCTCGTGCCCTCCGTCTCGAACGGTTTCCCGGCTGCTACGGCCCTCCCGAACCTCTGCACGTCATCTGGGCAAGCGACCATGGGCATCCCTCGATCCTCTCGGGAGGATGTATCACGTACCCAGCTCCTGCGCGAACTCGCGTCGGTTACGGATCCTCGTGGCTTGTTCCATACTCATCCGACCCTTCATACCGAGATCGCGGAGCGTCTTGCGAATGTGTGAGATTTGGGAATCGAGATCGAGGCCGTTGAGCTCTCTGGCCCACATCTTCCGCACGCCGCACGCCCGTACAAGGGCCTGCTCGAGTTAGGTCAGTAAGAGGAGTCCACGAACTTCATAGAGTTGCTAGGGAGACCTTGAGTTCCTTGATTGTTTCTTCTTCCTTAGAAAGGGGCTGCACAGGTTTTTTAGCGCGCACGGATTTCGCCTTGAGCTTTCCAGTATCAGAGCTCTGGACTGGGGTCAGAGACTACGGGCGTCAAACAAAAAGGTAATCAGAAAAACGGACCGCAGATTTCCGTCGATTTTTCTTCTTTATAGGTTCGTCTACCAGTGACGAAAACTCTGAGTCGCTCTTTCACACACAGTGATCAGCACTTTCGGTAGCTCTGCAGAGAGATGGTGACATGCACACCTTATTTTCATCTGGTATACGGTGAGACGACGAGGAGACCTTCGGTTCCGTGTCAGAAATTTCTACGTCAGAGTCGCTCTACGAGGAAATCAGTGGCGTCTGGAATGGGTTAGTAGGGTTGTGGACCTGGAGTACTATGGGTGCGGACACGCGCTTGCGCTTCGGTCCCGATTGTGCGGTCTTGGTGGCCGGCGAACTGCGCTTTGCAACTCCGGAAACGGGCTTGGACTTTGCTTTCGAACTAGGGCGGACGGGTTCACTCTCCTGTAGAGTTGGTTGGCGAACTGTGCGCATGCGGGTCATTAAGTTGGCATGTACAGTACCTCATCGGCATGCGCACTCATATCCAACTTCACGTTACTCCGCGAGGTGGATGGCGTGGGCTCAGCTGCAGAGTCAGAATCCGAGATAACCTCCTGGGGAAAAAATCGAATGATAATGGACAGTCGATTGAATTATTCTTGGCACACCTTTGACTTGGCAGACTTCGACAGCGACGAACGTCCACCACTCTGCCCAGCCTTCAGTATCGAACCGGTTTTCCCGGTTTTCCTGTCTCTGCTCGCACTTGCTCCTGGGGGTTGTTCGGATTGCTGATATGATATTGGGGGGACAACGCTCTCGTGAGCGCATTGTCGGGTACTAAGAGATACAAATACACACCATGGCATCGTTAATTGCGCGCTTGACAATATCTTTATATTTAGGCACGTCCAGTGTATTCTTGGGGAGTCCCAGCTCTTTTTCGACGTCGTTGCGCACGAGCCGTGGTGTGAGGGAACTATGGGCGGTATCGCATCGGCGGGGATCACGTAGAAAACAGAAACGGACCTCAGAGATTTGTTCTCTCTACCTTTGGAGACGATGGAGAGAACGACCTGGGATATTTGTCCCGGTTCAGGGTCAGTGGTCGACATGTTATCGGCTCAATCCACTTCAAGTTAAGACGCGCCGTGCCAACGTCCACGCTGCCCATCGGCATTACGTCATATGCGCGTTCGGTCACATGATACTGATTATCAATCAAGACTACGTATAAGTTACAGAACGTCCGAGTCTATGCGAGTGAACGTCGGCGGACAGGTGGACGCGTCCGCTTACGCTTCTTTCCCTGATCAAATGCATTCGCACTTTTTAAGTCCCGTCCGAGGGGATCATCCTTCTTCACCTGATAGATGCGAACCTACACAGTTTCACAAATTTGAGTAACAGTAGGGGGGCATCATGAAAAAGGGAACTTACGATCCAGTTTTCGGACGTGAACGCTTCGTCTGTGTTATTTGTCAGTCCGAGCCGGTCCCGTGCAAGCGAGAGTATAAGCTCACCCAAATAATCCAGGCTGGGCCCTGGTTTGGCGATCATCTGTCCACGAACACGGTCCTGCGCATGTCCACCACCAAAGAGCTCCGGGAACCTAAAGAAATTAACTATCAGCCCCGCACTTTTTCCAAGCGCTGCCGACGTACCGATAATACGACAACTTATACATCAGACTATTTTTCATGGTAGGCGACGCTTGGTCATCAACACGATAGTCACCCTGAGGGGTAAAGTACCGCGGTTCCTGGATTTCGTCGGGCCAGACGCCCTGGGCGATGCGTACCATCCAAAGGAATTTGTTGATATCGTCGCCAGAGTAGCCAATCATACCACCGAAGATGACGAGCACGTAGTCGACGTCGTGTTTACGAAGGATAGGGTACGCGACCTCTTCAGAACTGGACATTGCCTTACCCACCGTCGCGATGTGAGCTGTAAGAGGGCTTCATATCTGACGTACGGGGAACGCATCGAACCACTTACTATTGTTCCACGTGTTATTGTCGACGAGTGTGGGGCGGTCCGCCATGCCAGCAATCTGATAACCGTAGTCCCACCAGCTCATGACAACTGCGTCCTTCGGTGTGTTTTGGCGGAGCCAATAGTACGCCTCCCGGAAGTCGTCGATAAGCTGCAACCCGTCTTGGTTGTGTGATGCGAGCACGACGCTGGGTGACGAGTAGGCCACGGATGTCACCCACGTACAGTGCATAACGAAAAACAGTAACATCCCCAGCGCATTCACAATAACAGCAGCGCGCGTGTCGAGCCCGAAGATCCCTCGTTGCGTAGGCTTGGCTTTCTTCGTGGTGGAGGGTCCTGATGTCACCATCTCCGTCAGAAGTCCCACCACGGACGCGCCAGATGCGGGAGTCGCAGCAGACTTGTCCTTCTTTGACGCATCCACCTTATCACCGTCCGACACCTCGGGCTCCGTTGGGTCGATATATGTGTCAAAAACGCTGGACAGGGCTACTGCTGCGGACACGCACACGATTGGCGTGAGCGTGAGCATCAGCCGGACCATCACGCCAGCAAAGTAGCTCGCGACAAGGGCATAGATGATCACGAATACGTGCTCATCCCGGAGCTGTTTGAAGCACAAGACAACGCCGGCCGGAAAGAGGAATATGAGAAAATGGAGGTCCATGAAGAAAGATGGCCATGCAGTGGGCTGATGCTCGGATACGGAAGCGATGATTGGGATGTACCTATGGAAAACATTAGAGATATCTGGTTATGTGGACTCAATCACTGACTTTTTAGCGTATCCAGTGTCCCATAAAGAATAAAATCGTCCGGTCCACGGAGCGATTGACCCATTATACGTGAGACCAACGATGGCCAGTGTACCGAGGATACCAGCTGCGATTACACCACTGAACAAGAGCTGCTGGAACTGCTTTGACGACACATGAGATCGAACGAGTTCCACGAATGCAACAATCTGCAAAAGACCGAAGACACCTGAAGGGGAATCGATTGACATGGAGTAAAGAACAAGACATTGGGCATACCTAGGGCACCCATATGTTCACTTGTACGGACGGGCTGGAACCCGACGAAGGGTACCTGCATGCTCGCCAATGTGCCAATCGCATACCATGACGAGTAGCCCACATAAAGGCGGTTTGTGAAACGACCCATCAGCGTGAGGGCGAGAGCGTGCAACGGGATCATATTCGTGATGAATGCATAGCCACCTGCGAAACATGCGTGAGTCGATGGTCATCTGTATCAAATTGGAGGGGTTTACTTACCCCAAGCTGCAACCATGTAGAAATAGAAAACGGCTGCGAGTGTGCCGTACAGCGCACTGCCTTGCTTCATGGCTTTGATCCAGAGGAAGAAGGTAAACATGAGGAGGAAAATGGCGATGGCTTCATTGTCGTATGATCCTGCGACAGAACGGGATATGTACCCGGGAACAATACCAATGAAGGCGGCGGCCAGAAGACCAGCACTCTCGTCTTTCATCTCCTTCGTGAACCTGTGATAGAACGAGTAAGAACAGGCAAAGCAGGTTAGTGTACTTGAACCTACATATATGTTGCCCAGGCCGTGAGGGCACTGAAGCCAGGAGCGAGGAGAACGCAGACATTCCGTATGTCGACAGGGAGGTGAAGAGAATGCAAAAGGTTGTAGATGACGCCGCTTGTTGCCATGAGGCCAGGATATATCGTGCCACCGACAACTCGACCCAAGGGGTACCATGCCGTGGGGTCAAACCAGTTCCAGAATTCCTACACACATGTCAGTGAACCAACTCAACAGCGAGGCCGAAATGAGACGTACATAGAATCCCTTGGACGCGAGTACCCTTGTTGCGCGACTAACTTGTATTCAGTGACGTATTCATAGGCACTATGAGCGAAGGACTCACTAATTGAACCATGGGTCGCTAAGGAGCAAATGTCAGGAATGGTGTTGAGAAGGGGGCGACTGACTCACAATTCGTGTATAATACTCTCGAAGTTGATGACAGCGAACAAACGTGATGCAATGGCAGCACCAGAGATAAAAGCAAACGCAACGATTCGGACTAGCGAAGCAGTATTCGCGACGGTCGCTGGAGAGAGGTCAGTAGGGAGCGGGTAGGCCTTTGGCATGGCCGTTGAATTAGTCTGGAGCAAAGTCTAATCGTCGACGTGTCAATATATTATGAAATAATTATTCACGATAAGTTGTTATCGGATGGAATAACCTCGTGCCTGGCAGGAATCGAAGCTGTTATACTATCCCGGTATAAGTTTTTTTTTTTACAGTAATTGCTATAAAACAGACATTCATGCCTGCGAAGAGTTCGCAGGCCGTTGAACGACTAGCCACAGTCATGCCTTACAAAAGACGCTTAAGATAATCGAAACATGGTTCACAAATGTACATAAGTTACAAGACAGATACAGGCTTGGAGCTTTCGGCAGCAGGGAGCAACTACTAGGCCCGAGATATTACGATTGGAAGCTTAGGAGAGAACGACTCAACTGAACTCTTTATCGATGGAGTCGAGATGCCGCCGTATCTCCAACTTCAGTCGGTGCCAGTCGGAAAGCAGGAATGATCTGCGACAGCGCAATCTCTAGACACAGAGGACCAGTCAGACCCACAAGATGCTTTTGCTTAACCATCGTCTCACTCATTTCAAGCAGTGAAAACTTGAACCCGCTACGTGCTGGGTCAGCCTGGCTCGATTCAATGAGGAGGCAGCGCCATACGTACATGCAGGACCGCAGACCGTCAATGAATGTCATACTGACAGCTCTGGTTAGCAACAGAGCGCCATTGTCTCCAAGATATATTTCGCTCACGTATTAGTGTATATGCCTGGGATATTCGCCTTTGCAGCGCTCTCAGGACGTGGTGCCGGCCAACGCTCTGGTTTCCGCATCGATCCCCCATATCGACGGGTCACTCAAATTATAAATCTGGACGTACAAGTTTGTATTTTCCGGTACAAAGATTTCATAAATGTCGCGCCCGTCGAGATCGTGAATGGGGGAAGAAAGTGGGAGGACGACATCACTTCGTGCGCTGCAATATTAGTAAGTACGAAAGACTGTAAGGCGGGACTGATCCATCGTACGTTCTCATGATTCCAGGAACTAGCGCGTAACTGTTGCACCTTTCAATATGGACCCGGAAAAACAAGACTGTCAACTCACAGGCGCAGAGTTTTGCGACACACGGCCTCTAAGAAAGGTAAGGAAACAAGTTGGTCGTGCGCTATCTCCCCCGCGCCGTTGTCCTTACAAGCCTCTTTCAGCTCTTTTCCGAGCTTATCCTGGATGTCGGGATGCAATGCAAGTAGATGTAGAATCCGGGACAGTGCAGATGACGTCGTATCTGTTGCCGCGAGGACAATGGCCCTACAGAATAAGAAGTGTTGTAGTCATTAGGGCCACCGGGTCATGAACACACAGCTTGAGGGACATACGACGTTTATGCAAGCAGTTCCTCTTTGCTTAGCCGATTGTCCTTGGATTCCATCGTACTGGCTCGCACTAGAAATCTCCAGGTCAGAGCCCTGGGTCAGAAGACGAAGCTGCGTTGTACGCACTGAAAAGACCGATGATGTCCTTGCCATCCTCCAACCTGCTCGACGGTTGCACCATCTCCTAATTCCAGTAGCCTCTTCTTCGTCTCGTAAATGCGCCTCGCATGGTCTCGGTGATGTCCATGAGATCATTCAATTTCGGCCATGGCAACATTCTTCCCAACAACTTGAGAATTTTGGGGTGGAATATCCTGCAGAGAAACAAGTTTCGGTAACCCGCAAGGGATGACGTAGTTGGACTAGAAAGCAATTCAGATTGACACCGTCTTTGAAGCATATTGTACTGACAGCCATTCCTTGAGCGCTCTGCGATATTCGTGATTTCTGAAGAGTACCGAAGGAATACCCGAGACCAGCCTCTCCTAAGAAATCGAGCGTAAACCTGTCTATCCAATGGGTGATGTTGATCTCTTGAGGGCCATCCGACACAATTGACTCGAGATTTCCACGAAGCTATGGAGACTGAGACCGCGCCGGGTTTGTGCAGCAAGGGACTGAGAGTACCTGTCGTGCGACCCGATGGAAAATTGGAGTCACAGTATGACGCATATGATCGACGCCGAATACGGGGTTCAGCATTTTTCGTTGGCTCCGATGGAGAGCGCCTAGACGGGCGAAGTGAATGCATACGGGGGTTTTCGAAACAGCCCGCTTACCCGACGTCGAAACGATCGCTGGACCAAATATCTGCATATGCAAGCTTCTTGGGTTAAAGAACTGCGCCAGATCTTACTCGGAAGGGAGAAAACTTACGTGAGGGTGGCCTCCGGTTTCTCGAAGAGAGCTTGGTCATTGATAAAAATGTTGTAGCATGCCTTCGGGTCGGATACCACAAGTTGTATGTCCTCAGACTATTGCAAGTGACTACGTTGATTATTAGACCTCGTAGTCAAAAGTCTTCGCCAGCAGGACATACCCCCAAAACACCATAGACGCGTGCTACGGTTCCATGTCTTGTATAGTCCTTCGTAGAACGAATGGGCATAGGGATTAAACATGTGACGCAAATGACCTACTCATTCCTTTCAACATACGGTCCGTTTTTCTGTAACCCATGAATCTTGAGAGCAGGGAGGGGTTCGATGGCCCTAGAATTTCGTGGAGGCTCCGCTGCCTGAACCCGTGCCTAAGGACAGCAAGAAAGATTGAACCATTCAGGGCTACAATGACACATGCAGCAAGCTCGAAGAAGAGAATAAGCATGTCAGGGGACAGAGGGATGTGCTGCCAGTGCACCACAGAGACCCAGCCCCCATGGAATGACACAACGACGAGATGACGGTGACGGAACCGGGTCTACCGATTAAGAATGATTCGGTACAGCTCCAAGAAAAAAAGACCTGCAATTCTCGCGGTCAGTGCTGTAAAGGTCTTGGTAAAAGTATCCAAGTTTACACTGGCAAGCCTTCCCGTAACGATTTCGTGAAACAATTCATTTGATTTGCATGTGATCTACAATTAGGAAACCCACAAGTGAGTCCAGTTCTGCAATACTGTATCGGTCCCGAATATCGGACACACGTACCGTTCGAAGGGGTGAGGCCGGTGAGGACAGATACTACTTGACCGTGACGGACTCAGGCTAGCACTCTAGCGCTGACTCAGCCACATTCACTCGACCGACTGTGCGCCTGCCGCGATGGTGGTAATGCTATTTTGTTGTATTCAATTAACTTCACATTAACCTTTCCTCAGAAAATATCGGTGTTGCAGCGTGCACCTTCTGCCCATCTGCCAGCCCGTCCAGGTGATCCCACACCGACTCACAGAAACTTGGATCCATTACATCATCCCTTTTCCCGAGCCCGCGAGCGAATTCGTGCGCTAAATGCAGCAAAAATGGAGCGCATGTTCTCCAAGCCCTTCATTGCGGCACTTGAGGGACATTCCGATGCTGTGGAAGTGCTTGCGCGCCGCCCAAACTCTATCACAGATGTTGCGAGTGCAAGTTGGGACGGAGGTCCGTTTAAGTGGGATGCACGTCCTTGCAATTGACTGACACCACCTTTCAGAGATTATCGTCCACAACTCCGGGCGGAGGACACATCTCGCGAAGATCCCCGGCGCGCACAAGGGGAAAGTGTCGGGTCTGTGCTGGGCAGACGAGAACAGAATATTGAGTTGCGGTGTGGATCGAAATATCAAGATGTGGGATGCGTGCCAAGACGCACAGTTAGACCCCTCAGAAGCTGGACAATCGCGAGTACGTGCTTGTCTTGTCTAGCTTCCACGCGCGCTTTCTGACTACTTTTCTAGCTGAAACCTCTTGCGGTGTTTCCCGGGAAAGGAACGCTCCAGTCAGTCCCCACTTCCATACTCCATCGTTGCCGCTTATGTTTCCTGTAGCTCAATAGACCACCACACGAAAGACCCAATATTCGCGTCGTCCTCGACGATAGTTCAGATTTGGGACGAGACAAAGTACGCTCGCTGTTCAGGCTCGTTTCCTTTCTCATTATTACTAGGAGCGCTCCCATAATGGACATCACTTTTTCTACGTCAGCTGAATCCGTGACGAGGGTTCGCTTCAACCCCTCCGAACCTTCTGTGCTCGCTAGCATTGGTTCCGATCGGACCTTCATCCTGTATGATATTCGAACTGGCAAGGCTGAGCGACGCGTTGTCATGCAGGTATTCTTATCTCTCGTGATCTCCGTGTGTTGCTACTGTCTTACCCTGGCCGTAGATGAAAAATAATGACCTCTCGTGGTCTCCTACTTTCCCAACCACAATCCTTCTCGCGTCGGAAGATCATAGTCTCTACACATTCGACACCCGGCGGCTTGACACCCCTACCCAAATGTACAAAGCACACGTCTCCGCCGTCACCTCTTGTGACTGGTCACCCACCGGAACAGAGTTCGTCTCCGGTGGGTGGGACCGCACCCTACGCATATGGAAGGAGGGTCGCGGTTCCCAACCGGAGGTGTACCACACGAAGCGCATGCAACGCGTGCTCGCAACCGCCTTCACTGCCGACGCGCGCTTCGTCCTTTCCGGCTCGGACGACGGCAATGTACGCATATGGAAAGCAAACGCTTCCGAGAAACTCGGCGTTATCACCGCGCGCGAGCGCTCCGCGATCGAGTATCGCGATGCTCTGAAGGATCGATGGAAGATGGACGCTGAGATTGGCAAAGTGCAGCGGTATGTGGTTACGTGGGTCGGCAAGGCGCTCGTGCACTTAAACGCGATTTCCAGGAGTCGGCACATACCAAAGCCCGTGTACAAGGCCGCGCAGCTCAAGCGGACAATGGAGGAGGCACAACGAGTCAAGGAGGAGAGGCGGAGGCGGCACACGCGCGCGGGCGAGAGCAAGCCCAAGGCGGCACGGAAGAAAGTAGTCATCGCAGAACAGAGCTAACCTTATGTGACAGTATTACCTCAGTCCTACCACCACTGAGACTGATAACATTCTCATTACCCGACATATGGACCTACGCCGTTGGCAATTCCGGCCGTTACCGCGGGCCGACATCATGGCCTCGAGTTTGAGAAGACTTAACCCCATGCGTGCTTTTCTGGGCCGTCTCCACAGGCTCCACAGGTGTGCAGATGTCAGTGAGAAACGGGAGGGAGCACTGAAATACTTCGTGTCGTCTGCTCAGGGTATTATGCTATTGTATCCAGGTGTATTCCTCGTCTCATTTTTGCTGCTGACGAGCCTTCTCCCCCTTTTCTCTGAGTCAGAAATGAAACGATTGGATTGCTGCGTTTAGTCTCTGATACCTTTCTTTGTGCATCGCCGATCTTGGGATACGTTCCTGGATCCAGGCAGGGGTCTCCAGTCGTACTTCTGCGGGTATCAGTGATCAACATGCTACTATCACAAGACACGGTCTCTAGTCTCCGCAGGTCACACTAGGGTTTTCGACTGCAATACTGATGCCGGAGTTGAGGAGTGCCATTGTTGACGGAGGTGACCTTTTTGACTGTTCGCCGACTATACTGCTTCCTCAAGAATGTTCTTAACAACATCCCGCTCAGACTTGTACTACGTGCCCTAGATGCCGCTGTCATCTCTTTTGGCAATGACACGTCAAGTGACAAGTTAGGTGGGTTGGCTAGATGGGACAGCTTGGCTAACTTGTCGGCATAATTACTCAAAGCCCCTGTCATGTGTGACCTGCTGCAGATGCCGGTATCTGCTTACCTTTCAGGGCTATTCTCATGGAAGCAGAATCAGGCAACTGCACTTGACTCAGTTGCGGAGTCTGGCAATTTAAGCGACTCAGATGACTATCAGGCTAACAGTATACTATGACATGACTTCCATTGTGCCACGATGAGTAACACCACCGCAAGAACATTCTGACTAGCATTCCCCGAACAGTAACAGGCATCCCTCGGTTCTTGGCTGTCGACCTGCTAGTTTTACTCGTAATGGGAAATAACGTCTCTTACTCGGAGTTGTAGCAGCTCATCGACGAGTTGTCAAAGTGTCGTTATAGTTCTGTACGGTATCGTTCATATAGAGCCGCACGGACGTCCCCACTTTACTCAACATGTCTGCTTTCTTCGAACCTGCCGCGTATGCCCTTGTAGCACTGGCTTGTGCGGCCACTCTTGTTGTCCTTAGGCACGGACTTAGGCAGCGCAGCCTCCAGAAGATTCCAGGGCCAGTCGAACCCGTCTTTGTTCTGGGGTAAGTTTCATGGGTTACAGAAAAAACGAGACACATGTCGAATGAAAAGAGCAGGTCATTGGCGTCACATGTTTAACCCTTATGCCTTTTCATTCCACGAAGAGCTATTCAGAACGTACGGAACCGTAGCGCGCGTCTATGGTTTTCTGGGGGTGAGTCTGGCTTTCGAAATCTTGACTTTTACGATTCCCCATACTCAATGTAAGTGATTGGAATAGGACATACAGCTTGTCGTATCTGACCCGAAGGCATGCAACAACATTTTTATCAAGGATCAACTCATCTTCGAGCAAACAGAGGCGTTCAGAGAGTAGGGGTCTTTCCTTTTGAGTAAGAACTAGCACTGACTGTTCTCTAACCCGGGCCGAGCAGTTCGAATATGCAGACATTTGGACCAACGCTTGTTGCTACGCACGGTAAGGCAATCGTTCCCAAAATCCTCGTCTGTACTCGCGAAATTTGTAACTTACCTAGGCGTTCACCATCGGAGGCAACGAAAATTGCTAAATCCCTTATTCAACGTCAATCACTTACGGCACATGATTCCGATTTTCCATAGGGTTGCACGAAAGGTACTTCCAGAGCTTGCGTGTACGAACCAGTGGTCTCAACCTTCATAGCTTCGTGGAAATCTCGAGTTAATTGTGTTGGATGGCCCTCAAGAGATCAACATCGCCGACTGGATAGGCAGGTTTGCGCTCGAACTCATAGGAGAGGCTGGTCTCGGATATTCCTTCGGTACTCTCGAAGGCAGAAATGACGAATATTGCAGAGCGCTCAACGAGTGGATGTCAGTACAATGGTGCTTGGAAGACGATGTTAGTCTGACTTGCTTTCCAGGCCAACTATGTCCTCTCTTGCGGTTCATCGAAACTTGTTTCCTTACGTCCACAAGGTCTTCCATCCCACAATTCTCAAAGTTAGTGGGAAGAATGTTGCCCTGGCCAAAATTGAATCATCTTATGGACATTTCCGAGACCATGAACGCCGGAGCAAGGCGCATTTACGAGGCGAAGAAGAGGCTACTGGAATTAGGTGATGACGCAACCATCAAGCAGGTTGGCGATGGAAAGGATATCCTCGGTCTTCTCAGTATGTACGACGCTGCCTCGTTTTCCGACCAAGGGCCCTGATGTGGTGATTTCTAGTGCAAACTTGCGCAGCAGAATCAGAGAACGATCGACCAAGCGAAGAGGAAGTGCTTGCACATATGACGTACGCCTTCATAAGCTCTCGATTGGGTGCCTCTAATGACTAGAGTATTTCCTTTAGGCTCCTAGTTTTTTCAGCGACAGATACGACATCATCGGCTTTATCTCGGATCCTACATCTACTTGCACTCTATCCCGACACCCAGGATAAGCTCAGAAAAGAGCTGAAAGAAGCTTGTGAAGAAAATGAGGAGCTGACGCACGACCAGCTTGTATCTTTACCTTTCTTAGAGGCCGTGTGTCGTGAAACTCTGCGCCTGTAAGTTCACAGTCATGGACCTCCGGATATGTATTGAAGTTGCTACAGGTACCCGCCAGGCTCCGGAGTAATGAGAACGTATGCCATGCATCATTTCCGTCTTACAGTCCTCCGAACTCACTAGCCAGCAGCGCACGAAGTGATGTCGTTCTCCCACTCTCTTCCCCCATTCACGATATCGATGGTCGCGAAATCCATGAGATCTTCGTACCGAAAAACACAAACTTGTTCATCCAGATCTATAATTTGAACCGTGACCCATCGATTTGGGGGTCCGATGCGGCCGAATGGAAACCGGAGCGCTGGCTGGCACCACTTCCTGAGAGTGTTGCCAATGCAAATATACAAGGAGTCTACGCTAACACGTGAGTGAAATAGATCCTTGCCGTAGTACTGTTTCTAACTGCTCTGTTAGTATGACGTTTATTGGTGGCCCGCGATCTTGCATGTACGTGGGGACTCTGCCTCGTTGAACTGAGGTGGATTGACCCTTACTTCAATTGACACAGCGGATTCAAGTTCTCACAACTAGAAATGAGTAAGAGAATTGCGATGCGGTGTGAGGTATCTTACAAATCTAATTCCTCTCTTGTATCTAGAGGTTGCGTTGTCGCTGATCATTCCTACTTTCCGATTCACGCCCGCTGAAGTTGACGTAGTTTGGAGGTTTGGCGTTATTGTGAATCCATCGGTAAAGGGATCGGTAGAGTCTTTCCTTCCTCAGCTTCCGATGGTGGTATCTCGTAGTATAGGTGCTCCTTGATTCGGCTTGCTTACGATTACTTTGGCATGCTTTTGCTTTTGCTCCGACTCGTATCCCGGCCATCCATCTCTAAATCAGTTCTCCATACAATTTGCGAGCCATGTTTCGAGCGCGTTTACCGTATGCGTTTCTCATGCTTTTGGAGTACTTTCAACCGTGTGAACTTCCGGATCGTTCTCATTCTGGGCTACATATTCTGGAATATACAGTTACTAGAAAAAGGTGTTAGGCAGCAGAACTTAATTATTTCTATCTGGGAGGCTAGCGACAAAAGTAAGCGCCAGGTCGCGAGTCGCGATTGCATGATCCAACCACCGTCAACCGTTGTACGTGGGATTAGATGATTCACTTATTTCATAAATCTCGGGGACAACAAAGGCACCCGTATGGCCGGACGGGGAAGCAGTTTCTGCGCTCGCGGGTTCAGGAGATCCCGGTCTTGGCGAGCGTGGTGTCAGTGATGTACTCGGCGACCGAATGGGGTAGATGTCGGCTGCCGGTGGCACGACGTAATGCCGGATATTGTGTCGTATATACGGAAAAGATGGGTTGAAAGGTGAAATCATTGGGGATGGGAACGCGTGGTAGGGGTCTGAAGCACTATAATAGGTCGCGTACTCGTTACGGGAATGGGACGGATACGCCGGAGCAGCGCTTGGCGGATCGGGGCGTGCGTTTATAGCAAATTCTAGGAATACGTCAGTAGGAAACTTCTAGAAATGGTGGAACACAGCACCTCCATCATTCTCGTTTATCAGCGGGGCCTCGTATCGACCATCAGCAGTGACAGTCGAGGAGGAACCTGAAGCATCGCTAGATCTATTATGGCTAGGCCTCAGCTCTCGCGAGGATAACCGTGGCTGCACGAAGGTCGAAATTTCAGAATCCGGCGCTCCTGAACGATCACCCAGACCTGACTCTTGGGAGGCAAAAGGATCGAGTTCATAGACCTGCTCGATCTTCTCAAATAACGGCTGCAGCTTGACCTTATCCCTATCGCGGCTCTTCGAGATAATGTCCCGGAGTCGGCTTAGGTCTTCCCAAACTTCGGGAGAGGCGTCCTTTAACGGTAGACGTGAGTCCTCCGTCATGCTCTGCAGCAGTTCCAACAAATTCTCCAAGTCCAGATCACTTAGGTCCGACCCGTCGAACGGTACCATAGTCGTCGCCAAACGTCCTAGTTTGCAAAAGTTCAGCAGTGGCCCACCCTGCACAGCTTTTGTAAGCGTATCCTGGGCTTTTGTCATGAACCCGGCATCGACATGGCCCCCATCGATGAAGGGACTCCAAAACTCCGCGTCCTCTTCACCCCCTACGCCAAGGGTGTAAAACAATCTTGCGAGAGAAGCAACGTCCCACTGTGACCGGAAGACCACAGTACCATTTCGTTTCTCCTCCGTGGAAAATTGGGCTAGGAGCGCTCTATAGAATCGGGCCGGATGATGCTGATGCGGAAACTCATGGCCCTTCCAATGAATGTGCCTCGGAAACAACGTGCGACGAAGATTTCGAAGTGTTGCACTAGTGATCCAAATTCGGGAGCCCGCCAGTCCACATTCTGGGAATCTTCCGGCGTGACAAATGCCCGGTCAAGTAGTACCGTGCAGCAAGCCACAAGAATCCTCGACTTCTCTGGGATCGGGGTATCTTCTCCCAAGGTGTTACGGAGATTGTCTTGCAGACAGGCCCATAGGCCGTCCTCGCGGACAAGGTCCTCCATGACCTCGTGGATTCGTCATGATCCGTAAGGGAAATAAAATCTGGGAGACAACTTGCGAATTCCTGCAAGAGGTTGGGATTTCGAAAGTGTGCCTTTCCAAGCGCAACGTCAACTCTGCCGTGATATTTGGGGTATCGTGAAAACACCAGGCTGAGACGCCGTCCTCGGGCCACAGCGTCCAAACACTCGAGGAGAGGGGTAAGTCTGGAGCTTTGTCCTCCAGTCTGGACGCGCGTGCGTGTTTCGCTGTGTACGTGATCGAACCTCGTCAATGCAGAATGGGATACTGAGGTCCGAGCAATCCTGAGTCCTTTCAGGAGGAGGTCGAGTGTCTTCCAACAAAAGGACAGCTTCGAATGACCAACGTCATCGCGTAAAAGAACCGCTATAGCGAGTAAGATCAGATTGACCAGAGGACCGTCGTACTTGAGAGTCTGCATTTTCTGGTCTCGCGATTGTTCGGACGTGGGGGTTAAGTTGTCGGCCTGTTGCGCAGTGCCGAAGAAAGACTTGTGCAAGGGATAAAGGTAGGTAGGCAGCTCGCGGGTCTGTGGTGTCCCCCCCTTCCGATTCTGTGAGCTGTGTCAGGAAACCATGGAAAGCGACACCCCTGACGCGGGATGCGCGTAAGGCCACAATCGAATGCGCCCCATCGCACAATCCCTTGAGTCCGTTGATAACTACCTGGAGATATTTCTCCGGCACTCCCTCCGCGTCTTTGTTTGTCTTCCCGGTACTGTATTTGAAAATTGCCGCAGAGAATTGACGCAAGCTAGCACTCGGGTCGTGCATGCTTCTTCAGGAAGTTCGAGAGACGCCGAGCACGCCATGAAGTGCGCCCTGACCCTGATACGCGTCATGTATTCCGCGGTCAGAACCTTCGGAGTGTGATCTGAGTCTGTGAGTGGGGAGTGGATATATCCCTGGAGACAGGCAGCTAAAGCATGTGGCAATAAATCTGCGATGCTGTCAATGCGGGCCCGCCGCCGTCCGTGGACAGGATGTATCCACGCCGCCTCTCTAGAGAAAAGTGGGACGTATTCGGTGTTTAGAAAGCAATGGAGAGGATAAATAACATAGGTCCCAAACAGACTGAAGGCTAAACGCTACGTGGGGGATAGCTCAAATTGGGGCGAAGCGCTGAGTTTTTTCCTCCGTATTTGCACCGTAACTTATGAATGTAGAGAACTTGAGCCAGTCATGGATGAAGTGGCGCCGGGCACCGTCACACCGAACGTGTGAAAGACATCGAACCGTCGAACCGTCGATAGGATTGGAGCCGGTGTCAGGGCGGCCAACCCCATCAATCGCGGGAATTTCCGCATCAAACGAATGACGGTGACAGCGACGACAGCGATGCCGACGATGTGGGGGCGAGCGGGTTGATTCCCCGGAGACAAAGAAAACGGTAGAAAACAAAACCAACATCTAATTACTGGTGCCACTGGGGGCATTGAGACGAGGATACCATCCGAGGATGAATGCAACCCCGGGCCAGACGCAGGTCAAAAGAGACGGTCATGCTACTTCATTTGCCGTTGCCCTACTGATCCACACATTCACTTCTTCCATTACGCCCTGCAACTCTTCGCTTGGCATGACACCACCTTCACTAGACCCGTACACACCCTCGATCAATCCTCTCCTCACAAAGGGGACGAGAAGTCGCACAAACGCCGTCGCGGCCTCATGTGCCTCTTCACGGGGAGCATCAAGCAGCACGCGGCACGCTTGGGCCAGTGCGCCGTCAAGCGCCCGTACTAGATCCTTCAGTAGAGCTACTGGTGCGAGTAGCCGCAGCCCATTTAGTGCCGCGAGCAGTGCATTGGCAAACACTGCGACAGGCGGGTATGCCACCAGCGCTTGCGGCGGCATCTGGAGCACCCCCGCCGTCGTCCCTGCAGCGGCCCGCGAATCCCTTCGCGGTGCACCGACACCAGCCCAGTTCGTCCTGGGCGTCTTCCCGAACTCTACCGCCGCCTTGGAAAACTCGCCCGACACACGCACAAGCACGGCATCTTCAAACAGCGGTGGAAGCAACGTCCGAAAGTCCAAACCGAGTCGCGCGAACGACGTGCTGCAATATGTGAGTTGGGTGAGCAACGCTGTGAGGGTAGGCGCGTCGGACAGGCGCGGTAATGCCGTGCGTAGCGCGTCGAGCAGCCGCGAGAGCAGCTGAGACGCACACGCGGGGAGTAGCGTGCGGAGTACGTCCAGGTCCTCCCGGGATAGATCTGCAGGTGGCCGTTCGAGGAATATGGCGGCATACTGAGTAACGAGGTCATGCACCCCTTCGCGCCATGTATCGATGTACTTCTTCATGTATCGCGCCCATGCATCAGGTGCATCGAGCCCACGCCTCTCTCCCTCTGCGTTTGTGAGCGCGGTGTTAAGCGCCTCGAGTCGGCCGGTAAGGAACGCGAGCGCTAGTGCTCGCTCCGGAAGCACGCGCATGCGTCGGAGGAAGCTGACGGCGCGGAAAAGAGTCGGAAGCTTGCCTTGTGCACGGAGTGTGGCGAGTAACTGGGCGAACAGCACGCGAATGGAGCTGTCGGCCTCAGCATGGACGTCTTGTACGGCCTGTACATGCGGAAAACGCGCGGCTAGACGAGCGGCGTGTGCCGCAAGATCGAGGGCCTCTTGAAAATGACCTGCACGAACACACGCATCTGCGAGGACAGGGAGTTCGAGGATGTCTTGTAACTTTGATGAATGCTCGAGGACGAGAGCAGCACGGCGACGAGAGGACTGGATGGATGAGATGTCCGAAGAGAACGAGCGCGCGGCGGACTCTAGAGTGGGAATATCGTCGAGGAGGGTAGTGAGAGTACCCGAGAACGATGAAAGTGTCGCAGTCAGGTTAGTGGTTGTTGAATGAAGTGACAAAAAGGTTGGGTAAGAGGAGGTGCAGAGATTTGTGAGCGCGTTTGTGAGCTGAGATGAAGTGGAGGAGAGGATCGCAGGCTCAGAAAGGATCGAGTCCAGTGGAAGCGTAATGATTTCTTCGAGATAGGACGTAGCCTTTGAAGATGATAGTTCTGGCTTTCCAGGTAAAACGTCCCTTAGGGAGGTCAACGCTAAGCCACCGTCCTGCTGTGTGTAAATCTCTGTCATCTCAAAACGGGCATGAATTTGGGGCTTCTATAATCCAAAAAAATATCTGCACATTCAAAACCCAGTAAACGACATCGAGGTGGTGGCAACACACCTGCAACCTGGTGTGATGACGACAGTGTATATTCTGGGTATGACTGACAAGGCTTGGCTACAAGTTTTCCAACTCTATATTACGTAACCATTCCCACGGGACTGATCCCAACTAAGACAGAGCGAAAAATATACTTAATTTAATGCAAGAAAATGGCTTTCGGCTTCAAGGATACTGTAGGAAGCTTTGGTCGGATCAAGGACTTCTATCACATGCGGAAGAACCCCGTAAATATAAACTGGGGGAAGCTGCTCAGCATGATTGTGCGAAGTATGGGCCCTTGTATGGGCCCCAATGACTGTGTGGCCCCGGCAACCATATTCGTCTCATAGCGTGGCTAACTTAGGTGAACCTATTCAAGTGGCTGAGTGCGCGAAGCATCGTCGTTCTGGCCTCTAGTGGAACGGCCCATGCGGGTGTACTGTACAATCGATAATGGGGAAATATGAAGGGTAATATCCATTCGCATCAAAGAAGCCGTTGCAAGACGCAACGGCCGAGCCGAGATGACGTCAGACTGGCTACACAGCCATGAGAAGCCTCACCCTGTTGGCATGTGCAGTGAATTTGAGTCACCATCCAGATTCAGGGTGGAGGAGGCATGGCGGAAGAAAATGCGGACAACGACCGTGTGAAGAGCCCGGGGCGGACTGGTTGATGTGATTTGATCAAAGCGCAGCTCTCCGCAGGATCAACGTGGACGCGAGTGTATATGCTACCCTATTAAATAGAGGCGGGAACAAGTAATAAAACAAATTTTGATAATATGGACATCGGTGTCTGCGCCAGAAGTGAGAAAGCTACTGGTATCCTCGATCCTTGCTCACGCTGGGCAAGTGTCGCTCATCCAACACCCGACAAGCGCCACCTCGTCATGGCTTTCTGATCCGGTTCTCGACCTAGGTAGAAGCAGAGAGTGGAATCGCCCTAGGCGGAAAGAATTGCCTTCGTTCTCGTCTTCATCGTCCCACTAGAGCAGCCTTATCCCCTCTGTACCGAGACATACTCGCAATTAACTATTTATGGGATGGGTCCAAGGACGAGGACCAGATACATGTATACATTGCCGCTTCCACCTCCGAGGTCCTGAGTAGTCGTGTGTTCATTGCAAAGCTTGACGCTAGTTAGTACACATGGGTGATACGTGGAGAACACGCCAATGTCTTCAACCATATTTCACGGGACCTTCGACGGATACGCCTGCCCGTTCTATGTCTTCCGAGCCTGGCCGAGCAATCCAATAGAAGACATTGTTAATTGATTCGTGGTGTGGTAAATCCATTTCAAGGACTTACCCAGTGAAAGAATTAAAAAGATTCTTTCACGTGCGGACCTCAAGCCAGAATTGCGAACAGTGATTTTGGCGCGGTTGGGAGGATACTAAAAAAAAAAGACTCGGAGAAAGCCCCATGCGGCCTGTCGGTGTTGTCACTGCAAGTGTCGTGCCAGCCTCGAGGTGAGACAATGAACCAATATCATCCTGAGTGAAATGCTCTGCGCTTCATGATCCTCCGACCGTTCACCAGCTGCGCGGAACCGTCCGGTACATTCGGAGGTGGTCAGGAGGGTGGTGGCGCACGTACCGGCGCCCCCGCAGTGGCCCACACCGGACTCACACGAACCGCAAATAAGTACTATTCCCGTCGTCTGGTCAAGAGCAGATGCTGGAATCGTGATCCCTGGCACGGCCTCTGAGTCTGCCAACTTTTGTGTGATGCTCAGCCCAGATCGCAGATCACGGCAACAGCGCTCACTGCTCACCAGCGCTCACCGCCTCAATTGTTAGGAGCACGTACTGTAGGCGCTTTCCAAACACATTCAATGACTTGCACTGGGCTGTATATCCCAAGATATAATAACTTAGGTCTATGGAATCGCCGTCGACCACCAGAGAGCACAAAGGAGATCTGAGGAGGCACACCAAATTATTTTTGTCTTGACATCAAGCGACGGGCGGTGTTATGTTTAGAGCGCCGGTGCTAGCCTAACGAGGGCCGTGCCTGGGTGAGACTAAACCAGGACTCTGCTCTTTTTCTCATCTCAACCGTTTCCACCAAGACACTCTTTCCTTCAAGTCACTCTCTTAAATTCGACTCTCCTTCGGCTTGGCATCTTGCTTTATTTCATTCGATTCATCTCTTTTTTTATCGACATATTATCATGTTATCCCACCTCGCTCTCCCGACTCTTATTTTGTCTGCTGTGTTGGTGGCTATGGCGGATCCCACACCTTCAGAACCAGGCCCTGGTGAAATCTTCAATGAGGGTTCAACTTGCCACATCGCATGGACCCCAGATGCTTCTGGGGTCTGGAAAACGCTCAACATTGAGCTCATGACTGGTGACAACTTCAATATGGTGCACTTGACGAGTATGATTTCCTTGGGACTTTCTCACGAGCGTCGTCTGACCCGTTTTTTTCCCCCTCCAGCTGTTGCTACTGTAGATGGCACTGCCTCCCCCGGAACATTCGATTATCCTTGCCCCACTGTAAGTCTTGATTATACGTGTCCCCAACCAGTCATTCAATCAATTTTCCTCCACAGGTCACTCTTCACTCGCCAGTATACTTCTACCAGTTCACATCACCTGCTGCGCCGAACCGCACTTGGACCGGCCGGTTTGCCATCGCAGACTCGACTGGCACGACCGTCGCCCCACCAAATTCGGTCCAGCCCAACGGGCAACCGATTGCCTGGGGAACAGGCGCGCTCGCTGACCCGTCCAAGGCCGTGCCCGCTCCGTCGTACCTCACTGGTAGCAGCAACAGCACGGGCCCATCCTCATCAACATCTGGCACTGGCGTGACTACTCCCATCGTCCCTTCCACCACGGGGCTGTCGACCTCAAGCACGACCGGGTTCACCACCAAGCCTTCGACCCTATCGACGTCTAGTCTGTCCAGCTCCTCGTCTGGTTCCCCTGCTGCCTCAAGCGGCACGAGCAACCCGTCAACGTCGGGTAACAGTAACTCAGCCGGCAGGCTCGTCGTCGGCGCGGTGTCTACGCGTGCGACCCAGGCCGGTGTCGCCCTCGCGGTCATCGCGGCTACGTTCACGTTCATATTCTGAACAGTCATGTTTTTTTTTGTTGAATGCGGTGTGCTTTTCGTCGAACGACTGGCTCGTGCCCCTTGTGAAGACAAATGCACCATCACGGACCTTGCATCATACATTACAATCTCCCCTTCATAGTTCGGGTCGACTGGAGAGAATTTTCAATACCCCCCGTTTTTTTTGCTGTTAGGATGTTTGGATATCTGCTTCTATTTCATTCGGGCTTGAGGTCGTGTTCGTTGGTATAATGCTTAGCAGTGCTTGCATGCATGATCGAATACTTCTCTACACAGTGCTCTACACTGATGGAATCCCTGATAATGATTTGGATTCGGAAAAAAGTATTGAAGGAGCAAAATTGCGAACGGCGTCAGTTTCGGACATTAGCAGGAAAGACTCGAGCGCTGGGTGAGTAAGCCGCGCGTTTCCTTGTATGTAGTATCATAGTCACTCGTAGAGCTCATCATGTCCCTCGACGACGCCCCAACCTCCGCTGCAGAGTTAATCATCGATGCAGAACCATCTACCGGCCCCCATACAACACCAGCAGATTCACCGCCACCGCAAGAGGAGGAGCTCCCAGATGGCGAGAACGGAACGCCTGCGCCACCCAATTCTCAGCCCATTCCCGAGCCTGACCCGGTGGCAATGGCGGCTGAGGCAGAGAAGCTGAAAGAACAGGGAAACGACTCTTTCAAGGCTGGGCGCTACGGCGATGCAATCGACCTATATACCAAAGCCATCGGTGCGTGTGCATAATCCCAATTAACCCGCTCTCAGGAGCGCACGGATAGACGTGCCAACTGATGACGTGACGATGACGACGACAATGACAATCCCACCACCAGACCTGGTCCCTACCGAGCCCTCCTACCTCACGAATCGCGCCGCGGCGTCCATCGCCGTCAAGCGTTTCCGCTCCGCGCTCGCGGACTGCCTGCTCGCGGCCACGCTGCAAGCGACGTCGTCCGCAGGCGGCGCTGCACCGCCCAAGACGCTTCTGCGGCTCGCGCGCTGCCAGCTTGCGCTCGCGCAGACGGCCGCGGCACTCTCGACGCTGCGCGCGGTGCTCGCGGTGGAGCCGGACAGTGCGCCCGCTGCGCAAATGCAGGCGCGCGCGCTCGAGCTCGAGGCACATACGCGCAACCTCGTGGCGTCGCGGCAGCGCAGGGAGTGGGGCATGGCGCGCATCGCGCTCGAGCGGTGTCTGCAGGCCGTCGAGGCGGAGGGGAGCGAGATCCCGACCGAGTGGCGGCAATGGCGTGTCGAGCTCGAGCTCGCACGCGGGAACTGGGAGGGCGCGAACAGTGCTGCCAAGTGCGTTCCCTCTCATCTTTTTTTTCTTTCTTTCCACAATGTTTTTTTTTGCTCATTCCTGCTTGGGTTGGCGCTCTCTGCTTGTCCGGATTTAGCGATGCCCTGCGGCTGCAGTCAAACTCACCAGACGTGCTTACGCTCCGTGGGCTTGTCCTCTTCCTCTGCGGGCGACTCCCGCAAGCGTTGCAGCACGCTCAATCTGCGCTTCGGTACGACCCTGGTCACGAACCCGCACAACATTTGCGCAAGCGAGTGAAAGACGTGGAGCGGCTAAAAGAGGAGGGAAATCGAGCATTCAAGCTGGGTAAGCTGCACGAGGCGCTGAGCAGGTACTCCGATGCGCTCGAGGTGCGTTCTCGGCCCAATAAATATTCATCCCGACCTCACGACTCTATTCGGTCTCACCAGCGAGTCGGTGAGAACGAAGATGAGGGAAAAGGCGGCCAGCTCCGCGCGACGTTGCTCTCTAACCGTGCCACCACACTTGTCAAAGTACGTCTTACTCGACGATGGCCTCATCCATGCACGTGTTTCTGATCTGGACATGCAGCTCTCCCGCTACGACGACGCCCTGGTCGACACCGAGGCGTCCCTGGTTCTCCAGCCGGGCTCATTCAAGGCGTTGCGCACGCGTGCGCGCATCCGGCTGCACAACGAGCAGTACGACGATGCGATCGCGGACTTCCGCTCCGCAATCGAGCAGGCCGAGTTCGAGGGCGCAGACGCGGACGTGCGCGCGCTGCGCGGCGAGCTCAAGCGCGGCGAGGCGGCGCTCAGACGCAGCAAGACCAAGGACTACTACAAGATCCTCGGCGTAGCGCGCGACTGCAACGAGGCGGACATCAAAAAGGCGTACCGGCGCGAGTCGCTCAAGCACCATCCAGACAAGGTGCGTCTGGCTAAACTGCCTTAGTTTTTATTTTATTTTAGTTGACCCCGCTGGCAGGGAGGTGACGAAGAAAAGTTCAAGCTGGTCGTCGAGGCCCACGCGGTGCTTTCGGACCCGCGCCGGCGTGAACGATATGATCTAGGCGAGGACGAGGACGGCACGACTGACTCATCGTCACACATGCGTGGCGGCCCCGGCGGGATGAACCCCGCTGACTTCGCTAGTATGTTCGCGCAGTTCGGCGGCGGCGGTGGTGGCGGTGGTGGGTTTCCCTTCGGCTCGTCGGGCCCACACGGATTCCGTGGGTTCTAGCGTGGCTCTGGCTCGCGGCTATCTGTCCTTATACCGAGGAGAGCACAGGGGGCATCTATCTGACGAGGCTACTACATGGCTACTACATAATAGATACCGTTCCATGCTATTCATGCTGTTTGCAATCCCTTGGAGATACGCACCCGGGAACCAGTATGATATTGTACACCATCGCCAAGTTTGAACAAAAAGTGCAATGGATAATCTACAGCGTTACACCCTATGAAGCTATCAAGACCTGCGAGGAAAAACGGTTTCGTGAGTTGCAAGTCACGGTAAAAAAAAAAAAAAAAGCACGACATACAGCGGATGGCGTCAGCCCCAAATCGCGAAGGGACCTGGAAAAATCTGACGCGGAAAATTGTTTCCTACAGATATTTTTCGAGGTGTCAACGAAGAGACCAGCGCAAGCAAGGAAGACAACACACCGAGGAAATTGCTGGGTAAATGTGACTGTGTCGACGTCTACGGTCAAAGTCTGGCCAGCAACAAATTCCGCCACCTCGCGCAGCGCTGTTCGCAACGACAACGACCATGAGAGTTTTCCCTTGAAACGACAAAAATACGCAACTGGAATCGCTGGGCAGCGTTGTGGTCAGCGGCTGTCCACCGCTCGCAAGCCGTATCTGCAGGCGCGTGTCCTTAAACTCGCGCCCAGGGACAGAAGTGGGCGCAGGGGCGGCGGAAGGAGCAGACGAGCCTGCAGCATCTGTTGGCGGTGCCGCGCCGTCGCGCAATGCCTTCTCTTGCGCTGCCTTCTGTGCGCGCTGGCGTTTGTCGGCCTCGATCTGCGCCTTGATCGCCGCGAGGGCCTTCTTGTCGTCCTCCTTTTCTAAAACATCGTTTCGCTCAGGTATCCGGGACGAAGGGGGGTTAAAAAGGGAAGACGAACCGCGGCGTTTCGCCTCGAGGTCCTTTAGAATCTGCTTGTTCTTCAGATCTTCTTTGATCTGTGAGGCCTCCTAATTCACGGGGTGAACTCGTCAGCTGTTGCCTGCGAAGCGATTT
The DNA here is from genome assembly GCA_021524915.1 of Lactarius akahatsu. NCBI lineage: Eukaryota > Fungi > Basidiomycota > Agaricomycetes > Russulales > Russulaceae > Lactarius > Lactarius akahatsu. Next base: position 459,029 of record JAKELL010000025.1, read on the forward strand.
GAGGAGCCCAGCGCGTACTTTCCCTGCCTTGCGCCGGATGAGCTCGTTCGCTTTTGCCTCTTTCGCGTCCTCCGCGGCTTTCTTGGCGCGCTTCTCGTTCATCTTTTCGCGCAGTTCGAGAAGTTTCTGCTGTTTCTCTTCCTCGGTGAGCGGTTTGATCTACAGCACCTCGTAAAAGTATGTGAGATGAGGACCACAACGCAAAGGAGAACGCGCACGCACCTCCTCGGTAGACTCTTCGAACTGATCGTGCCCGCTCTTTTCAGCGTGGAAGTTAGCGAGTGCGGTGTTCTTGAATATCTTCCCGCACTCTGAGCATTTGATACTCTGTAAACGACCGTATTATAAGCAGCAGCTCCCGACGCAACAGAGATGATCCCGACCGCTCACCCTCGCTTCAACGCCAGAATCATCCTGATCTGCGGCCCCCGGACTCCCATACACAGCGCGTAGCGCGGCTGTTTCTTCATCATCATCCTCGTCCATCGGCACGCTTTGGGGTTGCGCAGACGACGTTTCGGCCGCCCCAGATGTGGCATCGGGTATTGGGTCATCGTTATGTTCGAGGATGAAATCCATGGCAGGCTGAAGACCCTTATTATTTGTGGCACGTAGAGCCCCTACGCGGTTCTTTGGCTTCATACACGCGCTGGATCATTGCCTAGAAACGTACATTCGACCCTGGCAGGGTCAAAGCCCATTGAATTAAGAACGTCTTTGTCGGACATGGTGGGTGAAGAGACAGACACAGGCGCTTGCTGCGGTGAGGATGATTCCTACACTTGGCTTACGCGAATTTGTCGCTCCATCTGTCCTGAGCGCAACAATGACTATTTTCTTCGAACCCTGACAACATGGAGCAACTCTCACGTTGGCTATCTGCAGGGTCTCTACTCATACATAACGAGAAAGGCGGCCCTGCGAGAGATCTCCGAGCAGTTCTTCTTGCGCGACTGGCTCAATATCGTGCGCAGCGCGGGCTTCCTGAACGTGACGATGGCGATCTCTCATTGGAGCAGGCGCAGAAGGAGACAGCACAAGAGGCCTTATCTGTGGTAGAAAGCATTCAGAGAATACTCGACCAGGATACACCCCCGGCTCCTGCAGTTTCCGGGGGGGACACACCTGGCGGAGGGCCCATCATAGGCACGCGAGACATCTCACAGCTCCGCACTCTCCTCTCCATCGTCTTTAAATGGGGTACCGAGCCCTTTCTCGCGCACGTCCAAATTGTGTGGCTAGCAAAAGGCTGCACGCAGACACAGCTTGTTGATGCAAACGACGCTCCTCACTCGTATGAAAGACTCACCGCTATGACACGACAGTTGCTCTCCTTGTTGTTCCCACGTGGGGTGCAGGGAACCCTCCCACAAACACTCATCACGTCTACGCTCTTACACCGTCATGTCACAGATATACTACGTCCTGCGATTGCGCTTGGGTGGGTTCCAAAGGCCCTGTTTCCCGAGTCTTTCCCGGTAGTGGACAATTTCAGACCCTTGGTGATGCGTTTGCTGTCAATGTACGAGTTCCATTCGACCGCACACAATCCGTAAAGCTGAGTATGGTCTCTGCAGCCTACCGCCGTCACAGACCATCGCGTCTCTTGGCGCCATTATGTCGTCCTCTCCACCGCCTCCGCAACACGTCCACAAATCCTGCGCGTCTTTGCTCAGCCGACAACTGATGCGCCCAGATGGCGTCCGTGGGCTCCTCGCTGCGGTATTTGGCGAGGGCGGGTCAGAGCAAGCGCCACTCGAGAAGCTCTTGCACGTTTCTCTCGTACTCGGTGCAGTTCCTTCGACCGTCAGTGCTGAGGTACGTGGGCGATACTAGTCTCAGGCATTCTCTTTCTCAGGCATTTTCTAACGCGGTCGTAGGACTACTTTCGTTCCGTCGTCTCATGTTTGGTCGAGTTACTCAAGACGAGGGTCTCTCTTGCCTACATCCGCGCGGCGTCGTTTTCGCTCTCGCGCATGATTACGGCCGAAGGCAACGCACGATATCACTCGCTTGTATCCAGCTTGCTTCTTTCCTTGCTGCATGATCCAATTCTTATCATCACGCCCGAACTATCAATCTCAGAGGAATCTAAAGCGCTCACACCTGTTGAGGCAATTCAAATTATTCAGACATTCCTGACGAATACAGACCCCGCTCCAAGTCTTGTTTCGACCATCCTATCACCAATTGTGACATCACTATATGCACTGCTCGGGACTCTCGCACGCACGAAGACGGCTGATCCGACGTTAAGGGAGTCGGTTCGTGGCTTGCTGGTCGCTTGGGGGCGCATGGTCCCCACAGACGAAGCCGTCGCGATTTTATGGGCGTGCGTCGACGGTCAAGGTGGTGAATGGGCCATTGACATCGACGGAGGTGTGAGGCGTGTAGAAATGTGAGTTCCTTAGTCATTACTCGCCTACAATTTATGTCCCAAAAAAAAAGACAGGAGAGAGACCCGTCGTTGGCTCTGTTCACACCAGATGATCTCAAAAAGGCCGAAGAGAGTGGCGCCCTTGGCGTCGATGCGAACTTCTTGCGTCTGCGCCCGGATCCTGTGTACTTTGTAGCCTTCTTGAAGTCGCTGGATCGACCGGATGCAGCATCAGAAATTTTCGTCCTGCTTCTCGAGGGCTACCGAGAGTTGAAATCAGACAGCGATGGCGATCCTCTACGGTGATCGCAATAACATCAGCTTCTGCCGCTTTTGCGCGCTTATGCACCCCTTTAGAACGCTGCTTTTCTTACAACTAATTGTTCAGGTTCAGACACAAATGTCCAAAGATGGCCCCTCTTCTAGCAATATCCTCAGCAAGCCCGAGCATGTCTTCTCATTCATCAAGCATGCCTTGCAAAGTGACACTACTCTTCAAAGTCCCGAACCCAAGACAGGTCCAAAAAAGCCCAGCGTACGCCAAGGGATGACGATGAGCGATCTTCGCATCGTTCCCAAGGAAGAGCAAGAAGACGACTCGGATATGGGTGATAGCGACGATGAGACACCTAATCGAGAGGGGGCGCGGCCTAACAGCGAGATGATAACCACTGCTCTCAATTTGCTCCTTAGCGTACTTGAAGGTACAACTTCTCACGCGAACGTTCACCAAAACGTATCGCTCATCGACCCCATCAGCAAACCCGAACCTCTCCGCACAGTCGGCCCCAGTCCTCAATGAAATTCTTGAGGACGTTGAGCGACTAACCAAGGCACCCTCCGAGCCCGTTCGCGCACTCGCCCGCGAGGCACGGATGGTGCTCACGGTCCGTCTCGCGTCCGCGTCGACGGCACCCTCCGGTCCCGCCCAGGAGCCCGAGGAAGAGCAGATCAGATCCACCTACCAGAGAGCGCTCAAGCTCCTACAGGACGCCCTGCTCCCCGTGCGCGCGCACGGGTTGCTCCTCCTGCGCGAACTGGTCGCAACCCGTGCAGGCACCGCACCACACGAAGTGGTGCGCACGCTCGAGCCTGCCATCCGCGACGTTTTCCTGCAGGCAGTCCAGGACGACGACTCGTACATATTTCTGAACGCCGTGCTGGGCCTCGCTACGCTTGCGGACTCTTTCGGCTCTGAGGCACTGGGCGGGCTGGTGGGGGTTTACGCTGGAGGGTTGCAGGGGGTCGGCGCGGGTGCGCTCACGCAACAGGATGTTGACATGCGTCTCCGTGTTGGGGAGGCTCTTGGCCAGGTCATCCGGCGATGCGGAGAGACGCTGCCACGTTATGGTCAGTTTCTGCTTCCAATCGCTCGAGAGTTTTTTCTTTCTTACAAAAGGGGGTTTTTTTTTTGGGTGGTTGGGGGTGGGGGCGCAGCCGACGTTCTAGTTCCCCGGCTGTTCGCGCTCGTTCGCAGCTCGCATCTGCCCACGACCATACGCACATCCTCCCTTTCCCTCCTCGCGACATGCGCCGACACTGCCGACCTTTCCCTGCTGCATTACGCTCACGACCTCGCCAACGCGATGCTCGATCTCTTGCAAGTCGAGGGCGGCGCGTCTGCGCGTGCAGCAGACGCGAATCGCCCGCCGACAGAGGCAACGAGCATGGACACCGAGCCCACGGCGGCCGACGCAAGGTTCCCGCCGTTCCGCCGTGCGTCGCTGCACTTCCTCGGCGTGCTCGTGCGTGCGTACATGCGGCGCGCAACTGCCTCGTCTCCGTCCGGTGCTGGAACAGACTCTCGTGGCCATATTCTGCCGGACGACGACGATTTCCCCACGCGCCGCGCGACCGCGACCCTGGGGTATGTCGCGGCGACGGATGCGGATGCGGTCGTACAGGTCATGGCGCGGGAGGTGGGGGAGGCCGTGCGTGCGCTGGAACGCGCGGGGGTTGGCCTTTGGAACTAATAAAAAAGGCGAGCCAAGTTCTCTACACCACAGGGTTTCCTCTGAGTTTTTTTCTCATCTAAACTCTGGTTTGCATGCAGTGCTAGGCTCTAGGCCCTAAATCTCCTGGCATCCTGCTAACTATACTTATAAAGTCTTCTCATTGGTTCGGATGTAATCAGGTTCAGTGGTTTATACTCTCGGTTAGGATGGTTATGTTGGTTGGAAGTCCGATTGGAATCCTGTTGCAGTAGGCTATGCAGTTGGGGTGCCAATCGAGGTCCTCACTTCTGCGATATTCCTGGTCTCCTCTGAGAGCCAGTCTTGGCGTCACAATAGCAACACACCAAACTCGCTAACAGGAACATCCTTTCCTATCTCCTCTTGTTGTGCACATGACGCAGATATTCAAAAGTTAGAATCTCACATCCGCCCATGTATGCCTTGATGTATGCTACTCGGTTTTCGAAAATGCTGAATTTGCTCCATTGCAACTGGTACTCAGGTTGCCACTTGACTTGTCTAGTAGGTTACGACTGCGCTCGGCAATCTTCCCCTAACCCTTTTGATTCCAAAGTACACTGGGATGTTCCGAGCTAACACCGATGAGTGTCGGTATTGATCTCGAGTAAAGTGTGATTATCTGATTGTGCGCTCCAGCTGTCATACTGAGCGCGGGGGTGCATATCCGCCGGCGCGGCTCTGGCTCCTTATTTAAATACGGGTTCAGGTAAAGAAACGGCTCCATCTCGCTGCTCTTTCGTCGCTTCGTCGCTGTGGTATGTGTGTCGTATATCAATCGTGCGGACGGACAGTCTGATGCCAACTTTTTGTAGCCCGGTTAGGCTAGGGCGATGAGACGCACCGTGAGATTGGCCATGGTATCCGGGGCGGTGCTGGCAGTGGGGCGCTGACGTCCCAAATTGTACTCAATCTATAACTTAGTGGGCGTAGGCGCGAACGTTGGACCAATGCCGATCATCTAGCACGATGCCAGCGATACAGTAACTACTAACACCAATACAGCATTTCCGCACTGATCGACTCAGATCGAGCTCCTATGAGAAAAAAAACCGAGCCAAGGCGATGGGAAATCACGTACACACGTACGCATATCAGAGACACATCTTGCGGCCTCACCACACAGAGCAAACCGACCAATGCAGTGACAGGACCGGTGAGAAGTGCGCGGCTTCAAAGGGACGTTGAGCGTATGTCAGTGCGCGACGAAAGAGGACGGCGGCATTCAGAGTCAGCGTTAGTCAGCGGTGCAGTCTTTGGTGGGACTGAATGTAGGTACTCTGTACTTGCAAATGATCGCTGGAGGTGACTCTTTTTTAAAATAAAATACAAAGACTCGAAATTCTTCCTGAACCAGCTGGTCGCGAAAAAAAAACAATGGAGGCAGTCCCGACGTACTGACTGCATTCGCCTGCGAAGAACTCTTTTGGCAGAAATAAACATCCCTCCTGTAAAATACATCAGGCTTCCACTTGTCCATGCAATCTAATGTGTGCTGCTGATATCGGCACAAAACGCTCCTTTTCCAATCCATATGCCCATGCGAAGGAAGCATCGCACGCTAAAATACTGAGACAACTGTAAGGCTTGACGCTGATTGAAGTTGTCAGCCAAAGGCAAATCAACTATTCGTTAATCTGGCTCGTAGTACGCTATCACCAACTCTTTTCGTCATCTCACCGAAAGCCTGAGATCCCAGTTAAAACTAACCCAATCCTACGACTGCTGCATACTGCAGAACTACCCGTCCCAGGGCTACCCTACATCCCACGTTCTTTTTAGACAGATTTGAAGGGGGGGAGAGTGAATGGATTGTCAGGTACCAACGAGTTGGAGCGGCATGCGGACGAGGCCGCCAACGCTCGGATCTCGAAGCGTGGAAACAACCTTCAAAAAAGGGTGTCACAGTACCTCATCGAGTAGGCGCACCAGCTTGTTTAGTTCCTCGCAGTCGGGGTCACATCTGTGCTCAAAGGAATCACCGAAGTCAATGACACGAATATCGCCATCGGCGTCACGCGTGAAGTGCGACATCGCCGCCGGAAAACCAAGGCCAGATCCGTGCACTTTGCGCGCGTGCCTCGCGATGGCTCTTCTGCATACACAACCGACGAAGCATTTGTCAGATCTGGGGAGGGGGGAAGGCCAAAACGGGCGCCTGTAATCGCACGCACCTTTGTCGTGGATTGCAGTCGCGGAAGCTCTTAAGCTTCGGACCTGTGTCCTCCAGCACGATGACGTAGAACTCGCCGCGATACGTGTAGGTCCCCCAGTAGCGCGGAACAGTGGTGCCCTCGATGCGCGGGGCCGAGAGGAAGTGCTCGTACGCGCATGCCTCGCGGTGCGCAGACTCAATGTGCTCGTGCAGGAAGAGCTTCGCGAGCACCTGCCTCGACTGGTCCAGCGTGCCGCGCCATGCCTCGAGGCAACCCTCGTACACGACGTGCTCGCGCAGCACGAGCTGGTGCTGTGGCTCAGGTAGCTCTGGCGGATCCGGGAGTGTTCCGAGGGCAGGACAGTCTTCTGGGACGGGCGGGATGATGGGGGAAGAGGTGGGGAGCGGGAGGGTCGATAGCCGGGAGACTGCCTCCTGTCGCTGCAGACGCGCCCGGCGAAGAAGACGGGCAGCAGGAGAAACTCCCGCGGCCTCATACGAGAAGGCCAGAACCTGCAGTCACTCAGCGGCTGCTTTCAAGGTCAGCGGTGAGTAGCCGACGCACTCGCTCTTGGGACACACCACTACCTTGTACAACGGTCTCTGTTCCTGAGAAGCGTCTGCGTTCGGTGGTAGTGGTGCTAATCGGGAGGACAGGCCCTAGACTCTCCAAATCACAGGCTGTGGGAAAGAGGAGAGGTTCCCTGAGATCGGCCAAAATCATTGCAGTGAGAAGGGCTGGAAGTGGCTTAGTCTCGAGATCTGGCACGTCGGAGTCTCCAGGATGTTCGGATGAGACCCAGTATGCTGGAGACACCAACAGAGTGTGACCCTGTCCAAGGCGGGGGTCTGGAACAAATATCAGAAGGGGACGGAATCTCTATCAGTGGGCGTACCGATCTCCGCAAGACGAAAGACGGTCGTGCTGAAGAGCATCGCGAATCTGACATTCGCGACGAGCATGCGGTAGCCGATCTGGAAGCGAGACCGTGTTAAATACGCGAGTGTCAGAAAAATTCAAACGCAAACCTGAACAAGAACGGCAGGCAGACCCTCATGTGTAGAGGAAGATTGTAAAACAAGGCCAGATTGTAGGCCATGCATGTCGCGTATGACTTCATGGGAATAATCTTGTCCAACCAGGACCGCGTAGTCGCCACACACCGTGGACCAGTCATTGCGCCACGAGTTGGGCTGGCGCGGATTGGTAAACGTGACTTTGTCGAGAACCAAATTAAATGCGTGCGTTAGACCCCGCACTGCGACGAAGGCCACCCCACCGATGGTCACGCGGACATCTGTAGTGACGGTCATTCCGGAATAGCCGCGACCGGCCATCCCGATTTCCTTAGGGAGATAATCAAGGCAAGTCGCCAGGTTGTCCGGTATGTCCGAAGTCCACAGTGGGGCGCCAGTGAAGGAAAAGGCACCAGGGCTGGCGAGGAAACCTGGTAGGGCACCGAGGAGCCGGTCCGGAAGCGACGGCTCTAAGCGAGCAAACCTAGGCGCCAAGGTGGGCTCAGGCTGCAGCACGGCGGTCCAACGAGGAGTTGATCCTAAAACGGGGTCTCCATCAATGGGCATGCATGTGGGGATGGTATAGTCAATAAATTGGGACCAAGGTTTGGAGATGTTGCCTTCATTCCAGTTTTCGGGGGTGACAGCAGGAAGAGGGATACCAGCCATGGTATTTGCCGTGCTGTGAGATGCCTCAGTGGGGGAGAAAATGAGGAGTGAGGCGAGTGAGCCACGAGCTCTGATATGTATCGTCGCGGCGGTCCAAATCCCAAACGTTCATCATTAGTAAATTTTCATACGTTCCGTATCCGCCTTTCCAATCGTTGTCGCCTGGTTGTCGCCGTGTCGAAAGTCCGAGTCATCTGTCCCGTGACTCGAATACAAACGAGACGCCGTGACTAAGTGTCAATTGACCTGTACGTGGGTCGAACAAACGAAAGACGAGGAAGGGGGCCAGATCATTGCACTCTCAGCTGAGCACGGATCCGAGGGAACGGCTGCCGTCATCTAAAGGGGCTCGGGTCCTCGGGATCAGATCATCTAGAAGTGGCAGTATGCCGCTTGAAATTGCAGAATATTTGCGACCCATGCTCTGCCGCCACGCCATTGTATTGGTGTTTAGATGTCCTCGATGCTGTTCAATACAACACAGACCGGACGGTGGAAGGCTGGAAGCAGTGGCGCCGACCTTACTTCTCTCTCAATTCGAAGTTCGGGCAAGAGTTCGGGTACAGCTCCCTGACTCTTTCCCGCAAACGGACACGAAAAGTCGCTGTTGCTTTTGATAACCTCGTTGACTATCATGACAACTAGGAAGTCAGGATGGTGGTTCTGCGTGCAGGGTTGCCCCGGAATATCCCTCCACAGATGGTGTTGGTGACCTTACAGTAGGTCTTCAAAATGAAGCTTGAAGCTTAATGCATAATGCATAATGCCTTAGCGCTCAGCTGACCATGAACTGCGTCCAAGACTGCGTCGTCTCTTGTGCTCTACTAGTTGACTCCCAACCACTTCCCAATCCCGAGCCCCAGCATCACCATGTCATCCGAATCTAAAATCCCTATCGAGCCTAAGTATGTGTTGGATGATAATAATTCGGAGGTCTCTCGGTGCGCACCAGACTCGTGCCACTTGCGAACATCTTGACATAAAGACTTTCTGCAATAGGTTGAATACCCAGTATTTGTTTTTCAAGACGTCGTTCGACTATATCGTACCGCCTGTGGTCAACGTCGCTCATCTCAGCAGAGTAATCGACGTGGCAGCAGGGACGGGCGCGTGGGCCCTCGACTTTGTATCACGACCCGACGTTCGCGATCGCGATGTTCAGGTCTTTGCTTGTGATATCTCCACCGCGAAGTTCCCTCAGGCAGACAAACCAGACGTCAACAAGATAACTTTTTTCCAACACGACGTCACCAAGCCGTTCCCAGATGAGATGCTTGGGACGTTCGATCTCGTCAACATGAACTACTTGGGATTCGGGCTGACAGTACAGGGGTGGCCATTGGCACTGCAGAACTTGCGCGACTTGCTGAGTTGAGAAACCTTTTTCAACCGCCCCAGAGCTCTGACAGTCGAACATGATAGAACCTGGTGGGCACCTCATTCTGCGAGACGGCGACCCCTTTTTGTTCACGCACGAGAATCCCCCGCCACTCGAAGGTCAAGAGCATGATATCGTGACATACACACAAGGTAAATCCGCACTGGCCACGATCAATCGGCTCTATTCGGGCTGGGCGCTCCAACAGGGTTTCGTCCTCGGGTACACGCGCATATCTACCTCTGCGTTCCGCACTGGGGCTCATCGGTCCACAGCCTTTCGTATCATATGCAGAAGATGCTCCAAGATGCGTCTCTTCCGGTCTTGTCATCTCTGCGGGTCCTCGTCCCTCACGGGAATTACTGTATGTCCCACAAGGGGCTACACGGGTCACCCCTTTCGGAGTACACGGCGTTTTCCCTCCAGAGCTTTTCTCAGGTTATCAACGTTCTGTCGTTGGCTTTAATGGAGGCGGGATGTCTAGAGTTGGGTGACGGTACCCTGATCGCTGACGAAGAGGAGCGGCTGGCGCTGGTGAAGGAGCTGCAGGATTTTGCGGAAGGCGGTATTTTATTCCTCTTGTCCGAATGGGTCGTCGTGCGACCTCTAGGATCCTAGAAACCGTCAGGCTCACGGGTATTTGCACAGAATTTGATATGCAATAGCAACACGGTAGCAATATGGTCTTGTTCCCATCAGTGAGCCCATCCAAGAAAGTGGGTGGCTACTAGTACTTGATCGGGTGAAGGTTGAAACCAGTCGATAAAGTTCGTCATCAAGGAGGTCCGTAGAGACTGAAGGCATTCGGACAGTTCAGGAAAAGTATCAGTCGGTCCTATCAGTGACATAATGAAGGCCAATGTCGATCGCATTTAGATTCAGAATACACTCGTGCCAATTATGGTACACTACTGCCATTACGCAGTGCTTAACCTAGTGTTTTGTTCGAAAAATCCCTGACGCCGATATCGCTTCAGAGCCACTTCAGAGCATCAGTAAGTTGTCGATTTAATTTCGGGGTTTTCGGGGTTTTTCGGGGTTTTCCAGTTTTAGGAAACCCGGGAACCCGGAAACCCGGAAACCGATCTAAATAATTTAATTTGGACCAAAATTTGTAAAAATACAGGTAAAAGTGCCACTAGAACTGGCTGCAGCTGGCGGGTACTGGCAGGTTTAGCAATTACCTGTACCCGCATGTCACTCCCTAGCAGTGTAAACTAGTTCAATTAAAGGTTTTCTCAAATAATATCTATTCCTACTGGTAGCTACTCATGACCATGGTTGTTGTCACCCCATTGTGATGAACTACTCACTCAGAGTAGTTATGCAATACACATGGGATATCTCTGACGAGGTACGCGGGGGACGAGGAAGACGGTGAGGGGATGGTGGAGGAAGACTTGATAAATGCTGAGCACAAGGAGTACTACGAGAGAGGCGAAAGGCTCAATGATGAGCATCAGGCCCTGAGCTTGTTTAAGAACGAGAGGTAGTATCCAAGTGGGGAAACACAAGTGGACAGTCTGAGGGACTGTCCGTTCTATTGCTCTAGCTTATATACCTGGGTACATGGTCTGTGCATACTTTAGGGGAGGCCTACTGCTTCCCACAGGTGCTGTGCAATGGAAGGTTCTGGAAGGATTCTAAATATATCAACCAATCAGAATAATCATAAGTATTGTACGACTGCGCTGCAGTCGATTGTGCAAGATTGTGCCATAGTGGTGTGACTGCTCTGCAGTCCAATAAGATTAATTCCAGAGAGTGGTACAATTTCCAATCGTCAGGTGACTTGATAAACATAGGGTAATCACATGACTGATCACATGATCATCGGAGTACAAATTTGGAACTCCGACTTCGGACTTCCCCTTCAGGAAGTTGATTACCTAAGACCGGGCTGGTGTGGACCAGTCTTAGACACATGAGTCATGACCCAAGTTCTTAGGTTTGTGACAGTATCCCCTCTTTATGGGTTGTTATGCCGATTAACAACCTAGAGGTTACTTGACTTGGGTGCTCGTGGGTTTTGCTGGTGGAACTTTTGGACAAGGGTCTTGGCATGTTTCATTCCAGATGCTGGGAGCCAGGAGTTTTTGGAATTTGGGTAACCCTTCCACTTCACCAGATACTGTACGCCTCTCTTATTTGGAGAGAGTCTGGATTGGAGGACGGTTTCTACTTCATAGTGCTTGTCTTCTCCTTGGACTATTTCTGGGGGTGGTCTGGTGAAGTTGGGTCCATGGGCTGTAGTTTCTTTGTAGGGGGAGACAAGGGATATATGGGATACAGGGTGGATTCGCCAGGATTGTGGTAGTTGGAGTTTGCAATTTACTCCCCATGCAGATAGGACTTTGAATGGTCCGTGTCTTCTTGGGGCTAGTTTGGCTTTTGGGTGTGTGGTGTGGATGTTTGTTCCTTCTAGCCATACTTGGTCTCCGGGTTTGGGTTCATAGGCTGGTGTGGATATGTGGGTGTTTTTCATGACTTCAGCAGCAACTTTTAATGCTGCAGATACTTCGGTGCAGACCTGTTCTAGGGCACGAAGATGTTCTTCTACTGTGGGGATCTTGGATGCGAAGTTTACTGGTGGGATGAATTCTGGTTTGTAACTGTACCAGATCTTGAAGGGTGATTTTCCTGTGGTGCTATGTTGTCTTGCTGTAATGTCTACCACGGACGTTTGCCTGACTTAGGCCTCTTGGTGTGTGGCGATCCTTGAAAGTCGAAAGTTGTGGTTGGTGAAGGTCTGGGGATAGAAGGCGGGATGAGGTTGAAGACTCTCATCTCTCCCAAAATAGGCGTGAAGGTCTTCCAACTGGATGACGCCTGGGGGTACTACGTCGATGTGTTGCGCAGCAATATGCGCAGCTAACAGGAATGGAGTTCTCACCTTTGAGTAGGTTGAGAGACTATAGAGTGGAGAGGGTGCGCAAGTGAAGAAGAGAGTGAATATCCTATTTGCCTCCCTCCCCATAGGAGGGTTTTTATACTCTATGGTCCTACCCTGTCCATATGCGTAAAAGTGATGAGTACAGGCGTCCACAATATCGCGTTTTTACACACGCCTGATGTAAACTACCACTTCGAGATAGCCATAGGGCTTCTCTCACTCAGAAGGCGTATTGCGCCCACTATAGTACGTATCCCAACTACCGTAATAGGAAAACATACTACCATAATGTCATAACTGCTATAGATAAGGTCCTTACGTACTTATCTCGTTCCAACACTCCCCCTTGCTTAGTGCAGCTACTAAAGTGCGTCTAAGCAATTACCTAGCAATCTCACGAGCATTGGGAATGAGCATCAAGTGAGGGTTGCATAGGAGTCGATGAGACTATGGCTGTCTCTAACCCGTCTCATCAAGTTGTGAATGGCTATCATCAACGACATTCTTCCAATCTTGAAGTATGATTATTATGTTCCCATCAGGGACAGGACGTATGAACTCCCTTCTGGTAGTTCAATGAGAGGCTTAGAGCCAGATGTCTGCTTTCGGGAAGCGACATCGCACCATGTCTAGTTAGGTGATTCTGTCCTGTTCTATGAGGAGACAGTTGCTCGTTGTGCTCTTCATGAAGAAGAAACGATGGACACGGAGGACATAGAGAAACATGTGTTCCTCAGAGGTACAAAAGTTCCTTCATGCTTTCCATCACGAATCCCCATCATTGGACATGGTGTGTATGAGTGGCGAGTAGCCAAACTCTAGCCCTAGCTGTTCCCTGAATTTTAGGAATTTAATGTGACCCAGATTCTTAGTAAAAAGATCGGCGGGGTTCTCAGCTCCTTCAATGAAGAATAACTCTATCTTCTTTTCACAGATCACATCACGTATGTAATGGTGACGCAAATCAATGTGTTTGATCCGTTTCTCCTGAACAGGATTAGAAGATAAGAATATGGAGCCTTGATTATCTCCGCATAATGGAATAGGTCTGAGGTTTATTCCAAGCTCACTAAAGAGCGAGCGAATCCAGACCAATTGTCTGCTTGTATCACACAGCGACATGTATTCTGCTTCAGTGGATGAGAGCGCGATAGATTTCTACGCTCTAGAATTCCAGCAGAACACTCCATTAGCCATCTTTACTAAGTAGCCTGTAGTGGACTTTCTGGTAACTGGGTCAGAAGCCCAGTCAGAATCTGCGTATGCTATTATACCACCATCGCTTTTGCTGTCAAAGACTAAAGCATAGTTTGAGGTACCAAGTAGATAGTGGCAAATGTAAAGTGCACGCTTATAATGGTCCTCAGATGGATTGGCAGCAAACTGCGCCATCTTGGTAACAGCATAGGCAATATCTGGTCGCGTACCAATCATAATGTATAGGAGAGACCCTATCACTTGTTGGTATTGTCACGCCACCAGCAGGGCGACGTGCGACTCTGGGTTTACCAGCAGACGGCATAACGAAAGGACAAGGTCAAGGGGTCGTAGTCGCAGACGATGACTAAGGAGACTTGGATCGGTCGAAGGTGTACACTCGAAGAGGTGCAGCGAGAATGGTGATGCACAAGATAAGAGGATGGTCTTAAAGGCGCAGAGCAGAGTTCCCAAGGTACTAGCTGGTATTGCTAAGTAACTCAAGTCTGGGGACTTGAGTACAAAACGCTACTGGTATATATACAAGCAGGTACATAAGGTTCGTACCCAGCTAAGTCCGCTCTACCGAGGGTTCGGTGGTCTGTGCGCAGCCATGGAACCTACTAGAAGGTCACATGAGGCATTGCGCCATCTGTCATCATCGGTCTAGGTCAATCCAGGCCCAAGTCACGTGATCGGTGACGTCACAAGCCTAGGTTCTTCCGTAACCGTTCCCTAGCACCCGGAGATCCAGTGCGGCTGCTCATTGGGCTCCACAGAGTCTCTGCAGGGTCTGGCAGTATCTCTGGGCCATCATGCGCGCGGGCCGCACCTTCCGTGGTCGGGGTTTGTAACAGGTATGATGTGCGGAGCTCTGGGGTTGCAGTTCCCTTATTAGGGGATGGATGATACCCTTCCGGTAGTGGGGTAGGTACTGATTTGGCGTTAATCAGGTTAAAACGCTGCAGCACTTTCTGAAGGTAATCCTGCTGATCTATCAGGATTCTTCCCTTAGAATGTAATATGCACATGCATAGAAACTCTTTGGTATCACCCAGGTCTCTGCATTCCCATATCTCCATGAAGCGTTTCTTCAGGGATGCTATGTCCTTTTTACTTCTTCCAAGGAAAAGAACGTCATCGACATAAACAATAACAACAATTGTTTTGTCTTCATTCACAAACAGACCTGAGTCTGATTGAAGTCGTGTGCAGCCAAGGGTATTCATGGACTTGTCTAGCGCTCTCCACCAAGCGAGTGCAGCTTGTTTAAGTCCGTATATAGCTTTCCTAAGGTGCATGACTTTGTTTTGTTGGCTAGGGTCTTTAAACCCTTCAGGTTGCTCCATATAGAGTTCCTCATCGAGGTCTCCATAAAGAAAGGCAGTTTTGACGTCAAGTCCAGAGATGTGCCAATCCTTCAGCGCTACAAGCGCGAGCATCATCTGAACAGTCTCAAACCAGTACCACTGGCGAGAATATTTCGTCATAGTCTATGCCTTCAACCTGTGAAAAGCCTTTGGCAACTAGCCTGGCTTTCTTACGGCCATCTGACTTTAAGTCAAATACCCATCTATTCTTGATCACCCTTCTGCCTTGTGGTGGGTTAACAAGATCGTAGACCTTGCGTTTGCGAAGAGAGGCAAGCTCTTCTTGGCACGCATTACGCCACTCCTCCTGGGGTTCACTTGGCATTTTAAGAATGTCCCGATAGGTCCATTCGCGAATATTAGAGGTATCAGGTGACTCTAGATCCAATGGTGAAACTGCTTTGGCAAGCAGAAGATCTAGAAATTTGACTCCCCCTTCCTGAGCTAGGCGGATCAGAAGTTGCTGATCTACTTCGTCTGAATCATGCGGATTATCACTCTGTGCACTGGAAGAGTCAGGATCGGCTTGTTCAGGAATGTCACCTGAGGCCGTCTGACTCAGACGTGGACGCTGCTGGGAGCTACCCAGCTGTGGCTGTGTCAATTGTCACCATGTGCGAGTCCGCGCAATGTCTCGAATAATCGTAGTAGGAGGCCTATCTCCATAGACATTTTCAGGACGAGTAACTAGTTTCCTTGTACGCCCCGAGCGCCTAGGTTCACTAGGACCAGGTACTGGTTCAGGGGGTAAAGGCGGAGGTAGCTGCGATCCAATCCCTCTAGTGTGAGTACTAGGAGGGGGTCCAGCGGCCGGCTGGGGAGCGCTTCTCCCTTTGGTAATAGGGGGCTCAGGTGGTAGGTCATCATCATCACCAGGAGTGGTATGGTCTTTAGACAGCTCATGCGGAACTGTATCATCTAACTGAGTTACACCACGGGGCTCACGTCTAGGATTGTCTATTGGACACCTAGGAAATAGAGCTTCATCGAAGAGTGCCTTGTCTGAATAGAACAAGGTATTTGGCGTGCGCATGAAGACATCAGCCTTCATTCCAGGTCCTCTACCAAGGTAGATCATTAGCTCGCTTTTGGGAGAAAGTTTATTCACCTGGCAGGCTTCTGGAATATGTACATATGCGCCACAACCAAATACTCTAAGATGCAATATATCAGGGACTTCATTGTGTAATAGTTTGTAAGGAGTCTGCCATTGAAGGCGACTTATGGGGGTTCTATTGTAACAATGTGCAGTGTGTAGGACTGCAAATTCCCACCAACTCTGTGGTAAACAAGCATCAAGGCGCATAGCCTTAGCCTGAGCTTTGTCCATTATGGTGCGCATAAAGCGCTCAGCGTGCCCATTTTGCTGAGGCGTATGTGGCGCTGACTGTAGCACTGTAATGCCGGCATCCTTAAGCTGCTTTAGGAAAGCATCCGATTTATATTCACCGCCGGCATCAGACATCCATTCTTTTATGGTAGCGCTAAATTGGTTTTTAATTAGCGCAAGCCACTGCTTCAAAGCAGTAATAGCAGAGGCTTTGTCCCGTAAAAGAGTGATCCATGCAAATGAAGTATAATCGTCAAAGAAGACGATAAAATACTTGTATTTATGGTATGATGGTAAAGGGAAGCTTTTCAAATCAGAATGTATTCGATTGAAAGAGGCTTTAGCCCTTGTATCGGATGGAGGATGTAAGGCAGCAGGCATTTTGCCTTGCGCGCATCCAGGACAAATGTTATCAGAGGTGGGAATTATAATCCCTTCTGGGAAGCCCTTAGTGTGTTCCTTAGCTCGTCTCAAAACCTCTTTGGATGGGTGACTGAGGTGACGATGCATAAGGTCATAGTCTACATTGAGTAATGCAGACTGGTTCGCAATAAGCGACTCAGTTAGAGTGGATATAGAGGCATCTAGCCAATATAGAGATTGTCCGTGAAGAAGGGGTTTACATTGGACAATGGTCTTCTTTTTTACGTAGCAAGTTAATATGCTGCGAATTCCCCAAAACGCGCAAACCTTGCTGTAAGAAGACTCCCATCGATAGAAGACGCGTGCTCATTCTAGGAATGTATAGGACCAGATATACCCACGTGGTCACGAGTTTGTCTGCGATGTAATGCTCTAGCAAGACAGTTCCGGTTCCTTCAACATAGAGTGTATGAGCTGCAGTCTTTACGGGAATCTTATCAGACTTAGCAGTTGGCTTATAGTTGATGAAGTCACTAAGTTTATTAGTGAAATGTGCTGATGCTCCTGAATCAAGGAGCCACATATTTTTTGTACGCTCTAAACACTTAGCACATTGACTGAAGTACTCATTGTGCTCACACTCAAAAGAATCGAGGAGAGCGCTGCTAATATTGTACATTTTGAGTGACTTCAGGTACTACTACATGCGATTCTCGTAGATATACGGAACTATTACAGCTGCCCCATTTTTGATTTTTTGGGGGCGGGGCTAATACTGTAACGTTATCAGCATGTGGTGCGTTAAGTGAAGAAAAGACGTACTCTTCATCACATGATCCCCAATTGAGGATCTCAGTATCCGGCCCTGGTCAAGAAAGACTCCGGTGTCAAAGATCGGCCTATAGAGACCGAAGGAGAGACAAGGACATCGAAACGAGGGTCTGTTTCTTTGCCGTTATCTCTTAGGTACTGCTGATTGCTACGCCAAATGGATTCAATCCGTTCATTAGAACGTGATCGAGGAGGGAAACGGCTTTCGCCGGTAGTAGCCCACCTGACTGTTGCTTCGACAATGGAAGCCGGGTCGACGTAAGGAGGTGTGGGGGCACAGTTTTCTGTATCAGAACCCCCATCGCTTATCGTCAGATCCGATAAGTCAAGTTGGAGAGCATTAGAATGCTCACCAAATATCTCGGTGTCATCGAGGCCATCTATGTCCATTATTGGTTGTGCGCTGCCCAAAGGCTGCTGCGACATATCAATATCGAAATCAGAGTCATACTCTTCATCCATGAACTTTTCAATGCGAGGGCGCATCAGCGCGTCAACATCGGCGAAGCGCTGCTCAAGCGTCTTTACGGTCTGGACTGTAGCGGGTACATCCAGCCGTTCAGCGAGCGTCAATGCCTTATTGACCGAAGGGAAGAAGCCTGAAGTCCTCTGAGGGGAGGATGATTCGACTTCTGTCCTTGTGGAGACACCAGATGACCCAATATGAGTCACCTTGTGGGAAGTAGGGGGGGCTAGTGCGGCAACGGAGGCAATATGCGAGTGCTGTGGAGCACGGGCAGGTGCCTTGCCTTTCCCTTTAGCCTTGCCTCTTCTGGATCCACGTCCTCCACGCTGCCTAAAAGGCTGCTGCTGGTTGGACGGGCCGGGGGTGCTAGGCTGCTGCTGCGAAGAACCCTGCTTTGAGAAGCGAGGGTCATTGCGCTTCCGCTTAACGGCAGAAAGCTTCTGCGCGTTATGAGTGGCCTTATGCTGTCCGCGATTGGTCTCAGTCTCGTACTGGCTCTTGACACAAGCCGATACGGTAGCGAGCTGAAGATCTGCCAAGGCAAGATTATTGCACATGACAGGGATAAGGTGTTCCCATTTCTGGGGCAGAGCGGACATGGCAATGAGTGCCTGCAGCTGTGGGCGAATGGCAAGAGTGGTGGCGTTAGCACCAGTACCAACGGTGACTGCTCCAAGACGAGCAAAAGCGGCAGCCATCTTCTCGAACTGGGGAGCAGGATGCTGATTAGTGTTAAAGCGAATAGAGATGGCCTCTTTGAAGTCCTTGTAGATGCAGGGCATAGATACCGCACCGTACCGGTCTTTGACAGATTCCCAGAGAAGCTGGGAAGTATTGCCAGTAACTGCCTGCTGTATAGCAGGCGAGAGGCGAAGGGTAAGGTTACCCCTAGCCATCTCATCGCTTCGCATCCAAGCCGCTCTTTCAGCGGCATCGGCAACAGGAGGGACAGGGATGGTGCCAGCAACGTAGCCCCAGAGCCCTTGCGACATGAAGAAAGTGGTCATCTGCTTAGACCAGGTGGCCCAGTTAGAGCCATTGAAGATGGGGACAAGCGTAGTGAGTTGGGACAACATAGGTGTAAAAATCTGTTGGCTTTGAGAACGTCAGCATTGCGTTACAATAATAACAATACTGAGTAAGATAAAAAGCCAATATTAGTCCTGTTTTGACCCATAGGTCAATCCTATGTTGTGCGCTGGTCTTTGCAGTCTGCCAGTTAATCGCTAAGCCAATAGAACTGCTCAGCATCGCCCCAAGGTTATCATGTGCAGCGCCTCCAAATTAATGGAGGTTTACACATGGCCTTGTTTAGTTAGGCGAGAGGCCTAGTCTGTGTACTCCTTCAGAGCACAATATTGGGCTGTTATGAACCAGGGAGCCTCCTTGAGTCTAATGCCTACAACCGCACAAGTCCCTCTTTGCAAAGGCAACGTCGTGGTGGGTGATGACCACAAGGCGCAACTCTATCAAAGAGTGCGGCAGCAAACCCTGTAACAGGGCCCATAACCTGTTGCGCAGCAATACGCGCAGCTAACAGGAATGGAGTTCTCACCTTTGAGTAGGTTGAGAGACTATAGAGTGGAGAGGGTGCGCAAGTGAAGAAGAGAGTGAATATCCTATTTGCCTCCCTCCCCATAGGAGGGTTTTTATACTCTATGGTCCTACCCTGTCCATATGCGTAAAAGTGATGAGTAAAGGTGTCCACAATATCGCGTTTTTACACACGCCTGATGTAAACTACCACTTCGAGATAGCCATAGGGCTTCTCTCACTCAGAAGGCGTATTGCGCCCACTATAGTACGTATCCCAACTGTTGAAGCGCAGAACTAACGAGTGGAGGGTTAATAGCGAAGAGCTAGATAGACAAGTTACTTCAGAGGTAGAAGGAACTCTATTAGCACTACTACACACCTAGATAGACAAGTTCTATAGGAACGTCTGTAAGTAAAAGGTAGTGGAGAGTGAATAGGAATGCACTTACACTTCAGAGGTAGAAGGAACTCTGAAGTGTGAAGGCGTAAATAGCAGTCCTTATATACAGGACGCTTTGTAAGAATGGTCCGTGCGCACAGGTGATCCAAACACAATGCAGTTGGTCTGTGTGTCAGAGGGACAAACGCCATTGGAGGGCGGAGAACAATAACTGCCTAAAGCAGACAATACCGGTATCTTAACAATAGAGAACAATAAGAGTCTACACGTGACTCTGACAATAAAGATAAACAAAAGCGGTCCATAAGAGTCCGGCCGAGTCCAAATCAGTCTGTAAGGGACAGATACCATATTTAGTATGTGGGATGACTCAATCATATCCCACGAGACATGTGACTTGAATTAGTCACGTCTCAACACCAACTACTGTAATAGGAAAACATACTACCGTAATGTCGTAACTGCTATAGATAAGGTCCTTACGTACTTATCTCGTTCCAACACGATGTACTTAGCGTTCGCCCAGGAGGTGCTATTGATGATAAAGAAGGAATGATATGGGGAGTGTTGAAGTGCAGAACTAACGAGCGAAGCGTTAATAGCAAGAGAGCTAGTAGAGACAAGTTAACTTCAGAGGGGAAGTAAACTCTATTACAACTGCATACCTAGTAGAGACAAGTTACTATAAAGGAACGTCTCATGAGTAAAGGTAAATAAGAGAAGTAATAATAAAGGGACTTACACTTCAGAGGGGAAGTAAACTCTGAAGTGTAGAGGCGAAAACAGCAGTCCTTATATACAGGACGCTTAGCTAAGAATGGTCTGTGCGCACAGGTGATCCAAACACAATACAGGTGGTCTGTGCGCCAGAGGGAGAAATGCCATTGGAGGGCAGAGAACAATAGCTGCCTAAAGCAGACAATACCGGTATCTTAACAATGAAGAACAATAAGAGTCTACACGTGACTCTAACAATAAAGATAAACAAAAGTGGTCCGTAAGAGTCCGGCCAAGTCCAAATCAGTCCATAAGGGACAGATACCGTATTTAGTATATGGGATGACTCAATCATATCCCACAAGACATGTGACTTGAATTAGTCGCGTCTCAACAGGGAGGCTACACGGTCGTTGCGATATAAGTGTACTTGATAAGCTGTGACGTCTGCAGGGAAGTCCACTGATCCGCGAAGGGACAGGTAAGGATAAGTCACGGGGATCCCTGGTCTAAGGGGATATACCGGATGACTCACTTAAGAGGGGGGGCCTCTTAGCAAAGATGAGTAGATGGTGGTGGTATTGGAAGAAGACCAAGATGCCGCTCTTGGTCTTCACACTACTCTACTTATACAGGTACGCGCGGGCTTTGAAGCACCGCTTGAATACTACTAGCCAATAGCGTAAGTACCATGAACCCTAGTACAGCTATCCTAGTATGAGTCACTACGAGTCATCCGAGGTCCGATCCGTTATCGTACAATCACATGTGCCGGAGCTTACCCGGCTGACTGATCTCACAAGTCCATGACGATATACTGCTGACGGTGGTGTCATAGCCGATGCGTCAGTGTCCACTTCCCAGCCCGAGGCGCCGATCGATCTGGAACGTAACACTTGCATTGTGTGCAAATTCCATGAAGGGTATTAGTTCTACCCAGTTATCGACTTGAAAGTTGCAAAAGACACGAAGGTACTGTTCTAGTTCTTGGTTAACTTGTTCTGTTTCTCCATCTGTTTGTGGGTGGAATGCTGTGGACATGGTTGACTTGACTCCAAGTTTGTTCCAGACTTCTTGAATGACTTTTGACACGAATTGTGGGCCTCTATCTGATATAATTTGTCATGGTAGGCCCATTCATCTCCATATTTGCTCTAGGTATAACTTGGATGTTTCTTCGGCTGTGATAGTTTTGTTACATGGGGCAATTATTGTTGCTTTACTGAGGCAGTCCACTACTATGAATAGTGAATCATATCCTTGGGATGTGGGGAGGTCTGTGATGAAATCCATGGTGATTATTCCCCATATGTCTGTGGGTATTTGGTTTGGTTGCAGGGGTACTTGGTTTCTTGGTTTAACCTTGGTTGCTTGGCATGTAGCACATCCGTCTACATAGTTCTTGACAAAGGTGGACATTCCTGGCCACCAGAATTCTTGTGATACTAGTTCGTAGGTTTTCCATCTTCCTGGGTGTCCTATGGCAAGGTGATCGTGGTATTGCTTGACTATCTCTCTATGGAGGTCTTTGTTCTTGGGGACATATACTTGTCCTTTATACAGGATGATTCCATCTTCCAAATTCCAGTCTTCTAATCCCTTTGTAAGGGAACGTGGGCCATTTTTTAGAAGGGTTTCTAAGGCAAGGGTGACTTCATTGTTGTCATGGACGCATATATTTATTTCCTATTTTTCTGTATTGTTATGGAATTATTTAAGGAAGATATAGAGGGCCAAAGTATGAGACATTGTTAGTCACATGCTGCCAATCATGTGCACCCTTAAGCACATGACCCTGGGACAGTTATACCCTTAACGGGACAACCCGATCAGGTCACATTCCATATACGTATGGACTCACTTGATTGGTAGATAAGGAAGGAACACTCTAGATAGTTCTAGACCTCACTTAGTAGTTTATGCTTACTCGCTGTATTAGGTTTTACTCAGCAAGATAAGGCATCGTGTCAGCACTATGACTAGTGCATCAGTCAGCACAATAGATAGAGCTATTATTAGACAAGACGCATCAGCTCCTGAGTCATGGAGTCTTACTGTACACTTAGTAATAGTGTTTAGACTCAGTTTAAGCTCAGCTCCAGTAGCATATATAAACTTCCCTGTAGCATCCTGAGTGGAACCAAGTTGTCCTCTTGGTTCTCCACTCAGGTGCGTATTCCATTGTACTCCTTACTCTCCCAATCTGAACTTGTCCTCTTGGTTCTCCACTCAGTGTGCCACCGCATGATCACTGACAACTTGAATCCTTGTATAAAGGTTCTGCACCATTGTTGTTACGGTTTCGCCCGTAACTGACTCCCTGAACACCCCTGCAAGACCTCGGAACACTGCCGTGAAGCGATCACGTGCTGAATATGCCGAAGAAGAGGTTGAAGTTATGAGACTTGTGGCTGAACACGCCCAGCAACCAGCTAAGTCACGTGACCTTCCCACCTACCTTGGAAACGCTCAAGAATATTGGGAGTAGATCACGTGATCTTACATCAAGCACCCGTCACGTGACCCTGGCACATGACCTGGCTAGACTTGCACCAGAAGGGTCCAGATGAGCTTGTGCCTGGACTGGTCTCGAATGCCTCATGTTTGTGATGACTCGTATGTGACTGATCAATTGTGCCTTGATTCTGATGTGTTGTGCAACGTTCGTGTTCTGATTGGATGGAAGCAGCACTCATACAGCTGCGGATGATTATCTCTGACTCATACCTTTGCGCCTTACTGCCATTGGTTGATTGTTATCTCTGACTCGATTGTAACTCACTCCTAGGATCCGGATATTAGGGTTTCGGAGTTCCAAGCTGGGGTTCAAACCTCCTTGGACATGTATATAGGCTCTGGCTTATGGTCGCTGAAGACCTAAGCTTGACTTCTTGGATTATACCACCCAAACGCCTTGCCTCTCCTGCGCTGTCTTGCCAGTTGAGTGCTGAATAGACTTTGGTTGTCAACTCCTAGTCCTTAGCTGGTGAATCGCCGTAAGGCCTCACATCCATTCCTTTCCGCTCTACTCTTGCCGTTCGAGGAACGTGCTGCACCATCTCCTTAGTCACGCTGTCTTGCCGACTACTCTTGTCATATCTACTTCGACCTACTCTCTTCATAACCCTTTGCATCCTTTGGGCAACATTACTACGACTCATTTGCGAGCTAGTAGAAGATCGAGTACGTGACTTCGACATATCTGGTGATCGCTAGGTCGTCTTGGTAGCCTTGTCCGCAGTACAAGAAGAACATCTGGTGGAACGTTACAATTGTCCACTCTGCCGTGACTGCACGCTTGGTGTGTGATTTATCTCTGCATTAGGTTTGGGTGTGTTCACCTGACAGTTCATCTTCACTTCACACTTGGACTTAGCATAGTGAGGTGTCATACCGCTACATTAGGACAAGTTCCTCTTCACACTCTTGAGCCCTCTATGCTCACCAGTCCCCTCATTATCCCTTAGGTGGTTGATGACCATCAGTCCCTTGTATTACCCACCTCACTCTTTGCCTGGGGACCTCCACATGCAGAATCTGTGCATTCGTGGTACAACTCTAGTATCCATAAAATTGGCATAGATTGTGCTTGCCTTTATTGGGTCTATCTGGTCATCAGTAGACGCCTCTGGGTACTGGCTGCAGAACTGGTCACCATGCCAGATAAGCTGCAGTTAGACATTGAGCCAGCCAGGCCTAACCTGCAACAGCTGTATGTGTAGTAACCAGAAAAGTTTGAGAGCGCTTTGGCGTGAGAGGCAGCCAACAGGTCGAGAAGACTGAGGCAGACAGCCTTGTGGCTCTATACATATCCTTACCCCATTCCTGAGCTTTCTGTTATCACCGCAGCCTCGTGCAGTGTGAAACACCACTGTGTATCGGTCTTGCTTGATCAGATCTCTCCAATCACCTTCGAGTTAGCATTGCATGCTTGTTGTATCCCATCGTCTAAATCCACCTTCACATACTTTCAAACTGCCTCGCATATTTGCAAACATACACACCCGCCTTTGTCGTCTCTTCATGTCACGATCCAATCATGCCATCAGATCCTTCCAGTTTCACATTCCATCTTCTGTTGCTTCTAGAATTCTGCTTTGAATATTCTTCAGAAAGTTCTCACTTCTGCTTCTATGTTTCAGGTTTTGCTTCATTTTCCACCATAGTGCTTCTAGTGTTCCAGAGTTCTGCTTCTTGTCCCTGCCAGCTCACAGATTGATCTATATCTAGATTGGAGTTTACCTGTCTCTGAGAAAAGCACAGGAAATACTAGAAAAATAGGATTCTTGTACAGTACTTAAGGAACCTGTAGAGTAACCTGTATTCTTCATTCTAGTCTTGTGTCTTGTTGTGAATCATAGGCTGTTCCATTCCACTGCAGTGTGCAGGTGGTCTTACCCTAAGTGCTCTGCCTAGCTATATAGGTGGGACTCCGCTTGGTTGCTCAAGCCCGAAGCTCTGTCAAGCTATATTGACGGCACTCCTCTTGGTGGCTCAAGACAGTTGGCATAGCAGGAGAGCCCCTGCATCGGAGATTATTGACTGTTGACTGTCTAGGACTCACTTATGACTAAGTGGTAGTGTCGCGGACGTGAGCCCACCTCTAGGATCGTAACATAAGACTAGAACCATCCCCTACCGACTCTTGCATGGTTCGCAGAGTTCGGGCCCATCATTTTCAGAGATGTCACTGCTGACGTAGGAGGCGCGATTCACCATGGCCTACTAGGAAGACGTTTCCTGTTGACCCCCACGGAGATGCCATTGCGCTCCCACCCCACCTGTGCGGAACAGGAAGACACACAGAGACCCGCAGTTCACAGCCCCAAGACCCCGTCGGTATTAATAGCCCAACCACACAGACACAGACCATGACTCCTGATGCTGTCGGCAAGCCGGAACCACACAGAGACCCAGAGACCCAGACCCCATCAGTATTCATAGCCCGACCACACAGAGACCCAGAACCCTCAACGAGGACCAACGGAACCAGACCCCACAGATCCGCAGATTGGAGAGCAGAGCTCTCAACCACCCCAGAGACTTGGAGAGCTGCGCTCTCACCCCTGAGATCCCCGTTATGTCGCTCGTCCCACCACCCCATCCATCACGAAGCCCGTTTAGACCGTACAGTCCCTGCGTAGCATCGTCACCCTCGATTGTGGTTGAGAATGACGCTGAGAACGATCTGTCCCCATCTCTGTTGATAAGTGACCCCTGTGCACTTAGCGGCTCAAATGGACATGCAGATAACGGACTGCTTTAGATAAGATATATTGGACTCTTGTAGATTAGATATTATGATCTGTACAATCTCGGACCTCTTGTATCTCCTTATCTATGACATCACTTATGTATATGACATCATGGACTCCTCTGGATTGTCCTTGTACTACGTCTTTATACTTTCCTTTGTCTTATCTTTATTGTGATGTCACTATGATATCATAGTCTGGACTTCTCTTGTTCTATACACCTTGTTCTCCTGAACAGTACACTCCTTTGTCTCTTTGTAGAACAATGCGCTCCTTGTATTTACTGTGACTCTGTGTTACTAGCGTCACCCCCTGTAGCAGTATAAGTAGAGTACTTTGTATGCTCTGGCACATTGTTGCGTTAGGTCCTGTCCTAACGATACTCGACTTGAGCGGCGACAGAGTGGCTCGATATGCTAGGGGCGACTTAGTGAGTATGGATACACGCCTTCAGCAAGGACGTGATCGTAGTGAGCACTGGGGCGAGATCCACCAGGCGTACAGTTCGTCGAGCAACTTCCCCGACGAGGGGTAAGCGCACTAAGAGACAGAGAGAGAGAAAGAGGCAGACGAGGAGAGAGGAGAGAAGCGCGATGGTGATTCAAGAAGACCAAGCTGGAGGGCTCGGTCTTCGTGCAGCCCAGTAGATATACAATTGACGAGGAGCTTTGAAGCTCCTCCTGAATGTAAAGTACCCAGTAGCGATAGTAGCTCGAACCCTACTACAACTGTCCTAGGTGTGAGTCAAGTCCGATACAGGATACATGTGATAACACAGCCGATAAGGCTGACTGAGACAACTGTCCCTGACTAATACTTGGGTAGTCAGAACCCCACAAGCCTCCGATCCGTACTAATGGGTCCGATCGCAACATCACCCCCTTTTCAGGTGCGACGCCCCGACGCTCCAAAACCTTCCTCCTTGTACCTGATCCGCGTGCGCGATGGTTGTTCCCCGATCTTCCTTCCCCTGCGAGTCTTCTTCTTCTTCGTCAACTTGTAGTCCACCATGGTGCCCGCCTCGTCCTCGATGCGCTCTATGGCATTGGCCATCTCCAGCCGACGCCGACTGCCCGTTACCTTGCCCGAGATCTCTCCTAACGCGGCGATGAGGTCGTCGATCCTCTGGTTGATGCGCTCCTCCTCTCGCTGGGCGAGACGGTAGCGGTGGACCTCGGCGGTCAGGGAGAGGTCATGCATGGACTCGAGGCAGCGATCAACGCGCGCCCGATCCTCGAAGGCCTCGGTGAAGAGGGCCATGTCCGCCGCGGGGTACATGGGCTTTGCGCCATAACTGTAATGGGGGGCGGCGTAGAGGGGACGTGCGTACACTTTGTCTGACTCATCGATGATGCCCATGATCAGGGGATCGGGTCCCATGATGACTTGGTGGTAGCGGGCCTCGCGTTCGATCCCGTCGGGGGATGTGATGCGAAACGGGATGTAGTCCGCTCCCTTGTTGGCCTTAAAGCCGGCGGGGACGCGGGTGTTGACGACGGCGAGGGGTTGATGGGTGGGACCACCCAGCACTCTGAGGTCCCGCTTATACATAGGGGATCCATCGGTGTTGAGAGTGTAGGGGGTTTCTCGGGGGTTGTCAGTGTCTGTGGTGGACAGAATGTGAGGGTGCGTAGCTGGGTAGTCGGCGGCTGTGTCCTCGTCCAGAGCGCCCCAGTCAGAGCCAGGCGTCGCCGCTGCCTCAGCTCTACCAGCCTCAGCTGTGCCCTCCGCAGTTGTTCCTCCTTCCAAGCCCTCGCCACCTCCTTCCATGGCCGCACGGGCCCGAATTCGGTGTGGTATCTGGATAGGTTCAACGTCACCATGTCTGTCAAGACGTTGAACAAGGCTATCTGCGGCCTCGCCCTCGAGTAGGGCACACTCTTCTTCTTTGGTGGTTGCCTCGTTGGTAAGAGGCTGCGCACTGGGGGAGTCGGCAATGCCTCCGACTGTCGGATTGGGGAATGCGCTGAGGACGGCGATGGCGTCCTCGCGGGTCGCGGGCCCATGGGTAGTGGATAGGGCTTTGGTGGCGGTGTCAATGGTGGTCTGCGAGGGGAGTGTAACGTTCCACCGGACGTTCCTTCTTGTACTGCGGACAAGGCTTTCGAGACGACCCAACGATCACCGTGATATGTCGAAGTCACGTGCTCGATCTTGTACTAGCTCGATAACGAGGCGTAGTAGGGCAACCCAAAGGATACAAAGGGCGATGAAGAGAGCAAGTCGAAGTTGATGTGAATGAATGGTCGGCAAGACAGCACAACCAAAGGAGAATGGTGCAGCACGTTCCTTGAACGGCAAGAGTAAAGCGGAAAGGAGAGGATAGGGGCCTTACGGTGATCCCTCAGCTAAGGACGATTCAACAGATATATAGGCACCAAAGGTAGCTATCAGCACACAACTGGCAAGACAGCGCAGAAGTGGCACTACAGTGGGTGGTATAATCCAAGAAGTCAAGCTTAGGTCTTCAGCGACCATAAGCCCCAGTCTATATACACATCCAAGGAGGTTTGAACCCCAGCTTGGAACTCCGAAACCCTAATATCCGGATCCTAGGAATGAGTCACAGACGAGTCAGAGATAACAATCCACCAATGGCAGTAAGGCGCAAAGGTATGAGTCAGAGATAAAGATCCGCAGCTGTATGAGTGCTGCTTCCATCCAATCAGAACGCAAACGTGTACAATCCATCAGAATCAAGGCACAATCGATCAGGCACATACGAGTCATCACAAACATGAGGCAGTCGAGACCGGTCCAGGCACAAGCTCATCTGGACCCTTCTGGTGCGAGTCTAGCCAGGTCACGTGCCAGGGTCACGTGACGGGCGTTTGACGTAAGATCACGTGATCTACTCCCAGTATTCTTGAGCGAATCCGTGGTAGTTGGGAAAGTCACGTGACTTAGCTATTTGTTGGGTAGTCCACGCCCCATATCCCATAACTACAACCTCTTCTTCGGCTTCTTCAGCACGTGATCGCTTCACGGCAGTGTTCCGAGGTCTTGCAGGGGTGTTCGGGGGAACAGTTACGGGCGAAACCGTAACATTACCCTCTCTTCTGAAACAACGCCCACGTTGTCGTAGGACGTTTTCGGTGGTGTCCATAGCGGGATGATAGGAAATATCGCGTTTGAGGAGTTCGCCAGCTATTTGATTAGCAGCGCGGTCGAGTTTTTGAACTTTGAAGCCTTCGTTTTTGTCCTTGGCTTCTTGCAGGGCGTATTCCGTTGCCCGCAGTCTTCGTTCCAGGGAGTCAATGGTTTCCCGAGGTTTTCCTTCCTCAATCTTCTTCTTGACCCAGGAGCTCCAGTCGTCGTATCGTTTGACGAGCTTGGCATCCTGGTTGCGGTAGGCGGCAGCGCGACTGATGGAAAGGTCTTCCCATAGACTGACCAGCTGATCTTCGCTCAGCGGTACGGGAGACGGGTGTTGTATCGGCTTAAAGCCAATGTCGGAGATGGGGGACGGCAAAGGAGTGGCAGCACGTCTCTCTGGTGTGGGTGGCAGCACGACCGTTGTCGGCGCATGTCTTGTTGTCGGGGCATAAGTGGCTCTGTCGCTTGCGTAGACGGTCTTGACGGTATGGGATCTTCCGCGATTATCAGCTCGCGGCGGAACAGCGCGCGGCATCGGGGAATTCCTTCGGTTATCAGCTCGCGGCAGGTCAGCGCGCGGCACCGAATTGTCGTCGTTGTATTCTTCCATCCATGACCGGTGTCGGGGCGAATCCTGATTTGGGCAATTCCTCCGAGTATGTCCGGTCTGCCAGCAATGGTGGCACTTAGCTTTGGTTTGGGCTCGCGCCCTTCCAGCGGTTAGGTCCATGGCGTCGGGGTTGCTTTGGTAAGCAAACCATCCGGTGTTCTCCGCAGCTTGCGCCTCTTGCGCGGCGTCGGCTTCAGCACTCCCCCAGGAGGCAGGTGTCGGGTCAGGAGGTGGCGGGGTATAGAACGTTTCAGGTCCATCCCATGTTGCAGCTGGCGTTGTGAACGTATTGGGACCATCCCATGCTTGTTGCTCTTGCAGGGTGTCCACGATGTAGTCGACGGCTTCCGGGTCTTGATCGTATAGATCCCAGGTTGCCTCTACCAATTTTTGCACTTGCGGTGTCAGCACGCTCTTCTTAGCGGCCCGCTTCTTCTTCTTCGAGGTTCGCTCCTTATCAGCACACGTCCTGCGCGGCGGAGGTACCCTCTCTTCAGGTTCCTTGACGTCGTACGCTGTCTCATAGTAGTCGTCGACCAAGTCTTCCTGGCTGTATTCTTCAACGTATTCTTCAGCCTCGTCAGGCGATTCTTCTTCTGTCGCCTTATCATCTGCAGACAGAGAGGGAGGAGGAGACACTTCCCAATCATCAAGATGTCCCTCACGACGGTTGCCAACAGGAAAATCGTAGCCTGGGTCGCGTTCGTCTTCCGGGTCTTCAGCACCGGGCACGTCTTCGTCGTATTCTTCTCTCGCGTCGTCACGCGGCACAAATTCGTCCATGAATCTCCCGATTACGTCTTCGAGGAGCATGTCGTCGTCGTCATCCATGCCCTCCTCGCGCCATTGTTCGATCTTATAGATCATATCGCGGGCCCAGCGATCAACTGGCGGTCGGATCAGGGACAGGAATATCGTCGTATATTGGTACTGTGAAAATTGGGGACTTAGCTGGTATCGCCATTCGTCCCACGCCTTAACAAATCCGTCGGCTTCCTCAGGGTCGCCTTCGAATAACACCGGCAGAGCAGCGCGGTCTTCAGAGCGTCCGTAGATGACCTCCGGTTCGTAGTATTCGTCTTCAGCCACTGGATCAGGGTTGGCATCCCTTTCTTCATCGTCATCGTCAGCCACTGTTTGGGAGTTGGCCTCTCCATATTCTTCGGCAGCCACTTCTTCGGAGTTGGCATCTCCCTGGTCGGCATCCTCAGCGAGGACTTCTTCAGCACGACCGATTGCGCCCATGCGCAGCTCCTCTTCCGATTCTGTTTCAGACTGTTCGTCGTCCTCCTCGGCAGGGTCAGCGCGAGCGAGGTTAGAGGGAAGGAATAAACGTCTCTTGGGTTCCTCTACAGCACGAGGGAATTCTTCTTCCTCGGCAGGACCGTATTCTTCGTCCTCCTCGTACTCGTATTCCGAGGGGTGTTGCTCTTGATGGCGCGCCGATATGGCATAGCGCAGGTCTTTTCTGTCTTGAGACTCCTGTTCTTCAGCACAGCTCTCGTAGCCGGCACAGAGGTCTTCGTCGTCGTTGACATAGTTCTCCAAAATAGCGTATCGTGACATATTGGTGACGGAAGGGTAGAAGAAGCTTGACTTAATGTAACGTTCCACCGGACGTTCCTTCTTGTACTGCGGACAAGGCTTTCGAGACGACCCAACGATCACCGTGATATGTCGAAGTCACGTGCTCGATCTTGTACTAGCTCGATAACGAGGCGTAGTAGGGCAACCCAAAGGATACAAAGGGCGATGAAGAGAGCAAGTCGAAGTTGATGTGAATGAATGGTCGGCAAGACAGCACAACCAAAGGAGAATGGTGCAGCACGTTCCTTGAACGGCAAGAGTAAAGCGGAAAGGAGAGGATAGGGGCCTTACGGTGATCCCTCAGCTAAGGACGATTCAACAGATATATAGGCACCAAAGGTAGCTA
This sequence comes from Lactarius akahatsu, assembly GCA_021524915.1. Lineage (NCBI taxonomy): Eukaryota > Fungi > Basidiomycota > Agaricomycetes > Russulales > Russulaceae > Lactarius > Lactarius akahatsu. Next base: position 490,595 of record JAKELL010000025.1, read on the forward strand.
TCAGCACACAACTGGCAAGACAGCGCAGAAGTGGCACTACAGTGGGTGGTATAATCCAAGAAGTCAAGCTTAGGTCTTCAGCGACCATAAGCCCCAGTCTATATACACATCCAAGGAGGTTTGAACCCCAGCTTGGAACTCCGAAACCCTAATATCCGGATCCTAGGAATGAGTCACAGACGAGTCAGAGATAACAATCCACCAATGGCAGTAAGGCGCAAAGGTATGAGTCAGAGATAAAGATCCGCAGCTGTATGAGTGCTGCTTCCATCCAATCAGAACGCAAACGTGTACAATCCATCAGAATCAAGGCACAATCGATCAGGCACATACGAGTCATCACAAACATGAGGCAGTCGAGACCGGTCCAGGCACAAGCTCATCTGGACCCTTCTGGTGCGAGTCTAGCCAGGTCACGTGCCAGGGTCACGTGACGGGCGTTTGACGTAAGATCACGTGATCTACTCCCAGTATTCTTGAGCGAATCCGTGGTAGTTGGGAAAGTCACGTGACTTAGCTATTTGTTGGGTAGTCCACGCCCCATATCCCATAACTACAACCTCTTCTTCGGCTTCTTCAGCACGTGATCGCTTCACGGCAGTGTTCCGAGGTCTTGCAGGGGTGTTCGGGGGAACAGTTACGGGCGAAACCGTAACAGGGAGGGAGCAGGAAGACATTGTTCGAAGGAAGACAGGGTGAGAGGTGGTAGCAGGGGTTGCTGGGATACTCAGCTTGCAGCGGGTTCCCTTTATGTGTGTCTCCCTTGCGGGGTTCAATGTTTTGAAGTCCCGGATGGCCTGGTCGGTGAATACTTCGCTCCGGTCGACCCACTGATTTTCCGAGTCGGGGTATCCCTTCCATTTCACGAGGTATTGGAGCTTCCGCGTTCGCCCGAATCTCCGGGAGTCTAGAATCTTCTCAACCTTGTATTCCTCTTCGCCGTCTACTAAATCTGGGGGTGGGCGTCGATAATTGGGCCCATGTGTTGCAGTCTCGTGATATCTGGTGAGAAGATCGGTGTGGAACACCAGGTGGATGCTCCACTGTGTGGGAAGTTCGAGGCGATAATTGACAGGGGACATCACCTCGGTAACCCGAAAGGGGCCGTGTCTCTTGGGCGCAAGCTTCGTGGTTGGCTGATTGGTCCGCAGGTGGTGTCCTTCTAACCACACAAGGTCGCCTTCCTTGTATTTGGGCGTATCCTTGTGTTTGACCCATGACTTTTGGGCCTTGATAAGGAGTGCTTTGGCTTGCGCTCTGGCTTCTTGGAATTGATCGATCCGTAATGCCACTTGGGGTATGGGTGATGGCCTATCGATCCAATCAGCATGCGGATTGTACCCCATTAGGAGGTAGAAGGGGGACTTCCTCGTGGTCTCATGGGGCCAGTTATTATGCATGAATTCTGCTATGGGAAGGTAGGCCGCCCAGTTATCTTGACGCTCGTTGGCCCAGAAGCGGAGGTATTGTTCTAGCCACTGGTTGGTCTGCTCTGATTGTCCGTCCGTTCGAGGGTGATAGGCAGTGGAGACGTTCTGTGAGATTCCTAGGATTTTGCAGAGTTCGCGTGTGAATTTAGATGTGAAGCGGGGGTCTCTGTCGCTGATAACCTTAGAGGGGAGTCCGAATCGCAGGAAGACATGCTTAGCATAGAGGGCAGCGGTTCCCTCCGCCGTGATCTCCTCCTGGCATGGGATGAAGATGGCAGCTTTTGTGCAGTCATGGTCGGTGATGGTGAGGATCGAATCGAATCCTTGTGATCGAGGTAGTTTGGTGATGAAGTCGAGTGCGATGGTCTCGAATGGGAGTGCCTCTGGGTTCGGATAGATTGGAGACAGCGGTGCTCGAGTTGGTCGGTTATTTGCCTTGTGTCTTTGGCACTCGGCGCACCCTTTCACGTAGTCTAGTACGTCTTGGACTAGGTTTGGCCACCAATAGGAGCGCTTTACCAGTTGCGAGGTTTTGTTGATGCCTGGGTGTCCGTAAACCGGTGGTGTGTGGTGAGCGGAAATGATACTTCTCTTGTCATAGAGTCCGCCTGTTACTACCTGCCTTCTGTCCTTGTACCAGGTGCCTTCGATCTTCTTTAAGCGGTGTGGGTTGATCCATGGGCGGAGGAAGTCCTCGTCTTGGTGGTATACCGCGTCTGGTTTCTCCATTTCGTCAGGTCCTATTGTCAGGGTGGTCGGCATGACCGTTTCGACCTGTGTGGCTCGGATGAAGAGCACATCGGGGAGGATGGTCACATCCTGGTTGTCGTTGTCTCCTCGATCGTAGTCTGGTCGTCGGGAGAGTGCGTCTGCCCTTCCGTTTGCTGTGCCCTTGATGTGGTGAATCTCAAAGTCATATTCAGAGAGTTCGAGTACTTCCCGTGCGATGTGCCGGCTTATTCGTTGTGGAGAGCGCCAGTATTGCAGGTTAAGGTGGGCGGAGAATACTTTCGTTTTGTGTGGCGATCCTGCGAGCAAGGGGCGCCAGTGGCGGAAGGCCTTGACAATGGCGAGCAGTTCAAGGTCGTAGATGTCATAGTTTCGCTCCGCTTCGTTGAGCGTCGCCGAGTAGTAGCCTATGGGGTGTCGTTTACTGTCCTCTTTGCGTTGTAGTAGTACGGCACCCACCGCGAATCCGGAGGCGTCTACCTCTACCTCGAATTGCTCTTTGGGATCTGGGTGTGCTAGTACTGGTTTGCTTGTGACTAGGTCTTTAAGCTTAACGAAGGCATTGTCTTCTGCTTGTCCCCACACCCACTCCGTGTCTTTCCGTGTTAATCTGTTCAGGGGTCATGCGTGTGTGGCGAATCCCTTGATGAAGAGGCGGTAGAAGTTGCAGAATCCAAGAAAAGATCGGACTTGCTTGACTGTGGTGGGCGTTGGCCAGTCGCAAATGCCGGCGACTTTGACTGGGTCCATGCGAGTCACCCACTTTTCAAGGATTACCCCCAGGTAATCAATGGACGGGGCATGGAAGATGCATTTCTCTGGCTTGAAGTACAAGTCAAGGTCCTTTGCAACTTGGAGTATGTCACGTACGGCTGCGATGTGGCCTGCCATGCCATTCCGTGAGGCGATGCCAATGTCGTCCATGTACACCCGGATTGTGGTGCCCAGTTTTTCGTGTTTGAGGATGGCAGGTCCGCAGGTGTAGTCCATCATCTCCTGGAAGGTAGCTGGCGAGTTGGTCAAGCCGAAGTACATCACCAGTGGCTCGAAGTGGCCATAGTGCGTTTTGAATGCGGCCTTTTCTTCGTCTCCCTCTTTCATGCGAATGTTGTTGTAGCCTTGGCGGACGTCGAGTTTGGTGTAGACGTCCGCGTTGCCCAGGTCCGTGATGAGCTCTTGTATGAGTGGTAGTGGGTATTGATTACGTACGGTAAACAAATTGATTTTTCGATAGTCCTGGATGGGGCGTAGTGTGCCATCCTTCTTCTTGACAAAGAAGAAGGGGGAGGCGTAGGGGGACTTGGATGGTCGGATGTACCCCTTCGCAAGCTGTTCATCGAGGAATTTCTTGAGGGCGATGTCTTCGTCGCGTGACATAGGATAAATTTTGCAGTCGATAGCGTCAGGGGCTCCTTCTTTGAACTTAATGGCATGGTCCCAGGGCCGCGATGGTGGGAAGCGGTGGGATTCTTCTTCGCTGAATACGCTGGCGAAGTCCGAGTATTCTTCCGGGATTTTTGTGGCGTTGGTGTATTGCTTGGCCTCTATGGCCAGATCAGTGGCGGTAGAGCGTAGCCTGGCCTTTTCCCAGTCGTCGTAGAATTGGCTGACGACGTGACGTTTTTCTTCTTCTGTGAATTCGGTGGGAGCGAATGCGATGGTCACGCCGTGTCGGCGGTCTATGGGATGGGTGGTGCGGAGGACCACCGGGTAGGCGTCTTCTTTGATGACAGCATGCTGCCAGCTGATCTGTGGTTCGTAGGCTGCCAGCCAGGGGTATCTGAGGATGATGTCTTCGTCTCCAGTGTTGGTGATGAGGAAGCGCATTGTTTTGTGCGCTCCTTTGGTTTGTACGTCGAGGTCTGCACAGTGTGTGATTAGTCCTGCTTTGTTTTCAGACTTGTCGATGTTCCATATCTTTTTGGGAGTCTCTAATTCTTGGAGACCGATCCCCATTCGCCTCGCGAACGCGGGTTTGATGAAGCTGTCTGTAGCTCCCGAGTCCACTAATGCTTTTACTTTGGCCATGTTGTAACTTGTTTGGACGGACACTGGAATTCGTAGCGATCGAAAGCGTGTGATTATTACAGAGTTACAACGGAGCGCCCTCACCCAGGCCGATGGGTTCAGGCGTTTGGAAAACCCTCTCTCCCCCACAAGTCTTGGAGAACCAAGTCTTTTACTTCGTCTGGTGCTCCAGCTACTCCTTGAAGCCATTCCTGGGCCTGTTGCTGTGGTGTTTTCGTCGCGCGTGCTTGCACTGGTTGTTCTTGGGCGTGGTAGTCGGTGTCCGACTTCCTGCTGCTGCTCTCCTGTGCATTGCCGCGATACTGTGGGCAGTCGCAACTGAAGTGTCCTTTTTGGTTACAGGTGTAGCAGATCACTTCCCTTGCGTCTCGGGGAAAGCCCCTTCCTCTGCCTCGCCCTCTCGGGCCTCCTCTTGGTGGGTACGGTGGTTGTTGGCGGTTGAGCACGTATTCTGCCCCAGCAAGTCTTCCTTGGACGTCTTCTGCGTTTGCCCCCCGGGCTCGCGCTCTATCCATGGAGGTGTCCATTGCGTTGGGGTATTGGTGATGGGGTAGATTTCGTGGTGTCCATCCGCTTTGAGGGGGGCCCCACCCACTAGAGCGTGTGGTAGTTTTCGGAGTGGGTGGTTTCAATGAGTTGAGGTGTGCCTGTAGATGCATGTACTGCTGTTGCTTCTTCATCGCTGCCTGTTTCCATGCTTCGAAGGTAGCGGGCTCGTATTGTTCGTAGACCTTGGCGAACAGCCCTTTGGGTAGTCTGGCGGTGAATAGATCGAGTGTTTGGGGGGCGTCGAGGTGATAATCAGCCTGCCGGGCTAGCCATTCAAAAGTAGCGACGTAGCTGTCAATGTCTCCGTCCTTCATGTGGAAGCCCTTGCGCAGTTCCGCTTGTGCTTGCTCCTTCTCCATGGTGTTGGCGAACCGTCTGGTGAAGGCTCGAAGGGTCTCTTCCCAGAGGCGTCGAGTATGCTCGGGGAATCCAACCTCTGTCTGGCGCATTAGCCAATCAGTCATGTACATTACCCACTCGTTGACTAGCTCTCCCTGGATGTACCCGAGGAAGAGGAGCGATCTGCGGTAGTAGTTGCGCATAAGGTCACTCGTGCTGTTGACTCCTTGGTAGAGGTTCCATTGTGCTCGGAACTGAAGGGTCTTGGTGCGATCTCCGTTGAAGATCATGGGTGGATTGCCCACCAGTTTGTCAGACGATCGGGGCGGGTTTCCAACAGGGCCTACTCCTGGGAATCCTCCTCCTGGTGGTCCTCCTCCGCCTCTGTGTCCACCGCCTCCTCCACCGTGTGGGGGGCCTCCTCCTCCTGTGGGCGGGTTTCCGCCTGGAGGGTCAGGTTCGTCTGGTCCTATGGCACGCATCAGAGCTGCGTCGTCTGCAGTCATCCGATGTCCCGTGCTTGGGTCGATGGGGAGTAGGTCTGCGGGTATTCCGTTTTGTGGTTGTTGTACTGGGTCTAGTTGGAGCGCGTACGTTGGTTCTAACTGTGTGGTTGTCATCTCCTCTGGTGGATGGACGATGATATGCTCAGCTTGTGGTGCTTCGTTAACCGTGATTCCTGCCGCGAGGTTTGCTAGTTCCTCTTGTTCTTCTGCGTTAACTTGGGAGAGGTGGTCTTCCTCGGACTCGTTCTCACTTCGTTCGGATTCAGAGTCCTCTTCCGTGGTACTTGTGGTGATTGCACCGTCGATGGGTCCTACCCTGGCGAGGGGAACTACTTCACTTTCTAGAATGTCGCACCAATATTCGTGCGTTGTTGGTCTAACGACCGTCCGTATTCCTGCGTCGTTGGTTGCGAGTATACACCAACAGGTATGCTCGTGGCTGAACTCAACTGGGTAGTAGCGACTTGGCCGATTAGGGAAGTCAACGAAGTAACCTGTTTCTCCTCGGTGTGTTCTCCACCTGGCAGCTTTCAAATAGCGCGTGGGGACGTCTCGTTCTCCTCTGCTGGGGATAGTGTATGATTGGACCTGATTCCAGCCCCACCGATCTCCTGTTGTGGGTGCCACCGTGTCGTTCTTGTAGGAGGTAGCTTGGTCTTAATGTTGCATTAGGTCCGTCCTAACGATACTCGACTTGAGCGGCGACAGAGTGGCTCGATATGCTAGGGGCGACTTAGCGAGTATGGATACATGCCTTCAGCAAGGACGTGATCGTAGTGAGCACTGGGGCGAGATCCACCAGGCGTACAGTTCGTCGAGCAACTTCCCCGACGAGGGGTAAGCGCACTAAGAGACAGAGAGAGAGAAAGAGGCAGACGAGGAGAGAGGAGAGAAGCGTGATGGTGATTCAAGAAGACCAAGCTGGAGGGCTCGGTCTTCGTGCAGCCCAGTAGATATACAATTGACGAGGAGCTTTGAAGCTCCTCCTGAATGTAAAGTACCCAGTAGCGATAGTAGCTCGAACCCTACTACAACTGTCCTAGGTGTGAGTCAAGTCCGATACAGGATACATGTGATAACACAGCCGATAAGGCTGACTGAGACAACTGTCCCTGACTAATACTTGGGTAGTCAGAACCCCACAAGCCTCCGATCTGTACTAATGGGTCCGATCGCAACACACCTGACGGTTCATCTATTCCCTCACACTTGGACTCAACGTAGCGAGGTGTCATACCGCTACATTAGGACAAGTTCCCTTTCACTCTCTTGAGCTCCACGCTCACCAGTTTTATCACTTCCCCTCTAGGTGGTTGACGACCATCAGTCCTTTGTGTTATCTACCTCACTCTTTGCCTGGGGACCTCCGCACGCAGAATCTGTGCATTGGTGGTACAACTCTAGTGTCCATAAAGTCGGCATAGATTGTGCTTGCCTTCATTGGGTCTATCTGGTCATCAGTAGACGCCTCTGGGTACTGGCTGCAGAACTGGTCACCACGCCAGATAAGCTGCAGTTAGACGTTGAGCCAGCCAGGCCTAGCCTGCGACAGCTGTACGCGTAGTAACCAGAAAAGTTTGAGAGCGCTTCGGCGTGAGAGGCAGCCAACAGGTCGAGAAGACTGAGGCAGACAGCCTTGTAGCTCTACACATATCCTTACATCATTCCTGAGTGTCCCTTTATCGCTGCAGCCTCGCACAGTGTGAAACACCACTGTGTATTGGTCTCGCTTGATAGGGCATTCCAGTCATCCTCGAGTTAGCGTTGCGCGCTTGTTGTATCCTGTCGTCTAAATCCACCTTCACACATTTCCAAACTGCCTCGCATATTTGTGAACGTTCGAACCCGACTCCGTCGTCTCTTCAGGAGGAGACAGGCTTCTATCACACCACCACAAACTACAGCCTCTGCTTCGGCATCGCTGCACGTACACCCGGACACCCAGTCTGAACAAGACCGGATCCCCTCCCCAGTGTACGCATCACCATCACCCACTGTTTCCGTAGAATCATTCCACTCTGCCCACTCCTCCTCCCAAGCTACACTCGCCCAGTCAGGCGAAAGCTTTATTGACGAAGACGGTGTCAACATCCGTTACCAGGGGTTCCAACTAGAACTACCCCCTCATAACATCGCCGAGCAGTACGTGCAGGCAATCTATCACGACCCTGAGTACCGTTATGGGTTACTAGAGCTCTACGGCCTAGAAATCCCAGTCCTCGGTACAGAATTCACAGTCCCGCAGCTGATAGCCATCGCTGCAAACCTCATCCCTCGTCTCGAATTGCCTCCTCACCCACTCCTCTCCCACATAAGGGAAGACGAAGAATGTGGCTCCCAAGAAAGGGAAACAGACAGCTCGTCTAGCACAAGCTCAGTATCCCAGCGGAGCTCGCTCGAAATTCGCCCTCCCCCTGCCCACTAAGAAAGAAAAGGAGTTCATATCTCGCATCCAAGACTGGGACGAGATCTCACCAGACGAACAACTCCTTCTCTTAGAAGACTTTCGTCGGGCACAAGAGGAAGCAGAATGAAAAGAGAGACAGAAGAAATTAGACGAGATGTCACAACCAAGCAGAAGCACCCTCCCTCACGCCGCACCACCCACACCACTCCCCCCTCCCACCGTCCAGGACTGCCTGGACCTCATAAACCACCTCGGTATCGCCGTCGGTAACCTCGCACAGCAAGTCACAGCTCTGACTGCACAGGTGGCCTCAGGCAACCGCCACCCGCCCAGGAAATGGAAAAAACAAGGAAATAGTGGCCTGCCCCAAAGCTTGGGATGGGAAAGGCTCCTCTTCGGACGCCTGTCATTTCCTTGCTGCCTTCCACAACTGGGCAGGATCACTAGGGGATGCCATGAACACATGGCATGCAGGGGACAGCAAGTGGTACGCGGATGAGCACAGATGGATAGCTGCCACCCTTAACCTGATGGAAGGGGACGCTAAAACCTGGGCACTCCCATATCTGGAGTCTGCCAACCAAGGGACTATCCCCTTCGGAGGAAACTGGTCGGACTTTGTCAAGGAGTTCAACCGCAGGTTTAGCCCCCTAGACGTCCAAGACATAGCTCGAGAGGAGCTAAAGAAAACAAGACAAGGAAAGAAGACGGTCGCCAAATATGCATCCATATTCGAGCAGTACTCTGGACAAACCAGGTGGTCCATTATCGACCTCCGCACCCGCTTCTATGATGGTCTCACAGACGAGATCAAGGACCTCCTAGCCATCACAGACAAGCCCCACAACACATACGACGAGCTCAAGCAGAGTGCGCAGGTCATCGACCAGCGACTGCGCCAACGCCAGAGCGAGAAGAAAGGAAAATCTTCATCGTCATCACCACACACAACCTCCAACCCAGATGCCATGCAAGTCGATGCCACGCGTCAGCAAGGCAACAAACCGAAGGAGGAGATCTTCAAAACTCGGGGCGAGTTTCAAGTATGGATGAGAGGGAGATGTTACGGGTGTGGTTCAAAGGAACACACAAAGAAGGATGGAAACCACGAGCACGACGTCTGCAACTGGTGTCAAAGGGCAGGACACCGCGCAAACGTCTGCCAAAACAAGAAAATGGGGAAACCAGCTAAAGCGAAAGCTGCAGCAACAACGGAATCCCCTAGTCCACCATCCTCGTCCAATACTGCGGCAGCAGCCGCCACAAGTACTTCCCCCGCCAGACGTCCCAGGCAGACGTGGCAAAGTTGTTGGGAATGATAGAAAAGCAGCAAGAACAGCTGGATGTGTTCAAGGTGGCTTTTTAGATAAGGGGTCGCGTATAGCTGCGACTGGCCCCTCTACAGTAGATGACTCGGCTTCATGTAGTTGTAATATATGTTTACGCTCTCGCCTCGTTTCGGACTCACCTCCTGTAATTCATACGACTCATGCCTGTAAGTTAGATAGTAGTGTTAGTTCGGCTTCTTGTTTTCCTGATTCTATTACATCTACATCTGCCTCGGAGATGAACAATAGTAGTGTTCCTTTTGCTCCACCTTCTTTAGAAGCAATGCTGCACGTGATGATTTCTGATGCAGCACTGTCTTCTACTATTATTCCCGAAACAAAAGACAAAAAATCACATTTTCATATTTCGGTGTATTTAAAAGGATGTCATCGTACTGTAAAAGTAGCAGCAATGGTAGACTCTGGGGCAACTTCGTTGTTCCTGGACAAAAGGTACGCTGACCGCCACAAGATGTTGCAGGTTCCTCTTGCAAGTCCCATCACCCTATACAACATAGATGGGACTCTCAACGAAGCCTGGTAGTATCACCCACAAAGTCAGACTTACTCTGAAAGTCGGCCCTAGTGAAGAAAGTCACGACTTCCTAGTCACTTCACTAGGCCCAGAGAACGTCATTTTGGGTCTACCGTGGTTAAGGCAGAGGAACCCGCAAATAGATTGGCAGGAAGGCACTATGCGCCTCAACTCGACCGCTGAAACAGCGCCACCAGAGTTGGAGGTAGAGGTGACGCGCATTATGGCAAACCGAATGGAACGCCGCCGTCTCCTTGCGGAGAAAGTGCTCGATACGGTCCAAGACGAAGTTTTCTGTTTGGCAGGCTTCACCTACTCTCAGCAGATCGCCGAGAAAGCCACCGCCTCCAAACCAAAGAAAACCTTCGAAGAAATGGTACCAGAGCACTATAGAGACTTCGCGAAAGTTTTCTCTGAGGAGGAATCCCAGAGGCTCCCTGAGCATCAACCGTGGGATCACGCAATAGACCTCGAACCAGATGCAGTAAAACACTGGAGGGTCAAAATGTATCCTATGTCACCTAGCAAGCAAGTGGAACTCAACAAATTCCTGCAAGAGCACATCTCAAAAGGATATCTGGTCCCATCCAAGTCACCGATGGCCTCACCAGTATTCTTCATTAAAAAGAAAGACGGCAAGCTCCGTCTAGTGCAGGATTACCGTTGTCTTAATAAAATCACTATTAAGAACCGATATCCACTACCGCTCGCCACCGACATTATAAACCGGTTGAAAGGAGCGAAGGTATTCACTAAGTTTGACGTGAGATGGGGGTACCACAATATCCGGATCAAACCCGGAGATGAATGGAAGGGTGCAATAATCACCAATCGCAGACTGTACGAACCAAAAGTCATGTACTTCGGCATGACTAACAGTCCAGCCACCTTCCAAGCCCCCGTCTTCGCCGATCTAATCGCAGCAGGAGAGGTTGCAGTATACATGGATGATATCCTCATCTATAGTAACTCCTTAGAGCACCATCGCAAGATTGTACGCGAAGTGCTCAGGAGACTGCAAGAACACGACCTCTATCTCAAACCTGAGAAATGCGACTTTGAGAGGCAAGAAATGGAGTACCTAGGGATGATAATCCGTCCCGGAGAAGTGCAGATGGACCCTGGCAAGGTCGCTGCAGTAAGGGAGTGGCCTACACCCACAACGCTCAGAGAAGTTAGAGCGTTCATTGGGTTCGCCAACTTCTATTGTCGATTCATCAAGGACTTCGCGGCTATCGCCCGACCCTTGCATGACCTCACAAAGAAGGACACTCCATGGCAATGGCATTCTGAACAGCAGAAGGCTTTCGACCACTTGAAGGAAAGCGTTGTACGAGAACCCATTCTCAAAGTGTACGACCCACAGCTTCCAACAAGAGTCGAAACCGATGCCTCAGGATTTGCTACTGGCGGTATACTTACTCAGAAGTATCCTGATGGTCTCTGGCACCCTGTCGCGTATCGCTTGCAGTCTATGAGCAAAGAAGAACGCAACTATGAAATCTACGACAGAGAAATGCTCGGCTTAATCCGCACCTTAGAGGACTGGAGACACTTCCTCGAAGGCATCTCCTTTGAAGTGATCACCGACCATAAGAACATGGAATGGTGGGCAAGCATGAAAGACTTAAACCGTCGACAGGCCTGATGGGCCCTGTACTTAAGTCGCTTCGCCTTCAAAATCACTTACAAAAAGGGAGACTCTATGCAAGCCGATGCATTAAGTAGATTCGCGAGAGACCACGTCAGAGACAACGAGGATAACCGCCAGGTTCAGGTGTTACAACCTAAGCACTTCCTTAATGCCGCCCAAGCACACTTCCACCCAGAAGTGGACTCCCTAGGGAATCGCATAAGACTCGCCTCCATTCGAGAAGCAGAAGTTATAGAGGGTCTCAAAAGTTTACAAAAGACCGCTCCAAAAGCTCTCATGGACGGAGTCGCGATGTGGGAGGAAGATGACGGCCTAGTTTACCATCGGGGGAAACTGTACATTCCCAACGACCGAACATTACGATGAGACGTGGTTAAGTCATGCCACGACTCTGTCACCACCGGTCACCCTGGTAAGAATGGCACCATCGAGCTAGTCAGTCGCTACTACTGGTGGCCACGCATGGCAGGCTTCATAAGCTCATACGTAGAAGGATGCGATCGATGCCAACGTTACCGCAAAGATCTGCACCCCAAAGCTATAATCCAGCCGCAAGAAGTACCTGAGGGACCATGGCAGATAGTCGGAGTCGATCTAATCGGCCCCCTGCCTATGTCACGTGGAAAGGATATGATCCTTAACATAGTGGATCATTACACAAAACAGATCCATCTATTTCCAGTGACCTCTCAAATCACGGCTGATGGGGTAGCATCCATCTACTTTGAGCAAGTCTTCCCCTTGCACGGGATCCCCAAGAAAATCATCAGTGATAGGGGACCCCAGTTTGCTGCAAGGAGCATGCGGGCACTATCTAAGCGACTAGGGATAGATGCAGGTCTCACTACCGCCTATCACCCTCAAGCTAATGGACAGGTAGAGTGCAAAAATCAAGAAGTAGAAGTCTACTTGCGCTTGTTCATTAGTAAGAGGCAGGATGATTGGGCAGACCTGCTCCCCACAGCAGAATTCGTAATCAATAGTATGTTGAAGCGCAGAACTAACGAGCGAAGTGTTAATAGCAAAAGCTAGTAGAGACAAGTTAACTTCAGAGGGGAAGTAAACTCTATTACAACTGCATACCTAGTAGAGACAAGTTACTATAAAGGAACGTCTCATGAGTAAAGGTAAATAAGAGAAGTAATAATGAAGGGACTTACACTTCAGAGGGGAAGTAAACTCTGAAGTGTAGAGGCGAAAACAGCAGTCCTTATATACAGGACGCTTAGCTAAGAATGGTCTGTGCGCACAGGTGATCCAAACACAATACAGGTGGTCTGTGTGCCAGAGGGAGAAATGCCATTGGAGGGCAGAGAACAATAGCTGCCTAAAGCAGACAATACCGGTATCTTAACAATAGAGAACAATAAGAGTCTACACATGACTCTAACAATAAAGATAAACAAAAGCGGTCCGTAAGAGTCCGGCCAAGTCCAAATCAGTCCGTAAGGGACAGATACCGTATTTAGTATATGGGATGACTCAATCATATCCCACGAGACATGTGACTTGAATTAGTCGCGTCTCAACATCCCTCCATGATAGAGGCAGTCCATGTTAGGTATAGGTGTTTTAATAGAACCTAGAGTCGTACAGAAGTTCGGGATTGAGGTTGAAATCTTTGTGCAGATAATGTTCAATCCGAAGCAGTTTCTACACCCACTTCATGATAGTCCTGTGATAGAGGACTACTTTTTTGAAGGGTGAGATTCTGTACTGAGTTGGAACAAGGTCCAACTCCTTCAGGGTTCTAAGAAGGGTTTTTCATAGTTCTCATGGATTAGAGAACATGATGTGTTTTTACAGAACAATGTGACGTCCTTGTTGATAAACCAAGGATCGACGACCATTGACTGTGTAAAGACCCTTCTTACACCATTCCTAGATCAGTGACCATTTTGTCAAAGGGTTCTCTGGGCAGTGACTTAGTAAGTCCATCTGCAACCATTTCCCCTGTAGGAGTACGAATCAGGTCTATGACCTTATTCTCTACGTACTCCCTGACTACATGGTGTTTGATCAGGATGTGTTTGGACCGCCTTCCAGTGACAGGGTTTAAGGCCAGATCTACGGCACCCTTGTTGTCACAGTGTAGGGGGATAGGGGAGGTGACCTCATACCCTAATTCCCCCAGGAAGGTAGTGTACCACTGAGCTTGGTTAGAGGCCTCAGCGAGGCTCATGTACTCTGCTTCTGTGGTAGACTGGGCAATAGTCTTCTGCTTTCTGGTACACCATGAAATGGCTCCATTGGCAAGTAAGAAGACATAGCCTGAGGTGGAGTGCTTTTCTTCCTGATCTCCCCAGGAAGAGTCGCAGTAGCCATGCAGGCCAGCTCCATCAGTGTCAGTCCCTCCAGCATAGCGTATCCTATAGTCCTTTGTTGTGTTTAGGTAGGCTAGGACATACTTGGACAGGCGTAAATGCTGAGGTGAGGGATTGGAAGCGAATTGACTGAGGTGCGCAACAGCGAAGGATATATCAGGTCTGCTTCCAATCTGCACATACAGCAGAGACCCGATTATCTGTTGATACTTCTTAATCTCAGAAGTAGAGGCCTGATCGTCAAATTTGATCAAGTGTGCCTCAGCGCCAGAGGGAAGAGGGGTATATACTGGATTGGAATCTAACATTCCAAAGCGCTCAATCACATCGCGGATGTAATCTGATTGGTTGATTTCCATAGTGCGGTTTGCATGATCTCTGGTGATGTTGACACCGAGATAAGATTGGATTTCACCAAGATCAGTCATCTCATATCGGTCTGATAGAGAGACTTTCAGATCATTGATCTTTGACAGAGAGCTCCCAAGTATAGTGATGTCATCTACATATAAGATCACGAATAGTGTGTCACCCCCCTCTTGAAGATGATACACATATACTCCTGCATCAGAGTACGTCCGCGTGAAGCCTAGGTCACAAAGGACCCCATGGAATTGCACGTTCCATGCGCAGGAGGCTTGTTTCAGGCCATAAAGGGCCTTCTGTAACCGGCACACAAGGTGCTCGGAGCCAGCTGTGACGAAGCCGACAGGTTGCTCCATATAAATTTCTTCCTCCAGTTCCCCATGAAGGAATGCCGATTTGACATCCATCTGGTGAATATGCCAGTCTTCAAGCGTAGCCAACGCAAGAAGGAGTCGTAAGGACTCGAAGTGGGCAACTGGGGAGAAAGTTTCGTCAAAGTCCACCCCCTCTAGTTGGGTGAACCCTTTTGCCACTAGCCTAGCACGAAAGCGTCCATCTGCTTTCTTTTTAAACACCCACTTGCATTTAACCACCTTCCTTCTGGCAGGGAGGGGTTCTAATGTCCAGACATCTAGCTTGTCGAGAGCATCCAGTTCATACTGGCATGCTTCAAGCCAATCGACAGCATTATCAGACTCCATGGCCTGCTTAAAAGTCTGAAGGTCCCTGTAGCCAGGTACCTCTGCTACATTAAGTAGGTCCATCATTCCCAGCCTACTGCTTCCTTGCACGAATTCATTGTCCTCTTGGAGATAGCGAGGATTCGTGAATCGTACCCTAGTGCTCCGCCTTGGTCGAGCAGGCGAGACCGGCTGAGTATTCCTTGGAGATCTGGGAGTAGATCTGGGAGGAGATACTTCCCTATTGAAATTAGGGGCCGGTATAGGAGCGACTACTGCAGCACGCCTTGTGGAGCGTGTGCGAGTGCGGGTGGGTGCAGTATTTGTAGGAGGAGGGGCTTGGGAAGGAGGGGTGTGATATATTGTCTGGTCTGCTGTAGCAGGTGAGGTGTTGGGGGGTGTGCTAGGCTGTTGTTGGGTTTCTGCGGGCACCTGAATAGGTGGGAGTACGAAGACTGGTGTAGGTGCCACAGGGGCAACAGCTGGTGTAGGCGGGCTAGGCACTACAAAGAAGATCTCACCGCCGGCAGCGCCTCTTTCGAGTTCACCAGACACGGGAGGGGTAGGGGTTTGAGAGTGACGAGCCAGGTCACTCAGGGATGGGAAAGTGCTCTCGTCAAATGTAACATCTTGTGAAGAGACGAAGCACCGGCTATGTCTATCCCAGAGTTTGTAACCCTTTGATAAGGGTTCATAGCCCACAAACACGGCTTCCTTTGCTTTAGGATCTAGTTTGCGCCGGTTGTGTTCGGGTACATGATAGTAGGCTTTGCAGCCAAATACTCTAAAGTAAGAGACATCTGGGACTGTACCATCCCAGAGCTCCAGCGGAGTTCTCCATTTATTAGAACGAGTGGGAGTGCGGTTATAAATTTGCACAGCAGTCTGTACTGCTTGTTCCCAGAAGCCAAGGCTAAGGCCTGCATGATGAAGCATGCTAGTGCCTTTTTCCATAACCGTTCGGTTAAAACGCTCGGCTCTTCCATTCTGTTGTGGAGAATGAGGCATCGTGAGAGTATGCTCAATTCCCGCTTCCAAAAGTATGCGCTTTAAGTCATTATTGACGCATTCACCACCACGATCCGAGTGCAAGGTTTTAATGGGCTTATTTAGTTGTTTTTCAGCCCATGCCTTATAGTGTATGAAGGCATCCTTAAACTGGTCTTTTGATTTCATAAAGACGACGACTGCTGCTTTAGAGTAGTCATCTATGAACGTGGCGAAGTACTTGTTTCCTTGTATTGATTGGCTCTGCATGGGGCCAACAAGGTCACTGTGAATGACTTCAAGGGGTTCTTGTGCGCGTTTTATGGAAGGGGGGAATGGAAGACGCGTAGATTTGCCAGTTTCACAGCCATGGCAAAGTGTGATGAACAGAGCACATAGAGATCATACTCACAGTGGACAAAGGAGACTGTGGTGAGATATGAAGGGTGTCTGGAGAGCAGCAACAGAGTAAACTTGCAGTGAAGCAGATAGAGTGTCTGGCACACAACAGATGAGGAACTGGTGTTTATACAGGAATAGGAAACATACCTGGCACACAACAGATGAGGAACTGGTGTGGTGCCAGAGCGTACAGGGTACTCTACTTATACTATACAGAGGGGTGACACTAGTACAACAGAAGTAACACAGAGTCACACAATACAAGGAGCGTTGTTCTATAGAGGGACACAAAGGAGTGTGCAGAAGGAGAACAAGAGCGCAAAGAACAAGAAAAGGCTAGACTATGATATCACAATAAAGATAAAACAAAGGAAGTGAGTACAAGGACGAAATACAATAGGAGTCCAGAGGAGTCCATGATGTCATTGTACAGTGATGTCATAGATAAGAAAGTCCGAGATTGTAAAGATCATAATAATCTAATCTACATAAGTCCAATATATCTTATCTAAAGCAGTCCATTATCTGCGTGTCCATTGAGCCGCTAAGTGCGCACAGGTCACTTATCAACAAAGTGTACCGTCTTCTGGAGAGTTGTTTATATTGAGTCCTTTTACTGACTCTTGAGCATATCTTTTGAGTGCGTCTTTGGACATATGTCCCATGCGCTGATGCCAGACATCAAGGCTGGCAGATGCAGGTGCCCGGACTGTATTTATGTGATGTCCGTCGAGCCAATATAGGCCTGTAGCCTTGTGTCCTTCCGCAATAGTCTCCTTATTGAATCTTATGGTAAAAGATGTAGCGTCAAAGCTGATGATTGCACCTTTGTCTGTTAGGGCAGGTGTGGACAGTATGCGTGAATGCGTGTTGGGGAGGTGAAGCACATTGGATATTTTGAGGTCATAGCCTCTGTTGGTTCGGATTGTGAACGTACCAGTGCCAACGCTCTTGAGTAGAGAGTTGTCACCAAGAAGCACTTCTACTCCTTCGTGAGGTGTGTAGGAGTCGTAGTCTTCAAGGTGTGGTGTAAAGTGTGCTGATGCTCCACTGTCCATCATCCATCTTGTCGCTTTTTGAGTGTGATTGGCACTCATCATATAAAGGGAGACCTGAGGTACTTCATGTACCTCCTCTATTTTGCCAGAGCCATTAACTATTGTAAATAGACGGCTCTTTGGTACAGGTATGCTATTGGCCGCAGCAAACCTATTTCCCAGAAGTGAGTCCAGGGCCTCAGTCATTGTATTTTGGGCAGCTTTCCCTCGCTGCCCAGCCCTCCCTTTCTTTGCGTTCTCCTGGTCCCGCTTGAGTTTATAGCAGTCTGGCTTTTTATGGCCAGGCTTTTTGCAGTAGTGGCAGACTATGTCTGGAGACATAGAGCTGCCCGATGCCTGCGACACATGATCGTGTGGAGGCGAATTTTTCTTGATGGGGGCTATCTTGTTGTAAGATGCCGGGGGACCAGCAATGCGAGATTCCTCATTGATGAACCTGTTGATTAGGTCCTGAGGTTGTAGATTGGCAGGGGGGCCAGAGGCGAGGATGGCGCCTGCTATGGTGCTGTAGGAGGGGGGTAGCGCATCTAAAAGTATGAAGGACATTTGCATGTCTGAGATGGGCATCCCTTGCTCCACAAGGGTGTTCCTCGCGTCCAGCATTTTCTGGAGTTGAGGTTGGAAGGGGCTACCTTCCTGAAGCTTGGTATTGGCCAAGCCCACCCATAGATTGAAGGTGGCCATAGAGCCGACCTGTCCATAGAGGTGATCCAGATGCATGAATTTATCATGGACGCTTGGGAACAGCGCTTCTGATACAATGCCAGAGAGGACCTCTGAAGTGACTGAGAGATAAAGGAGGCCTGTGATGACCTCCTCCTGTTTTTCCCATAGGGCCAAAATGGCCAACCTTCGTCAGTGGGCCCAACGGGGGCACCAACAACACCTGCAGCTGGAGCGGGATGGTGGGGGACATGGGCTGGGTTGGAGTGAGTGAGGTGCCTCCTCACTCCGTTCATCAGCATGAGCGATGTGAACGTTGCCCCCCATGTCTGCCAGTTTGTCCCGTCCAGCTTGGAAAGGACGAGGGTAGGTGGGAAAGAGAGGTGGAATGTGGGCGAAGCCATTTGAGATGTTTGTAAATCTGGTTCCGAGGAGCAGTCAGAACCAGCCCAGATCTTGTTTAAGGAAAGTAGATGTCCAGCCATAGGAGCACTATAACTCCATAACACTGTAAGGTGTCATGCCTCAAGTTTGTGCGACTTGGAAGTATTATAGTAGTGGAATCATTTTTTATGATGGCTGCCTTATACTGTGATCTTCTGAGACCCTAGGAGGGCGAGTGGTCATATCATACAGCTTTATCAGGGTCTAGCAAGAAGGGCTCATAGAAGCATTGTCCGGCGAAGGACGCTTCAAGGCCATCTCTAACCTTTAGGGCCAAGTAGACTGGGGCGACTAAGATGCACAGTAAAGGGTAGTACCCTAGAGAGGAGCCAACAGCAAATTCCAGAGACAATGATAGGGATCAACTCCCATAGCAATTGTGACTGTCGTCTGTGGAGTCTCTAGAACAGACCATTAAGGGTCTTGGTACTAAGCAACTAGACTAGTGATACATGCCATGCAGCGAATCCTGCACAAAGGGAGCGAATACTTCTCCTGGCAGAGGTCTAGTCATAGTTACTGTGTAAATACCATTATGTAGCGGTATGACACCTCGCTACGCTAAGCTCAAGTGAAGGAAGTAATTGAAGTGAACTGTCTGGCCTTCAGGACTCAAGCCTAGCGCGGAGATAAATCATGCGCCGAACTTACAGTCAGCGTGGAGCGTGCAAGGTCAAAGGCGGTCCTTATACAGGAGCGCAACTTGCGATGTCACACGATGGTAAGCTGAGTAGAAACCAAGAGGACAAGTTAGATTGGAGAGGGTAAGGAATACAGAGTGAGACGCACCTGAGTAGAAACCAAGAGGACAAGTTGGTTCTACTCAGGACGCTACAGGAGGGTTTATATGCGCTACTGGAGCTGAGCTTAAACTGAGTCTAAACACTATTACTAAGTGTACAGTAAGACTCCATGACTCAGGAGCTGACGCGTCGTGTCTAATAATAGCGCTATCTATTGTGCTGACTGATGCACTTGTCATAGCGCTGACGCGATGCCTTATCTTGCTGAGTAAATCCTAGTACAGCGAGTAAGCGTAAACTACTAAGCGGTGTCTAGAGCTATCTAGAACGTTCCATCCTTATCTACCAATCATATGAGTCCGTACGTAAATGGAATGTGACCGGATTGGGTTGTCCTGTTAAGGGTGCAACTATCCCAGGGTCACGTGCACATGATGGCGGCATGTGACTAACGATTTCTCGTACTTTGGCCCTTTATCTTCCTTCTAAATAATTCTGTAAAAATACAGAAAAATAGGGAAATAAATATACGCGTCCATGACACATTATAGTATAGTAGCGTTTCCTAGTTGTGTCAGAGGGAAGGACTTCTGGGTTTGACTATTAACCAGGCCTTCACACCCCTTAAAGTGACCCAGGTATTAACCGAGTATCACCCAACCATTAGAAAGGCCTATAGCCGCAAGGGTCTTCCCCTGTTGGCCTATGAAAGCACTTCCGGGCGAAAACCGGGTATAGAAGATATAGTAGGGATAGTGCGCACAGAGGAATTTGAGGTTATGTAAAACCTCTCACGAGAACCTCCTTAGGAGGCTAGCCAAAATGGCACATGACAGAGTCATGGCGGACAAGAAAGGATGTGTCGAAAAAAGGTGATAGAGGATGCTCACTGAAGATGTGGAAGACGACAAAGAGGATGTGGTCGGCTGAGAGAGCAAGGTGACACAAGAGTAGATCTGTAATATCACAAGTTAGTTATTAGGCGTCAGGGCCCATAACCTGTTGAAGCGCAGAACTAACAAGCGAAGTGTTAATAGCAAAAGCTAGTAGAGACAAGTTAACTTCAGAGAGGAAGTAAACTCTATTACAACTGCATACCTAGTAGAGACAAGTTACTATAAAGGAACGTCTCATGAGTAAAGGTAAATAAGAGAAGTAATAATGAAGGGACTTACACTTCAGAGGGGAAGTAAACTCTGAAGTGTAGAGGCGAAAACAGCAGTCCTTATATACAGGACGCTTAGCTAAGAATGGTCTGTGCGCACAGGTGATCCAAACGCAATACAGGTGGTCTGTGCGCCAGAGGGAGAAATGCCATTGGAGGGCAGAGAACAATAGCTGCCTAAAGCAGACAATACCGGTATCTTAACAATAGAGAACAATAAGAGTCTACACGTGACTCTAACAATAAAGATAAACAAAAGCGGTCCGTAAGAGTCCGGCCAAGTCCAAATCAGTCCGTAAGGGACAGATACCGTATTTAGTATATGGGATGACTCAATCATATCCCATGAGACATGTGACTTGAATTAGTCGCGTCTCAACACCCGTCACGTGACCCTGGCACGTGACCTGGCTAGACTTGCACCAGAAGGGTCCAGATGAGCTTGTGCCTGGACCAATCTCGAATGCCTCGTGTTTGTGATGACTCGTATGTGCCTGATCGATTGTGCCTTGATTCTGATAGATTGTACCACGTTCGCGCTCTGATTGGATGGAAGCAGCACTCATACAGCTGCGGATGATTATCTCTGACTCATACCTTTGCGCCTTACTGCCATTGGTGGATTGTTATCTCTGACTCGATTGTGACTCATTCCTAGGATCCGTATATTAGGGTTTCGGAGTTCCAAGCTGGGGTTCAAACCTCCTTGGACATGTATATAGGCTCTGGCTTATGGTCGCTGAAGACCTAAGCTTGACTTCTTGGATTATACCACCCAAACGCCTTTGCCTCTTCTGCGCTGTCTTGCCAGTTGAGTGCTGAATAGACTTTGGTTGTCAACTCCTAGTCCTTAGCTGAGGGATCGCTGTAAGGCCCCTATCCTTTCCTTTCCTCTCTACTCTTGCCGTTCAAGGAACGTGCTGTACCATCTCCCAAGTCGCGCTGTCTTGCTGACTATCTTTGCCACATCTGCTTCAGCTCACTCTCTTCACCTCCCTTTGTATCCTTTGGGGAACATTACTACGACTCGTTTGCGAGTTAGTAGAAGATTGAGTATGTGACTTTGACATATCTGGTGATCGCTAGGTCGTCCTGGTAGCCTTGTCCGCAGTACAAGAAGAACGTCTGGTGGAACGTTACATGTATGATGGAAGATCAAATGGAGGCTTAATTGCCTATGCAGACTCTGACTGGGCTTCAA
This sequence comes from Lactarius akahatsu, assembly GCA_021524915.1. Taxonomy (NCBI): domain Eukaryota; kingdom Fungi; phylum Basidiomycota; class Agaricomycetes; order Russulales; family Russulaceae; genus Lactarius; species Lactarius akahatsu. The sequence continues at coordinate 512,133 of JAKELL010000025.1, forward strand.
ACCCAGATAATAGGCAATCTACCACAGGTTACATGGTTAAACTGGCTAATGGGATATTCAGTTGGAACTCTAGAGCGCAGAAGACAGTCGCATTATCTTCCACTGAAGCTGAATATATGTTGCTGTCAGATACTAGCAGACAATTAGTTTGGATTAAGTCACTCTTCACTGAGCTTGGCATCAAACTAAGCCCAATACCACTCTGCAGTGAGAATCAGGGGTCCATTTTTATGGCCTCAAACCCTGTCCAAGAGAAGTGTATTAAACATATTGATATACACTATCACTACATAAGACAAGTAGTGAAGGACAAGAAAATAGAACTATTCTTTATAGATGGTTCAGAAAATCCCGCAGATATGTTTACCAAGAACCTAGGGCGTATTAAGTTCGAAAAATTCAGAAGTCAGTTAGGACTTGAGTTTTACTCATCCAACTGAGTCACAAGGCAACAAACTTGGCCTTGAGATGAGCCTGAAAATTCCATTAATACTATGGAAGGTATGATGAACAGCATACATAAAGGGCATACTCACAGTGGACTGGGAAGACTGTGGTGAGATATGCAAGTAGGCTTGAAGCAGCAACAGAGTAAGATCTAGCAAGTGAAGCAGATGATGTCTGGCACACAACAGATGAGAACTGATGTGGACCAGGAGTGTACAAGCTGCACTACTTATACAAAATACAGGGTGACACAGGTAACAGCTGGTCACAGTAATTACAAGACGCATTGTTCTACAAGTGGACAAAGGAGTGTACTGTTCTGGAGAACAAGGCGTATAGAACAAGGAAGGTCTGGAATATGATATCATAGTGACATCATAATAAAGATAAGAACAAAGGTCAAAGTACAAGGGCAAAATACAAGGGGAGTCCAGAGGAGTCCATGATGTCATTGTACAGTGATGTCATAGATGAGAAAAGTCCAAGATTGTAAAGATCATATACAGTATAATCTAATCTACATAAGTCCAATATATCTTATCTAAAGCAGTCTGTTATCTGCATGTCCATTGAGCCACTAGATGCGCTCAGGCCACTTATCAACAAGGTATATCGAGCGACGCTTGAAGACATTGTCTTCTGGATACATAGATTCTTCTCAACCAGAGAATCACAACATTTCTGCTTGTTATATCAAAAATTGGCCCAATGAACTGTAATAGTTCAAAAGCTGAAATGGGATGGTGAAGAGAACTCGGTCTCGAAACCGCTCTCATGGTTCCGAGATAGACTCCCTTCTAAATTATGGCTAGAGTATTAATTCGCCTTACACACTTGCTTAGAGCGCTTAGTAGCTGCACTTAGCAAGGGGGAGTGTTGAGCCATAATACTTACTATAAGGCTCATTACGTAGGAATGACAGTACGATTAGTTATGCTATACATGTAATTCAGAGTATTTAGTCATACGGTATATGTACAGAATCCCCTTAAGGGATTATTCCAAGTCCACCGGTGATTAGACATTAGGCAACACTGAAAACACGATATTGTGGATGCCTCTACTCATCACTTTTCCCCAAACGGACATGGGTGGACCATAGAGTATATAAATCCTACTGTAGGAGCAAGTACCTATACACATCTCTCTCCACCCCACTCTGAGCTTCCTCTGCTTCACTCTAAGCCTCGTCTAAGCTCTCTACACAGGTAAGGGTCTACCTGTACACTGCGTGCATTGCTGCGCAACAGAACACCATCTTGGTCTTCTTCAATTACCACCACCTTCTCTTCTTGTCTTACGTCTAAGTTGTGCACCTGTCTTCATTTAGCAGGTCACCCTTGTCAGTGCCCTGTGATATCATAATATCCTGGAGCCTTCTCAGTCACGTGCCCAGTCGAAGTGCCATGTACTCGTATCTAGGTCACGTGACCTTGGTAGTTGAAATCCGCTAAGTCATGAACGCCTCTTTCGAAGTCCAAGTCGGACTAATGCTAGTGGTACATCTGCAAGGGTGGACCCTGTCAAAGCTGTCAGGGACCGGTCGGCGACAGTCGGCAACCGGTCCCTGACAGCTTTGACAGGGTCCACTTTTGCAGATGTAGCATTACATGATCCACCCAGAGCCCCCCCCCAACTGGCTCAACATCCATGAGGTTTTAGTGGGTAGGAGACCACAGCACACCTAACCATGGGCACCATGTGTCTGAGTCCCACACTATCCCCCACACCAGGGGGTGTGCACAAATGCATTTTCCCTCACACCCGGTCCCCTTTCGGCCCGGCAACATGCGCGCTAAGTAGAGCTGATGGTAAATCTCCTGCTACTTAGCATTTATTCCCTCCCCGTATCTAGACGTCTGCTTGTAGACTAAGAAACTAGATACTGGAATAAAAGCGCCCCTCCAAAAAAAAAAAAAGACACGATGAATCAGCGACTCGTTCTATTCCGCCCGCCATGGAGAAAGAAGCCCCGTAACTAATCATGCACTAATCATGACTGGTACCATGGGAACAGACTGCCAATGCACCCAGCAAGGTTTTGCTCTCTAAGACCGCATAAGGCTGTTGACGTCCTTTCTCGGCACTTTGTCGGACGGTCCCAAGACCAGTGTAACTACCCACGGAACGTCGACCACTCGCAGCGACGACTATCCCATGACCAACCACTGGCATTCAGTAAGATACTCGTTTTACTTCTACCAGCCCTTACATTATCATCAGACAAACACTTCGAAAATTGGGGTGGTACCAGTTGCCGAGGCTGCAGCTGGTTCGTGCTCTACAACGCGTGCTCAAACTTCTTTTGTTCAAAAAACTGGGGTCGATAAAATGACAGAAATGACCCAAAGTAGAGATTCAGGTATCAGAGTTCTCGCCTCTTGAATACCACTGGCACGCGGCAAGGGCTAAAAGAGAACTCAGGCACCAGCGAACAGGGGAGTGGGGACACATTACTTACGCGTTAGTCAAGTTTAGGTCGGAGGCTGTTATTCGCGCATAACGCTGTTCGAATGTCTCGCCGATGAATTCGGGCTCTTCCTTAACTTCAACTCTATACCTCGACATCATCATCGTGATGGCAGCTATGCTCTCGGTTTCGAAGAATCTGAAACAAACACATATAAGTACTTCGCTACGTCGTCAGCGACCAAGTTTGCTCGCACCGTCTCCCGATGCAGGCCCGAGCACCTACAACAAATTCATGATGAACGACCACCTGTCATGACCGGACCAGACATACCTGAGCTAAACGGCAAGAACGCGTCCCTTGGCCACTCCCCAAGGAACCTCTCCGGCCGAAATGTGTGAGGGTCCTTCCAATATCTCGCTGTGAGACCTGGGTAAGGTCCCGTCCTCGAGATGGAAGGAGGCTAGACGTACGGTTGTAATGCAGGCCGGGTACATGAAATTCTATCTCTGTTCCAGAAGGGACAGAGAATGTTGTCTTTCCGCCGTCAGCATTACCCACCGTCAAGTTGGTATCTTCTGTAGCTTTTTTGTAGATGGTCGACGCCTGAGGTTACATGGTCACCATTGACCTGGAACCAACGCTCATCGATTAGACACACCGGCGGGCTGAGCTGTGCAGTCAGCTTCGCCTGGGAGACTGATTGAAATATGCACTCACAACATCCTCAGCGTTTCATTTAAGACGCTTCGTGCCCCAATGGGTAAGAACTTGCATGCTGGTGTGCAATTAATGAACTCACGCCATGGAGAGCGTGAACCGGTTCATATCTTCATAGGTCTGCGCGAGATCAATTCCTTTGTGAGTTCGAGATCTGATTTGATGAATCCTACAGGCATTCGATTTAGGTCGGCCATTATATCCTCGATATGCTGATGCAAGCGCTCTTGCTCATCGGGGTAAAGGGCCAGCAAGGCGAATGTGAAGCAGAGTGTATGGGCTGTCGTCTGAAATAAAGAGACAGTCCAAATTGTACCACTGACAGAAGGGTCCGACAGACTCCTACCTCATGTCCGGCGAGGAGGAAGATGAACATATTTCCTGGGATGGCGAGTGAGAACCTTTTTTCATAAGCGCGATACTGGGCACTTACCGAAGAGCTCTTGCTCAGTTATCGTTAAACTGCCATTTGGATCGTCGCTCGTCGCATCTAAAAGCACACTAAACAGGTCGTGACGCTCTTCTTTTGTCTCTGCGCTTCTGCGAGCGTGTACCATTTCCGCCATATATTGCTGTCCACCGTGTCAGCTGTGGAGACATAACACATACTCGGCTAGGAAGGGCACCTCGAGCTCGCTAAATGCCAGGTTTATCCTCTTTGTGCGTTCAGTTAGGTTCATTACCCAGTCGGGAGCAACCATTTTCAAGAACAGTTTTGTAGACACGATGTGAAGCGCATCCTTGAAAGTCATCTGGTGGCCAGGGGGAACAGTCAAGTCTGAAGTCCATGTGACCCGGCGACCGAAGCCTAGATCCCGTTGGCGTGAGAATGCAAGGTTCGAGAGCCAAATATAGACTACCTGCAACGCCGACGACAAAAAGGGCAATCTAATGGAGACGTCAGAAAGGTCGCGCGGGAGAATCTACACTTGGCCTACCGGAAGAGTGATATCTACGCAATGGTCCAACACGATTTCAGGGCTGTCTCCCCAGACGTTGTCGAACAGGTCTAACATGATGCTGATGGTCTCGTCCCATACCAGACGAGTATTTCTCTAGGAGTCGCGTCGAGAAAGTGGCGACTTCGATAGCAGTAACACATACCTCCGAGAAGACTGGAGCGGTGATCGTTCGGTACCTTTTCCAATCTTCCCCTTCTGATGCTATGACGTTTCCTCCAAACGCCAAAAGCATCGAATATAGGTAGACGGGTTTGGGAAATTTGGCACGATAAGTTGCCACCTCCTGCAACCCACGGACCAAAGATCAGATTCAATCAATTCGAGGCGAACTATTCCTTACCTTGATTGCCACTGCGTCCGCAAGGTAGATGGTGGTCTTTGGCCACGGGATTAAGGCGACCTGACAGTCCATCGTCCTTATCTGCGTCCCTCCGCATATGCGGTATCGTGAACTCACCATAGCAGTAGCATCCCTTCCAGCAGCGGCAAAATCTACGTGAGACCGTGACTCGTATAATGATCTCTCGAACTGGTGGCGCGTCCCTACCTTGATGCTTCGTCCTGAGCATCCATGAAACTCCTCGACTTACATACGGAATTGGTGGAAGGGCGCTCCCAATCACCCGCACCAGAAACTTGGAAGGGTCGAGAAGGAGGCGAGGACCCGAGAGGTGTCTGTCAAGGTATCTCTCGGTTGTATCGTTTCTAGACCGTAGGGGTACCTACCCGACGTTGCGGATAGCCCTCCGGAATTCCAACAGGGTCTGGAGTAGATATATGCCCAAAAGCGAAATGAGGACAAGTAGAACTGAGTGCATAACGGTCCGTGAGAACGCGCCTAGCCGATGTTGGGGGGAGGGTGAAGGATAATAGTAGGGATTTGATTTCGCTGCCTATATATAATTGAGAGGCGTTGATACCGGCGCCGAGGGATGTCCTGATGTAGAGGTCACTCCAGTGATGGATGGACCTCGGCACTTTGAGCAGCTTCCAGGCCGGCCACGTGGCAGTAAGCATTATGAGGGGAGAAGAAGCTTCTGTTTTCCGCGCCACTCCCGCAAACGAACAGAGCAGATTGGTGAAACTACCACACGAGGACCGAGGTGCATTGGCAAAGAGGAGCGAGATCAGTGCCGAGGCGAGCGTACACCAAATTAAGTTGCTTCGTAGAGACATCGGAAGTATTAAGAGTCAAAACTCCCCAACGACAACCCGGACATTCTCAAGGACATTCCGCATTCAGAAGAGGTGGAGTAAGGTGTAAGTATACCTTATCGTGGACTTGGAAGTCACCAAGAGCAAGGGAAAGTAGGTTCTTCCGAGTTTCACAAAGGCCAGACGGGCAGACACGCCCCGCCGCCGCCTTAAGGCCTTGACCACCAGGTAGACCAAGATGAGACCAAGATGAGCTTACGTTACAGCAGCTTCCAAAACCAAAGGCATAGGCCCGTCGCTGGTGGTTATTTCTGTACTTGGACTTACCCGATTCAGAGCGGAGAGCAAAGTTAAGTGGAGTGAATATCAGGGCTCCGGGATTACTTTCACCCAAAAGGTTATCTCGCAAATAATCCCGGGACTGTATTGTTGGCTAAGTCACATCCTTTTGGAAGCTGCCGTCTTAGAGCGTACTAGTATGGTCGGGTCGCACTAGACACCGTTCTCGGTCCCCTTCTTTTACGGACCCTGGGAACGATGCGAAAAGTTCGCAATTGTGCCGTAGCTATCGCCTTTTGAATGCTACTAGTAGCGGCACGTGGCGGGGGCTGAAAGAGAACTCAGAGCGAACAAGAGGACGGTCATGGCCTACGTATTGGTCATGTAGAAGGTGGAGGCCGCTATACGCGCATAGCGTTGTTCGAATGTCTCGCCGATGAGTTCGGGCTCTTCCTTAACTTCTGCTCTATACATCAACATCATCGCCGTGATGGCGGCTACGCTCCCAGTTCCGAAGAATCTGTATAAGTGCCCCGCCGTGTCGTCAACGACCAAATCTGTTCGCACTGTCTTCCGATGCACGCCTGGGCACCTATATACACGGCTGGCAAGAGTGGATAAGTGGAGGGCGAATAAGGGATCGACTAATGTCCAATATATGGACCACTAAGTTGACTTGATTGTCATTGCAAATTATATTAAGATAATGGAGTAATTTATAAACCTCTCTTTATGTGTCAGAAAATTATAAATAAAAATACTCAAACAATTAGATATTAGTCTATTGCTTAAGAGAGCTCTAATTATTTCCGAGCATATTTACACTTAATTGTTTATGTTGGCTGGTGCCTGACAACTAAGTTTAAATACATTTGGAAATAATAAGAGCTCTCTTGAGCAAGTGGCAAATATCTAATTGTTCAAGTATTTTTATTTAGAATTGTCTGACACATAGAGAGAGGTCTACAAATTATTCCATTGTCTTACAGCAGGTTTCATAACGATAGATACCCGTCATTTTGAATACATAGGCAGACTTCCAAAACGTAAGAGCAGGGTTCATAATTAAGAGAAGGAAAACATTATTTAGAAATAGGTTATAGTTACAGAAATGGGGTTATGGAATAGCTATCTTTCAAATAAGGGTTATGTAGGAGCGCGGGAAGCACGACTCAGCGTTTTGGGAGAAACGGCTAATAGCATTGTGTATGTACCTGTAGGAGCATGGGAAGCGTGACTAATACACAGTAAGTAAAGTTAACATACGGGAAGTAAAGTAAGCTACTAACCTCAGCGTTTTGGGAGAAATGGCTGAGGTGTGTACTCTAGGGCTACAAAGTATTTATGTAGAGTGAAAATAAATTTCGTACAGTAGAAAAACGAGACCACGGTTGAGCAACTGAGCTCAACTTGAGAATATTGTGTGTTACCAGTCCAGCCGGCCTGAACGCCCCCGATGCTTACACGCCATGTGTGGCTGCAACTCCAACACGCCCCCTCAGTCCACATGGCGTACGCCCATCGCATCCGCAAATCGATCGTGCTTTTCTCGCACCAGGCCCTTTGTCAAGACGTCAGCAACCTGATCTCCAGTGGGAACATATGCAAGATCAAGCTCTTTCTGTTTTTGTCTGAGGAAGTGGTGCCGGATTTCGATGTGTTTGGATCTATCATGAAACTCTGGATTTCGTGCGATGGCGATAGCGGACTGGTTGTCCATGGAGAGGGTGATAGGTGAGTCGATTTTCTGCCCCATTTCAAGCAGTAATCGGCGCAGCCAGACGAGTTCCTTCGCTGCATGTGCCGCAGTGATGTACTCGGCTTCAGTACTCGAGAGCGCGACTGCACTTTGCTTCTTAGAACTCCAGCTGATAGTGCCCCCAGCCAGCATGAAGACAAAACCTGAAGTGGACTTGTGGTCGTTCACATCGCTGGCCCAGTCTGCGTCTACAAAACCGTTCAAGACCATGCCGTTGGGGGTGCCACGCTGGAACACAAGTTTCCAGTCGCTTGTGGCTTGAAGGTACCAGAACGCGCAGTTGAGTGCCCGCTGGTGCTCGTTCCCAGGGCAGGCGGTGTGTCGGCCAAGTGCTGCTACGGTGTAGGCAAGGTCGGGGCGCGTACCGAGCATTGGGTACATCAGTGCGCCGATGGCGCGCTGGTACGATTGAATGTCGATCTCGGGGGAGGTAAGTTTGGTTAGATGCTCGTTCGTGAGCGTCGGCGTGCTGATGGGGCGAACGTCAGACTTTCTGAAGTGTTCTAGGACCTCAAGAATGTATTTCTCCTGAGACAAGGCTATCCAGCCAGCGCCGCGATCACGCGTAACGTGCATACCAAGTATCCAAGCTATCTCGCCAAGATCAGTCATCTGGTAATGTTTCTTTAGTGTCTCTTTGTCTTGTTTAATGACTGCGAGGCTTTCACAGTGTCACGATCGCGGGAATGGACGCTTACTATACGGATATGACCACGTTAGTAAGTAGCAATGAGTCATGGACAGAAAGATCAGTCAGCGCGTAGCACAATCACATGCCATTAGGGCATGAGTCAACACTAGGATAGCTGTAGTAGGGTTCGAGCTACTTTAGCTATTCGTCGTACAGATTGGAGAGGAGCTTTAAAGCTGCCTCGAATATGTATAAATAGTGGCCCAGGAAGACCAAGATTCGCCATCTTGGTCTTCTTCAATTCACCACCTCTACTCGTCTTTTCACGTGTGCTTCGCTTGTCTCTTTCCGAGCAAGTCGTCTTCATCAGTTATCGGATTACCTAGTGGCACGACTTGCCCTAGTGTACGCTTAGATCACGTGCCCACGAAGCGCCGTGTATCCCGTGATTAGGTCACGTGACCTTGAAGAGATATTCTGCTAAGTCGTGAACGCCCTTTCGCGTCCAAGTCGGACTAACGCCAGTGGTGGCGTTACATTAAGACCAAGATCCCTTCATCGTGGCGTTCACAACTCGGGACCAGTGGAGAAATTTCCAAGCTTACTCCCTCGAACGACGAGGAGACCGCAACGTACCAACACAATTCCTAGGAGCCGCTAGGTGGAGAGAATACCGAGGAGAGACAGGATACTTCGTGGACTTCGCATCGGGGCCAACCCGATACCGCCCCGTTGAGTTCAATTTCGACAATTTGTGTTGGGTTGAGATTACTTGGAATCCCGTAGACAACCGATACGACGCGGTACGACCCGCAGGAAGAAACTACAACTGCGACATCGACGCAAGGAACCTACCCACACGCGAAGAGTGGGGACGCATAGACGGACAACCCGAAGAAGAACCCAGCACATCCGAACCAAGAACCCCCGCACCATCCGAGACTAGCGGGGAAGAAACCGACAACGACGAAGAGTCCGAAGTAGAAGAAATAATACAGACAGCTGAGTCCTTACGCATCAACGAACCTGAAAACATCGAAATCCACCCACCTGCAGACATGGCGACCGCAACAATCACTCAAGAAGACCTGGCCCTTGAAGAGGCCAGACGAATCACCGAAGAGGCAGAATCCTACCTGCGTCCCATCAACCCAACTACAGGACACCGCATGACCGCAGATGACGCAGCCATTTTTAGAGCAGTAGGCCCAGACGTTCCCGACCCACCACCAGGTGCGGGAGGACCCCCACCACCCAGAAGACGCGGAGGACCCTTTGGTCAAGGACCACCAGGAGGCGGAAGACCACCGCACGGAGGGAGGCAACCTCAATTCGGAGGAGGAGGAGGAGGAGACCCCTTTGGTGGAGGACCACCACCCCCACCGCCGCCAGCAGCAGGGCCAGCGCTGGGAGCACCACAAGGATCGGACAAGCTCGTAGGAGAAACCCCGACCATATTTGATGGAAACCGAGATGAGTACGAATCCTTCCTCACACAATGGCACATATACTGGGGACAGAATTCGGAGGCGCCGATCATGACCAACGTCTACCGGCGATGCCTACTGTTCTTAGGCTTCATCAAAGGTCCCCGAGTTTCCAACTGGACGCTCGGATTTCTCCAGTGGCTCAACAACGAGCTACACCAGGGACGAAGCCGATACGACCCATTCTTATGGGACACCCTGACAGCTGGGTTCTCGGATCGTTTCTCAAACGTACTCGAGCAAGAGCAGGCGCAAGCAACGCTGGCTAAAGGGTTTAAGATGGTTGGCGACGATATTGACTCGTACGTCACCAATTTCGAACAATTGGCGCGGAAGGCTGACTATCGCCTCAACGACCGCCAAACACTGGACCGATTCACGGCGGGTCTCCCGAGAGCCCTATTCACCAAAATCTACGAGCTGGATGACCCGCAGACCTTCAACGAATGGAAGGAAGCAGCATTGCGTAGGCAAAAGCAATACATCCACCTACGCGCCCGCCTAGGACTCGCCGCCACGCCCCGCAATACTCCAACACCACGACCTCAGCAGAACCGTGGATACGTCCCGCAATGGGCGCCACCTAGGTTTCCACCGCCACGCTATGACCCAAACGCCATGGACACGTCGGCGGATCGAACCCGCGCACGCCTCGCAGAAGTAGGCGACCCAAACCGCGGAAACCAGCGACCGCCTTTCTCACCAAGAGGAGGGCCAGGACAGAATCGGGGAAGCGGACCACGCCGCGACATGAGGGAAGTGATATGTTACAACTGTAACAACCCAGGCCACTTCTCACGCGACTGCACACGCCCTAGGAAGCCAAGGCAACCGTTCCAACCACGCACGAGCACGAGTCGCAGTGTGGAAACGGATTACTACGGCCAAGAACCAGTAACGACACGACGTACAGAAACCACGCCCGAAGAACAAGCTAAGGGATGGATGGAAACACTGAGGGGAGCTAGTGATGAGGTCAAGGACCTCGTATTCAAGGATCTCTGGACCCAAGAGGGTTTTCAGGACGCCTGAACCCATCGGCCTGGGTGAGGGCAGTCAATTGTAACTCTGTAATCATGACTCGCTATCGTTCGCTTCGAATTCCAGTCTCGATTCGCACAAGTTACTCTATGGCCGATATCAAAGGGCTCGTTGACTCAGGAGCCACCGACAATTTCATAAGACCCACGTTCGCCAAACGCATGGGCCTCGGGTTACAAACCCTTGAGAAACCAAAGAAAATTTGGAACATTGACAACACAGAAAACAAAGCTGGGTCCATTACGCACTTCATCGATCTAGACGTCCAGACCAACAACATCTCTAAGGTCATGAGATTCCTCGTCACCGACATAGGAAACGAAGACCTAGTGCTCGGATATCCCTGGCTGGCAACCTACGAACCAACTATCAGCTGGGCGCACGCCACCATCCACGAAGGAACCCTCCCGGTAGTGCTTCGATCAATCAACCCCGCAGAAGCGCAAACTACTATCGCCAGCGCAATGACTCAAGACGAAGCCGAAAACATTGTCCAAGAGCTCGAAGAGGAGTGCCAGATACGCACCACAGCTACCGAACTCGCCATCGCAGCTAACCAGAACACCATTGAGGAAGCCCTCCCAGAACCATATCAGCGTTTTGTGAAGATCTTTAGCGAGGAAGCCTCCCACCGATTTCCACCATCACGACCCTGGGACCACGCAATCGACTTTAAACCGGGCACACCCCCCAGTATTGACTGTAAAGTATACCCAATGTCACAAGACGAAGATGGACAACTACGCGAATGGTTAGACGAACAACTCAAACTAGGCTACATCCGACCCTCAAAGTCACCCTACGCCTCATCATTCTTCTTTATCAAGAAAAAGGACGGAAAGCTGAGACCAGTACAAGACTACCGGCGAATCAACGCCTGCACGGTGCGCAACCAATACCCACTACCTCTCATGTCGGAACTCATCAACGACCTCGGAGACGGGCACATATTCACCAAGCTCGACGTCCGCTGGGGGTACAACAACGTACGAATCAAAGTGGGCGACGAACACAAGGCCGCGTTCAAAACAAAATACGGACTATTCGAACCCCTCGTCATGTACTTTGGACTTACAAACTCACCGGCAACGTTCCAGAACATGATGAATGACATCTTAGGCGACACGATCCGAGTCTTTGCGGCAGTGGGAACGATCATCCGCGTCTACATGGACGACATAGGAATCGCAACGCAGGAACACGCAGGCCTTCAAGCGCACATCGACGCCGTCTGCGCAGTACTTCAAGTAGCACTGGACCATGACCTATACTTCAAACCGTCCAAATGTACCTTCCACCAACCGCGAATGGATTACCTGGGGGTAATTCTTGAAAAGGGGGTGACTCGCATGGACCCCGTAAAAATTGCTGGCATACGCGACTGGCCCACACCCACGAAGGTACAAGACGTACGCTCCTTCCTGGGCTTCTGCAATTTTTACCGCCTCTTCATTCGTGGTTTCGCCACATACGCACGAGCCCTCAACAAACTCACACGCAAAGACGCAGAATGGACGTGGGGCAAAGACGAAGAAACGGCCTTCCAAACCCTCAAACGCCTAGTCACAAGCGAACCGGTACTCGCACATCCCACGCTAACAGACCAATTCGAACTCGAAGTAGATGCATCGGGATACGCAGTAGGCGCAGTGCTCCTACAGAAGAAGCAAGACGGGAAAAGACACCCCCTCGGTTACTTCTCGGCCACCTTAAACGAAGCAGAACGCAACTACGACATCTATGACTTGGAACTAGTGTTGCCACAACTTTGACTCTGGATCAGCTCGAGTCAGAGTCAGTCTCGGCTCGAGCCGGGCCGAGCTGAGTCATGGTAATGTGGCAACCCCGCTAACTCACAGCTCCGAAGTCACGACTTCGGCTCAAAGTTGATCGGAGTCGCGTCTTTAGCCAAAAAAAAATAAACAAAGTGGGTTTTTTCATTCAGCATGGATTAGCATATGCGTACTAGAGCTACTCTAGATAGTATCTACATCCGTGATCTACAAAAGTCCGCCGTGTCATCATTGCCCCCTGCCGTCGTCGTTGTCGTCGTTGTCGCTATCATCGTTGTCGTTGTCGTCATCGTTGTTGTTGTCGTTGTCATTCCTTGTCGTTACCTTGTCGTGGTTGAGTCGCTCGGAGTTGGCCATGGACGCCGATCGTCGCGGTTGAGTCATCCTGCGCCTCGCCGTCGCTCCTGCCGCTGGCGTCATAGCCGTCATTGCGGTGCCGGTGCCGTCGCCGTCGCATTTGTGACTTGCGTTAGTATGGCGGCGGCGGTTGGTACGCTCTTCACGTAACGAAGGATCCTGTATGCGCTACAGTCAGCAGACAAAAAACGAAATAAAACCCCGGTGGTTTTACCAGTTGGAGTTGGCCTTCGCGACTAGTTCGAAGCATAATGTTCGCTGTGAAATAGCTTAGTATGCACCGCGAGATACTTGACAGTGACATACGTCCTCTGCAAGTTCTCTGATTCATCGTTAGCCCCACTACCGTAAGTAGTCAGCCATCCGACGCACACATGTTTGACGCGAAAATGTCAGTATTCTGGCTCGTCGTCGGTTACATCTTGCGTGGGCCGTGGGGATGGTCTGTGTGCAACTGCGGCGGTCGTGGTGGTGCGACTTCAAAGAGGACTAAGGCCGAAAAAAGGTAGGAAACGTCTAAAAAATGAAGCCGTATATCAAGAAATTTGTACTCTATATCCCTAATGCATTTTGCGGGCTCGCCGAACTCTCTTGGGTGTTTGCTGTCTCTTGGGTGCTTTCCATTTTGGCCTTCTCTTAGCCACTCCTTCGTAGTAGAACAAGACGTCAGAATAAAGGGTTTGTATAAATCGATGCACCTACCCTCGTACGCTGCGTCAGTGCGGTAGACATGTTCGGTAGTGAACTTGCCGTCCCACTTGCTGAAGTCGACAGTGAGATGGCCCCCGTATCGTACTGCGCCGTTTTCACCGTGCCAGCCTGTATTCCTGCAAGTGATTGTGAGTGCCAGGGAGCGTTAAGCAGCGTGTAAGAACGTACCTCACAGTGGCTACCTCCACGCCATCTTTCTCGAATCCCATCCTCACAAAATGGGCCAAAATCCGTCTTTCGGCTGTTTCCCGTTCTTGTTCGCGACCTCTTGAACTATAGAGGGTATTGAGGACGATTGTGAGAGGCATCGAGGTAGAAGGAGAGCAAGGTTGGCGAGGTAGCAGTCAAGGGAAAGAATTTGTACTCGTTTATGTTAGCCCGGGAAAAAAAATATCGAGAAAAATGAACGCGAATCAAATGCATTCCTCTACCACCAAAACAAAGCCTAGAAAGCTATCTCACCCCCGCCTCTCTCTGTTTCTCGATCTCGTCATCAGAAGCATCTGATGCGGTACCGTCGACGCGAGAGGAGGCAGAGAAAACCGTCTCACCTGTCACTTTTCTCTGTTTCTCCTCGTCATTGGGTTAGGGTTTGGGGCGAGACTGATAACACTGGTGAGGCAGCGGGGTGAGGGAGAAGATAAAAACCTTCTCACCTGTCGCCTCGCTCTCTGTTTCTTGGCCTCGTCATTATGTTGCGAAGGCGTCGAGAGGGGACTGAAAGTTTGTGAGATCTCGAGAGGCGACGTCAAGGATCCGGTGGTCGTAGCCGACGAATAGATCAAGCATGTACTTAACAAGAGTATGCGGCCAAACCCTTGACGAACTGGCCGACGAAGGGTAGGACTGCAGCACTATGGATAACGACGGCGTTGAGGGGTTGGAACCGTTCTTCTTTGGGACGCAGAACCGTTGAAAGCGGTACGAGACGTCTGAAGGCATACACACCAGCGGCAATCTTATCTTTGAATGACCTTGTCGAGTAGGCCGATCAGAATCGGAGTGTTCTTGTAGACCCAGGGGATGTGGGCGATTGTCGGGATCTTGACAGGTAGAAAATGATCGTCTCGAAATCGTCCTCGCTTGGCTTCACTTTGCCGCCAACAACAGCAGGTCTTTACAGATGCGGAAGTACATACCTCCAATCTTCTTGAGTGCAGCATGCGACTGTTCACATATTCATTGTGCGGAATAAGCACGGAGCAAGAACACTTATATTGATTTCTTGTTTGTACTGAACTCACACGTCGGCTCTTGGACCACCCCATTGATCGTCACCTTATTGATGTCGAAAACAGAGAGCACAGTGGCCGCAAGGACGAACAGGATCGACTGTGCCAGCTGCTCGCCGGGACATGCACTGTTGGGTGCGAGATGTATGAGATGACGACTACGGCCACGGTGCTACATGGGAGACTCACCGGCGCCCATACCCAAATGCAAAGTTGAACGGATCCGGCTCGGCCGGCTTTCCAGGTTGTGCAACGAGACGGTCAGGGTTGAACACCATCGGGTCCTTGTAGACCTCAGGGTCGTGCATGAAGTGCCTGTGTGCAATCGTGAGCGACCCACTAGCGTCGAACCATACCGAGTAGAGTACACACCAGATATTCGCTATGATGATCGAGCCCTTGGGGATCTCGCTGCAGCCATTGTCTTCGCGGTGTCGATGTCGCCCGGGTCGTCGTCATCAGCGGTGGGCACTTGCATGCCATGTTGGCAATGGCAAGGTCTTGCACGCCGTTATTGGGTGGCGCCACAACGGGGCTTGCGAGCAGTTAGTTGGCGTGGTGATGGGTCTTGCATGTAACGACGGCTTGGCGTCGGGGCAGGGCTTTGCTTGGGGGAGTGGTGGTGGTGGTGGTGGTGGTGGTGGACTTGCATATGGCGAAGGATGGATGGAGGCGGCGATGACGAGGTGGCTCTGCAGCATCAATCAGAAACGATACAAGTAGTACGAAACAAACAAAAAACTCATATCACTGGGCAAAAGCCCAGCTCATTGTCCGCGCGTGTTCGTGACCGACGTAGTTGGCCATGCGCAGCGGTGGGTGTGGGGGCCAAGGGGAGGCGACGACGTCATAGTGACTTACGTGCCTGCGGGTAGTGATGTGGTTTGCGTACCTTGGCGTGGTTGACTATGGTAACTCCATGGAGAGGAGGGACCGAACAACGAGATTGTGAAAGCGCAGGGATGTTGGTGAGAATGATGGCGACATCCAGTTGGTCATATCCAGGCGAAAAAAAGTTAAGGGCTTGTGACTATGGAAAGTGCTGAACGGTGATGGTGACTGTGGACATACGGCGACGCTGGCGAGTACATCTTCAGCAAACTGGGACTATAGCCGGGAGTTGCTGGAGGCTCGCGCCCGCATGTCACAGACTCTGCCAGCAAAAGATCCCCACGCAGTTATTCGAGTATGTGTAAGGTCGACATATGCCTGTCACGGCGCTGCCGACGGGCAAAGCAAAAACGCAAGTCGGGCTCGCAAAAGTGGCGGAGCCAGACGTCGACGCGTTCATGGCGTACGCGGCGATCGTGCCCGAGTATTGTCGGCTAGAAGGGATGGTGAAGGCGCTGGTGTGAGGCCGTCACCTACGTGGAATTCGTACCGTCCGTTTCGAAGATTTAAAGTAGGATAAAACTCGTCAAAAGTAACTCGCCTGTCGCGCCAGGGCGTTCAAGTCAGCGGCTGGTCCCCCCACGCCCCATATTAAGCCCGACAACTTTTTCCCGAGTCAATTCAAGTGTGTTTCAATGACTGGATTTAGAACTAGGACATAGACGGTAACAATTGTACACAGAATAAGGAACATGACATGTCGGAGTCGCGATAAGTAAGAAGAGACAGTTAGCGAACTAGGTGCACGATAAGGCGGGGAGGTTAAGACTAGGTGGAAGTGATACCAGTTCGTTGACGTGTCTGGGAGCGCAATCTGGACATGATGTAAACGTATGAAGTTCATGATAGAAAAGTTACATACCCCTCACGACGCTTCAGGGGTTGACCACACTGACCCCTGACAGTCCCTTTTGCTGGGCTGTCGCTGACCGGACAGGGCTGCTCGTTGTTGGTGCCGTCCCAATCAAATGCCAAGTCGTTCTGGAAACCCTCCCGTGAAGACAGATCATTGAAAAGACCGCTGATATACCGATAGTCTGGTTTTTCTTTGAAGCTGAGCGAGCGACAATGCTCCAGAAAAGTACAGAACTCCACTGGAAGGCCATGGCACAAGTCGCGTGGTGTTCTTTGTTTGTATTCGACGACGTCCTGTGACCCACGTGGCAAGCCCTGCCATGGCAAATAGCCACGAAGGAAGTAAATGAGAATATAGGCAAGCGACTCCATATCGTCTCGCCGTCCAAGCTCCAAGCCCAGGTGGCTGTTAATGGAGGCGAAAGTGGTTGTTCCGGTGAAACCGAGGTGTGTCTTGGAAGGAATATGCTTATGCGTCTTGGGACTCCTGTACTCCTTCGATAGACCGAAATCGATGAGGTACACTATGTCAGCCTGCGTCCCAAGGCCTACGACAATATTGCTCGGTTTGAGGTCACGATGAACGAAGTTGCGAGAGTGGATGTACTCTAGGCGACAGACCTGGAACCGCAGATGAGGATGTCTGCCATTTCTGGAGAGAAAACACACATACCAGCTGGTTGGCGAGGCGTACAATGGTTTGAATAGTGAATTTGAAGTCGTGGCCAATGAAAAGGTCTTCAAGCGACTGACCCAGGAGGTCGAGTGCCAGCGTATCAAAGCCGCCTTCTGTACCAAACCAACGGACTTGCGGAATGCCTACCCCCCCGGAAAGCTTCTGGTATACATGATACTCATGCTCCAGGAGATGTTGTCTTGCTGTCAGTGGTTCAAGTTTGATCACGACGTCTTGTAGCAACAAAATGTCGCGTGCAAAAAATACATCGCCTATCCACTTGTAAGTCAAACATCACAAGTGAAGCAGCTGCCTGCAGCGTACCAAAAGATCCAGACCCAATCTTTCTCTGCAGCCTATACCTCCCATTGATGCGAGTGAAGTCCATGAAGAACGTAGTGGACAAGACTAGCGGGAAGGAGATTAGATATAAACTGCATGCTAGATGTCACTCACATAATAAGAACCTTGACGTTACAAATAATAAAAAATTGACGCAACGATGGTACAAGGACAACAAACGACGCAGCGAAAGGTAACATGTGGCGCATTTTTCAACCCGGGCTATAATCTCACGTGACTGATATGGTTACAAATGCGTCCTTACACGACAACTGAAAGAGGATGGATAATAGACGTCATGCTAGCGGTTACACATCACATCATCAGATCAAAAACAGTCTAGAGGGTGCGCATGAACGACCTGGATTTGAAGTCGGTTTTGCTACCCAAAGTTTGAACCATGCGACGAGTGAGGTGGGCTAGTCGATACAATGTTCTTCCATTTGATCGGTCGGAGTTTGGGAAGAAAAGAAGTCCCCACGCCTCATATTGTTGCCAGCAGCCGGAGATGTGGACTTCCTGCCAGCAGACGTTGTCAGCAGATGCTGCCAGCAGACACTGCCAGCGACAACTTTGAAACTAACTTACGAGTGACATACTTCGGAAACCTGCCAGTGATGTGCTACAGTATATATTTGACCGAATGCCTTGCCAAATGCCCAAACTCTTGGCCCAGTCATGGCACCTCGTCGAACTGCTCAGATTTCTCCTCTTGCGCAGGCTGTTCCCTCAGCAAGTGATAACATGCCACCAACTCGGACACAACGCTCCCGTGCTCCGAGTCGTCTGCTAACCAATGTAGACGACGACGAGGGGGAGTCTTTTCGTTTGGACAATGTTTCCGGCAGTGATGACCCAGGCAGTAACAGCCCAGACAGGGAGGAGAGCGACGTGCCAGTTCGGCATACCGGCCACACATCAGGTAGGACGACTGGAGCCAAGACCCAAGTCAACGATCTTAGCCCCCCCATCCCCACCGAGTCTAGGAGGGCTGCGGCTGACATCAATTATTTCTTCGATAGGGATGCTACCACGGGTAAAGCCACCTGCAAGGAGTGCAGGTAAGTGTTTCCGTAGCCTACTCTCCACTTAACTTTCTAACATTTCGGAATAAACAGGGAGGCACGCCAGACAGACCCTTCTAACTGGCCGTCAGACATCAACTACGTCTATTCTGTGAACACGTCCACCACCTGCCTCCGGCCCCACATATCAAAGTATCATCTTGAGTCATATAAGATTTTAGCTAAGGCGAGGGGATGGAATACTTCCCTTGTATTGAAAGGCCAATCGCAAACTTCTGATTCAGTTGCACGTGCACAAGAAGACGAACCAGTTGAGGAATTCAGTCAAGATAGATTCCAACAATTGTTGGTGGACTTCATCACTGCCGATGATCAGGTATGTTTGTTCGCACCACAAAGGCGCCGTTATCCCTCACTGTCTGTTTCAGTCCATTCGTGTCGTCGAAATCCCCGAGTTTCGCAAGCTTCTACGCCACTTGCGGAGCAGTATTGACGGCGGTCTCAAGGAATCGATGATCCCCCATCGGACGAAAGTACGAGCACTGATTATTCAATCTTGGATACGCGACTTCCAGGTTTTGAAGCAAGAACTCGCGGTACTACCATTTTCCCGCTTGAGGTTCTTCGCTTACGAATATGTTGTGTCCAGAACTCAAAGGGTCGAATCTCTTTCACGACGGACATATGGTCCGATCAAAACCGCAAATCCTTTCTCGCACTCACCGCCCACTGGATCGGCGAGGTGAAAGGGTCGCTTACACTCAATTCGGCTCTTATTGCGTTCCAAGGACTTCGTGGTCGTCACACCGGTGCAGCGCTTGCGACTCTAGTGTTAGATCTTCTGGATAGGGCTGACATCACCATGAAGGTAAGTAAAACCATAAAATTTATAATCAACATTTACAATTCTAACATATTTTGACCGGAAGATTGGTCATTTCACGTTGGATAACGCGAGTAACAATAACTCCATGATGAGCTGTCTCGAGGACCTGCTCGGCGTGGATCGTGACGTCCCCTTTGATGCGGAAGACCGTCGTGTAATGTGTTATGGTCATGTTATTGACCTTAGCTCTCGACGCATAATCAATAACGTGGCCTATCAGTCGCGAAACTCAGGCACTAATGATTTGCCAGGTGGAGGATCTGCTAGTGAGACAGACGACATGGCTCCGAGTCCCAAACGCGACCCCATTGCCCTTGCTCGTGCAGTGGTCCGAGCCATCCGAGGGTCAGGCGCTCGTCGAGAAGCCTTTGAGACTGCTATTCGGAGAGGGAATGAAGATGGGTCGTTCAGACTAGACAATAAACCAGTCCAAGTCCAGTCTCTGCAGCTCCTGCGCGACGTGCCCACCCGGTGGGACTCTGTTTATAGCATGCTTAGCCGGCTTCGGGAGATGCGCCCGGTATGTCGCTTGCTATTTCATCTCCATCTGTGACTAAAACCGAGCCAAACCACTCAGGCTATCGATTATTTCCTCGATCTCCCCAACGGAGACCTCAGGAAGTATGTAATCTCGCCCCAAGAATGGCAGGCCATGCAAGACTTGGAACTGATTTTGAGTGTAAGTTGTGATTCGCGTCTTCAAAACTCTGAGTCTAACTGACCGGTGTCCATTGACTGACCCTAGAGGCCCCACCGAGTACAACAAGTCATGTCCGGAGAGCATACGCCGATTCTATCTGGTGCCGTTCCTGCATTTGAGATGTTCATGTCGAGCTGGGAGAGTATTTGCGAGAATCACCCCCATTTGCAACCAATTGTGCAACCGGGCCTCGACTGGGCGTATAAGTATTATGCCAGAATGGATCGTACAAGAGCATATATCATTGCGATGTGTCAGTAAACAGTCGTTTTTCCTCCAAATCTGGCTGACTAATATTCATATCAAGTCCTCAATC
This sequence comes from Lactarius akahatsu, assembly GCA_021524915.1. Taxonomy (NCBI): domain Eukaryota; kingdom Fungi; phylum Basidiomycota; class Agaricomycetes; order Russulales; family Russulaceae; genus Lactarius; species Lactarius akahatsu. The sequence continues at coordinate 532,808 of JAKELL010000025.1, forward strand.
CGATGATACGGATGAGCTGGATGGCCGATCAGTGGGAGGAGGAATACATCGAAGACGCTAAAACGAAGATTCAGAATGCAGTGAGTAGCTCGGATTGCTGTGCGGCATGTCCTAAATATTATGACAGATGCTTGAATACTACAAGGAGCCTGAGCCTCGTGACACAAGGAACATAACGATTCCGAGTTATATGCTCCTGTCGGAACAGTATGGCCTTCCCACAATGGAAATCGGCAGGCGTCCGACTCCATCGACCACTATACAGGAATACGAGGCGTATATCAAGGACCCTTCACCATGGGGTACAGATGTCCTCAAGTTTTGGGAGGTACGGCGCACGCATAACTCAGCATGTGCGGGCGATGCTGACTGGACTTCTCAGCTCAATAGCAGTACTTTCCCGACCCTCTTTTCAATGGCGATGGACTACCTTCCAATCCAGGCGTCCGCAGTTCCGTGCGAACGAATCTTTTCGTCTAGTTCCGAAACTGATACCAAGCATCGGAATCGCATCAACCCTTTGTTGATGGAGGCCCTTCAAATGCGCAAATTTAGTCTCAAGAGGGAGCGCCTTAATTTTGGGGATACCTGGTCCACGCAAGAGAGGGAGATGACCTGGAATGACCCAGAGGGTGATCTCCTTGGTGGATTACTGGACGACTCGCCGGGCTCGGGGGATGCTCAAGATCGCCTGGACAAAGTCATGAACTATATTAACGATGAGGATGACGATTGAGGGGTTGATAGTACAAGCATCGAGTTTACACTGAAATTCATGTACAGTATTGTGACTATTGTCAGATTGAACGAACGAGGCGTTTAGATTCCTGCCATGATTCCAGTGTGTTGTGAGGCCGGGGACAGACACGTGACTCGCTTGATCCACTTTACGCCGCACCTCAACAACGGGCACCAAGCAAGGCGAGCTTGTGCTTAGACGATCTCATACCTCAAGTGGTATCTTTTCGTTGTTGCTGGCTTTTGTTGACTCTCGTGTGTATCATACATCTGGCTCCCTTCCCAAGCTCAGCGAGCTGCTTTGTCACTGCCTTCGCCTGCCAGGTCCGACCCGAGCCCACCACGTATGGGGTGCACTAGAACGCTAGGTTGCGCAGTGCCCAACATGGTTACGAACCTGCTCGATGGCCGCAAGGTCTCACCTGAAGAGGAGGACGAGAAGTGGGCCGCGTCCAGTCTGTACTCCGGCGGCACTGACGCGGTAAGAGATTCCCAACTGGAATCGGCGCGCTGAACACACGCTCGCGATCCGTCTCCTGCAGCCCATCTCTGCCATGTCCTCTTTCCTCCTCGCCATGACCGCTTACCCCGAAGTGCAACGCAAATGCCAAGCCGAGCTCGATGCGGTCCTTGGTAATGACCGCCTGCCGACGTTTGCAGATCGTGACCAACTCCTGTACGTCGTGACGATGCTTAAGGAGGTCATCTGATGGGGCCTAACGACGCCACTCGGTGCACCTCACTGCATCGAGCAGGACAATGTTCATGATGGGTACCTCGGCGCAAGACCCCTCCACCGCCAACCCGACATGACGCCACCCTGACACAGCGCAGGCCCGCCACCCTGCCTCGTGCAAGCCACCGTTCTGCCCAGGACCCCACCACCGTCAACTCGCAGCAACGCCACCCCAACATGGTCCTCAGGACCACACTAGCGCGCCGCACAAATGTTCTGGCCTGGGCCACAATGACTGTGACGAGGACAAAAGTAACAACGACGACTAGTGGTTTGCGAGCTCGGCTTCAAAGCCTAAAGCCAGCCTAAGACAGCCGTCCGAAACCGGGACGGGACTGGGACGAGAATGGGTCCTGGCAGGGCTCATGGCCCGGTCTTCAATTTTGGCATTCGGCTCCGACGGTCCCACGTCCTAGGCCTCAACTGTTGGGGGCGCACGTCTTGGGCTCAGGACCCACTGGGATTCGCAACCTAGGATTTGTGCTTCGGAACTGCATCCATGCCTTCGGAACTTGAACCGCATGACCCACGCCTTTGGAAACGTCATCCTTGCCTTCGCCATTGTATCTGCGTATAACGGTATTCGCAACTTCATCCACCCCGTTTCTGTCCCAGTATCTCCTTCCGTATCTCCTTCCGTCCGTTTTGTTGTTCCTCAAGTTCTTTTCCCCCATCACCCCCTTGTATCAACAGGAGAAGGTGCTTTGGATGTGAACCCTTCGCACAGTTCACCACGTCCAGTACGTTGCGATTCTTACGAAGTTTTTTTATTGACTTCAATTTTTTTTGCATAGCTGGTCCAGGGCCGTGTCACGTCGTCAACCCATGCGCATGACCGTGATGAGGGTAAGCATGCCACCAGGACCTCGACATATGGCAGCGTGTGGTGTGCGGCTCGCGTATCTAAACACCAGAGTACGTCCTGATGTTTGGCCCTTGTTTGCGAGCCCGAGCTCACTGGACCTCCGCTACTCTTGCATCTACAGACGGCCCTGGGTCATCGCCCACGAGGTTACAACTCACAAGCCCACACACCCAGCTTTCACCTGCACCTACTGCTATCGTACGCATGTCTATACATGCCTCCATCTCTTACAACATAGCCTTCACCCAATCACGCGGACATTTGTAGATCGGACGGTACAGGCGCACGTATCAGCGGTGATGTTCGCGCAGCCCACAACGGGCCACCCATACTGGCAAGTAAGCTCACTGCCTGTTCTGCATTTGCCGAAGCTGATCATCACTGTCGGGCCAATTTGTTAACTCCCGAGCTTCTAATCATCAGCAAAAGCGGTTGCCAGCACAAGGCGGAGACCTCGGCGGCACTGACGAACCTCGACGTCCTCTATGTGGTGCGCACAACGCTCATGACCCACGTGACCCCCAGGGGGGGCTGCGCTCTCGACGAGGTTCCCGCGCAGTGTCGCGTCACCAAAGAGTTCAAGTAATACCACACACACATGGAGGGCGGTTGGGAGGGCAAGAGGGCAAGGTTTGCTTCAAAACGAATATGGTCGGCGTTGATATCTACGTTTACAGACCCCACGACACAGCATGCGCGAAGGAGCGTGATGCAATTCTTCCAAGAGCAACTCCCAATGCGAAGAGGACACAAGCACAAGGCTCAACAGCAGCGCCACGTTCGCGCAGACGTCCGCAGCACACCCGAAGAGCAACTTAGTCAAGAACAACATCAAGGGCAGCAAGGAGCGCAAGTACAAGCCTTATCAGCAGCGCTACCTGCGTGCGGACATCCGCGGCGCTTTCACAGCTTGGCGACAGCACTTAGTACTCACGGCGACGGTTACAGAACACGCAGCGACGTCCATGACACCAGCGGCTTGGTGGCAACCTACAACGAGGAGCACTACAAGTCCGGCAGCAGCGACGGTGCCGACGTCACGCAGACCTTCGCGGCTCGCGCAAGGGTTCAGTACTATTCCGAGCATCAGTACCTGCGTTTCCAAGTCCCGCGAAGGCACGCGCGACTCATTAGTATCATAGCTACTTTACATGTAATTTATCGAATTTGGTTCAATTTACCGACTTAAGTCGACGATGGTCAACCAGGAAGTCGAGCCGAGTCGATTTGAACAACTCACGTGACTTGTTGGGTCACAACTCGGCAAAAGCCGCGACTGTGCGAGCCGACTAATGGCTAGCCGAGTTGCGGCAACACTACTTGGAACTCCTGGCGATCGTCAAGGCACTGCGACACTGGAGACCGTTCCTGGCGGGCTCACCACACAAAATCAAAATCTTTTCCGACCACCTCAACCTCACACACTGGAAGACACCACAAAAGATAAGTCGCCGCGTAGCTCGAGAAGTCCTGGAACTTATGGAGTACGACTTCGAGATCCACCACATCAAAGGAACCAACAACGGCCGCGCAGATGCGCTATCACGAAGACCCGACTATGACAAAGGAGAACGAGACAACGAAGGAGTCATCGTCCTACCTGAGAAAGTATTCGTACGAAATGCCACCACGCAGTCACCGGAAACCCTCGAACAAGACGAAAACATCCTACGCCCCTGGGTAGACCCGCACAAGCTCAAGAAAATCGAAGGGACCTGGTACCACCAACGCGCACGAGTAATCACCGGAGGCCCAGAGGAGATCCGCACAGTTATCGCCAACCATCACGACCCCCCCGTCTACGGTCACCCAGGAATCAAGCGAACTGCAAAGATCATCGAACGTGACCACTGGTGGCCAAACATGGTGAAACACGTTACCGAGTACGTCCAAGGTTGCGCGGAATGTCAACGCCACAAAGTCAACAACCGCCCGACGCGAGCCCCACTGGTACCCATCACACCGACACCTGACGCTAAGCCATTCGAAGTCATTGCCCTCGACTTCATCACTAAACTACCGGAGTCACAGGGATATGATTCAATCCTCACGGTGACCGACCACGACTGCACAAAGGCATCGGTGTTCATCCCCTGTAACGAGGAGATATCAGCGGAAGAAACCGCAGCACTGTACGTCACTCATGTGTTCCGAAGGTTCGGATTACCGGCGAAAATTATCAGCGATCGTGATCCGAGATTCGCATCAAAATTCACACGCGAATTATGCCGAATCCTCGGCATTTATCAAAACATCTCCACGGCATACCATCCCAGGACGGATGGACAATCAGAGCGCACCAATCAATGGCTAGAACAATACCTACGGTTCTGGACCAACGAGCGTCAAGATAACTGGGCGCGATTCCTGCCAATGGCGGAATTTGCGCATAATAATTGGCCGCACGAGGCGACAAGGAAGTCCCCTTTCTCACTCATGATGGGATACGACCCACGCGCTGACTGGATCGATAAGCCATCCCCTATCCCACAGGTGCTCACGAGACTCCAGCAATTCCGAGAAGCACGGAAAGAGGCCCAGAACCTTATCAAAAAGGCACAATTGCTGTGGGTCAAACATCGGAATACGCCCAAATACCAAGTAGGGGATCAAGTGTGGCTAGAAGGACGACACCTACGAACCAATCAACCTACCACCAAGCTAGCGGCACGACGGCACGGCCCATTCAAAATCACGCGCGTCCTATCGCCAGTCAATTATCAATTGGAGCTTCCCACGCAGTGGAGTATTCACCCCGTATTTCACATCGACTTACTCACGCCTTATCACGAGACGCCCCTACATGGGGAAAACTTCCAACGCCCGCCACCGGATCTAGTGGATGGAGAAGAGGAATATGAAGTGGAGCGCATTCTAGACTCCAGACGATTCGGCTGGAGCAAGAAATTGCAATACCTCGTGAAATGGAAAGGGTACCCAGACTCGGAAAATCAGTGGGTCAACGAAAATGACGTATTTGCTGACGAAGCCCTAGCGGAGTATAAACGGAGTACGAAAGCAAGAAGGATAGTTATAAGAAGGGAGCGAACCACGACCGAAACCCCATCTTTCCACACTGGACCATCCACTCCAATCCAAATGTCTCTTTCCACTTCCGCCTCTACCACCCCTCTCGCTGCCCGTCTCGTTGACAGCCTCACCCATGAAGAACTCCGCGCAGCCCTCACCAACGTCCAGTCCATCTGCGACGTCGATGACCCTGACCAACCCGCCACGTACTGGCTCATCAACCCCAACGGCGACCGTCTCAACACCGCCCCCTACACCGAGGCCGAAATTACTCGGCTTCGTACAGCTATCGGACTCTTTACGAGTCCCCCACTTCGACCTGACGCCCCTCAAATCAAGGACGAGCAAGAAGAAGACGTCCGCGACGTTGAGGTGGCAGGAGTGGATGAAGACGCGGGACTGGAGGGGACCGGCGCAGGACTGGAAGGACCGACAACTAGCAGTAGCCGCGGCCCGGCGAGCCGTCATCTATCACCAACGACGCCAACACACCGAGACGCTGAGAGAGCAGTGTACGAAGCAGTTGAGGGAACGCTAAGGGAGTGGTACCCAGTTGAGCAGCCATACCTTATCACGGCCACCGACTCTGACGACCCCCGCGAGACCCCGTACGCGTGCGATACCACGGGTCGCCCCATATACCGCGGCGGAGTGGTAGTCGACACCGAAGACTCCACCCTGCCCGCGGTCCGTCTCCGATACTTGGGAGGAACGGCGCGCACCGCACCCCACGGCTACAAACACAATCGGGGGGACGATTTCGTCCACTACCCCATCACCAACACACAGGGGGTGACGCGTCAAGCCACCTTCGTTCAAGTCATCGCTGGACCCGACCCCATCGTCCTGGGGCTCGTGGACGACAGCGACAAAGTTTACAGTCGCCCCCTCTATGCCGAACCCCAGGTCAGAGAAGCCGGTAAGCCCCATTACGCCCCCGAGGACCTATACGCCCTCGTAGGGGGTCATAGTAACCAACACCGCACCGACCGCGCCATCAACGAGCTGAGGGACGTAGGAGTGAAGGCGGAGGTGACTCACTTCCGGGCCTACAAGCATGAGGCGGAGAGGATGGAACAACGCCTCCACGCCCTGGCCCAGGCGCTCGGTGGGGTGCAGTCGGAGTTAGCCCGGTGTAAGTTCCGCCTCGAGATGGCTAACGTGTTGGATCGGATCACGGAGCGACAGGAAGCTTGGGTAGGAGGGGTAGGCCCCACTCGGCGCCGTGGGCGTCGCGGCTGAAAAGGGGGTGATGTCACGATCGCGGGAATGGACGCTTACTATACGGATATGACCACGTTAGTAAGTAGCAATGAGTCATGGACAGAAAGATCAGTCAGCGCGTAGCACAATCACATGCCATTAGGGCATGAGTCAACACTAGGATAGCTGTAGTAGGGTTCGAGCTACTTTAGCTATTCGTCGTACAGATTGGAGAGGAGCTTTAAAGCTGCCTCGAATATGTATAAATAGTGGCCCAGGAAGACCAAGATTCGCCATCTTGGTCTTCTTCAATTCACCACCTCTACTCGTCTTTTCACGTGTGCTTCGCTTGTCTCTTTCCGAGCAAGTCGTCTTCATCAGTTATCGGATTACCTAGTGGCACGACTTGCCCTAGTGTACGCTTAGATCACGTGCCCACGAAGCGCCGTGTATCCCGTGATTAGGTCACGTGACCTTGAAGAGATATTCTGCTAAGTCGTGAACGCCCTTTCGCGTCCAAGTCGGACTAACGCCAGTGGTGGCGTTACACACAGGCCATTGTGATGTCGTCGACATAGAGAGCAATGATGGAGAGTGTGCTGCTCTTGCGGATGAAGACAGCATGGTCGGTGTTGGTGCGTTCATAGCCCATTGACTTGAGCGTGTCCCTGATATTTTCATACCAAACGCGGCCGCCTTGCTTCGTGCCGTACACTGCCTTGACAAGCTTCAAGACCATTCCCTTGGGGACATCAAAACCAGGAGGAGCCTTCATGTAAATTTCCTCCTTCAGTTCCCCATTGAGATAGGCTGACTTAACGTCCATCTGATGGACTTCAAGGTCACGCTCGGCAGCGAGTGCAAGGACGGCGCGGAGGGACGTGAACTTGGCGACCGGTGCAAATGTCTTGTCAAAATCGATGCCTTCGATTTGGGTGAAGCCCTGTGTGACGACACAGGCTTTGTACTTTTGGATGGCACCATCAGGTCCGCGTTTGATGCGGAACACCCACTTCGACCCTACGACGTTCTTGTCGCGAGGCCGCAGAATGACTTCATATACCCCCATGTGCTCAAAGGCGCGCATCTCGTCTTGGCACGCGACTTCCCACTCTGCGGTGTCAGGGTGAGCCATAGCCTCAGCAAAGGTGCGTGGGTCAGTGTCATCAGTTTGGGCTGACTTGGCATGCTCAGGGCGTTTGCGTCCACTGTAAGAGGTGACAGAAAAACGAGGGTCGTCGTCATGAATTGGTGTGCGTGTGGCTCGCTTGGGACGTGCAGTCGCAGGAGCTGGGTTAGGAGGAGGAGGGGTAAGTATCCCTTTGATCTCATCCTCGCTTTCACTCTCTGACGAGTCGGCTTTGGCTGCAGGGTCTGCGCTTGGAGGGTCGCCACCGGATGGACTCCCATTCACATCGGTGGCGGTAGGTTTGAGGATTATGCGCTCATAGTGCTTCTCAGTCCCCCTGTAACGCCACCACTGGCGTTAGTCTGACTTGGACTGCGAAAGGACGTTCACGACTTAGCGAAATATCCCGGAGGGTCACGTGACTTGGTCACGGGACACATGGCGCTTATTGAGCACGTGATCTGAGGCACACGGCGCTTATTCTGCACGTGACCTAAACGTACACTAGGGCAAGTCGTGCCACTAGGTAATCCGATCGATGAAGACAACTTGCTCGAGGAGGCAAGTGAATCACGCGTGAGAGAGATGAGGAGAAAGTGGTGATTGAAGAAGACCAAGATGGCTTATCTTGGTCTTATCGAGCCACTATTTATACATATGAGAGGGCGCTTTAAAGCTCCTCTTGAAAGCCGAGACGACGAGTAGCGTAAGTAGCTCGAACCCTACTACAACTACTACTAGGAATGAGTCATAGTATCTAGCATGTGATACTACGACCGCTGACTGATGCGTTAAGTCCATGACACATTACTACTTACTAAGGGGTCATATCCGTATAGTAAGAGTCCGTTTCCCGCGTGCCGTGACATCACCCCCTTTTCAGCTGCGACGCCCACGGCGCCGAGTGGGGCCTATCCCTCCAACCCACGCCTCCTGTCTCTCTGTGATTCGATCGAGTACGTTCGCCATCTCCAGCCGGAACTTGCACCGAGCCAACTCCGACTGAACGCCCCCCAACGCTTGAGCCAGGGCGTGGAGCCGCTGCTCCATTCTCTCAGCCTCGTGTCGATAGGCGCGGAATCGAGTCAACTCAGCTTTGACCCCTACGTCCTTCAGCTCGTTCACGGCACGGTCCACCCGATGTTGGTTGCTGTGCCCTCCGACGAGGACGAATAGGTCTTCTGGGGCGTAGTGGGGCTTGCCGTTCTCGCGGACGTGGGGTTCGGCGTACAAGGGGCGACTGTATACCTTGTCGCTGTCGTCTACGAGTCCGAGGACGAGGGGGTCCGGCCCGCCTATGACTTGAACGTAGGTGGCTTGGTGGGTCACCCCCTGGGGGTCGGTGATGGGGTAGTGGACGAAGTCGTCCCCCCGGTTGTGTTTGAAGCCGTGTGGTGCGACTCGCGACGTTCCTCCCAGGTATCGGAGGCGGACGGCTGGTGCGGTGTTGTTGTGGGTGTCGACGACCACGCCCCCACGGTATATGGGGCGACCCGTGGAGTCGCATGCGTAGGGGGTTTCGCGGGGGTCGTCAGAGTAGGTAGCTGTGATGAGGTATGGCTGCTCAACTGGGTACCATTCCTTCAAACTTCCCTCGACCGCCTCGTACACCGCTCTTTCAGCGTCTCGGTGTGTTGTCGGCGTCTGTGGTAGATGATGGCCCTCCGTGCCGCGGCTATTGCCAGCTGTCGGCGCCTCCAATCCTCCGCGGGCTCCCTCCAATCTCGATTCCTCATCCACTCCTGCCACCTCAGCGTCGCAGGCGTCTTCTTCTTGCCTGACTTCGACCCGTACGGGTTCAGATCGAAGTGGGGGACTCGCAAAGAGTCCGACAGCTGTACGAAGCCGAGTAATTTCGGCTTCGGTGTAGGGCGCTGTGTTGAGATGTTCCCCCTGGGAGTTGGTGAGCCAGTGGGCGACGGGTTCGTCGGGTTCTTCGAGGTCGACGACGGTCTGGACGTTGTTGAGGGCTTCGCGCAACTCTTCGTGGGTGAGGCCGTCGACGAGACGGGAAGCGAGATTGGGGGAAGAGGAGGAAGCGGGAAGAGACATTTCGGATTGAGTGAGTTGTCCAGTGTGATAGGATGGGGGGGACTTAGCGTCGTCTGCTTGGCTTATATGTACTCTGGCAGTTCTTGAACTCCGCTTGTACTCCGCTACGGCTTCGTCGGCAAATACGTCACTTTGGTTGACCCACTGGTTCTCCGAGTCCGGGTATCCCTTCCATTTCACGAGGTATTGGAGTTTTTTGCTCCGGCCGAAGCGCCTTGAATCTAGAATTCGCTCCACTTCATACTCCTCTTCTCCATCCACTAGGTCCGGCGGTGGGCGTTGAAAGTTTTCCCCGTGCATGGGCGTTTCTCGATAGGGCGTGAGTAAATCGATGTGAAACACGGGGTGGATGCTCCACTGCGTGGGAAGTTGGAGTTGGTAGTTGACCGGTGACAGAACTCGTGTAATTCGGAATGGGCCATGTCGTCGTGCCGCAAGCTTGGCTGTCGGTTGATTGGTTCGAAGGTGTCGCCCTTCTAACCATACTTGGTCTCCTATCCGGTACTTGGGCGTATCTCGGTGTTTGATCCATAGTGATTGTGCTCTTTTGATAAGGTTCTGGGCTTCTTTCCGCGCATCTCGGAATTGTTGGAGCCTCGTGAGCACCTGTGGGATGGGTGATGGCTTATCGATCCAATCAGTGCGCGGGTCGTATCCCATTAGGAGTGAAAATGGAGACTTCCGTGTCGCCTCGTGGGGCCAATTGTTGTGAGCGAATTCTGCCATAGGTAGGAATTGCGCCCAGTTGTCTTGACGTTCATTGGCCCAGAATCGGAGATATTGTTCGAGCCATTGATTGGTGCGCTCTGACTGTCCGTCTGTTCGGGGGTGATATGCCGTAGAGATATTCTGGTAGATGCCTAGGATTCGGCACAATTCCTGCGTGAATTTTGATGCGAAGCGTGGATCACGATCGCTAATAATCTTTGCCGGTAGTCCGAATCTCCGAAATACGTGAGTGACGTACAGGGCTGCTGTTTCCTCCGCTGATATCTCTTCGTTACATGGGATGAATATTGATGCCTTGGTGCAGTCGTGATCGGTTACGGTGAGGATCGAATCGTATCCTTGCGACTCTGGCAATTTAGTGATAAAGTCGAGGGCAATGGTTTCGAATGGTTTAGCATCCGCTCTTGGTGTGATGGGTACCAGTGGGGCTTTTGTCGGGCGGTTGTTGACTTTGTGTCTTTGGCATTCTGCGCAGCCTTGGACATACTCGGTCACGTGCTTCAGCAAGTTGGGCCACCAGTAATTTCGTTCGATGATTCTTGCCGTTCGTTTGATCCCTGGGTGGCCGTAAACTGGGGGATCGTGGTGGTTTGCAATGATAGTGCGGAGTTCGTCAGTTTTTCTGGTGATTACCCGTGCTCCCTGGCGATACCAGGTCCCCTCGACCTTCTTGAGTTTGTACGGATCCACCCATGGGCGTATGGCATCTTCGTCTTGATCATGCTTTTCCGGGGTTTGCGTGGTGAGGGTTCGCGCGAATACCTTTTCCGGTAAGACTATGACTCCTTCGTTGTCTTTTTCGCCTCGGTCGTAGTCGGGTCTTCGTGATAGTGCGTCCGCGCGGCCGTTGTTTGTTCCTTTGATGTGATGAATCTCGAAGTCGTATTCCATGAGTTCTAGGACTTCTCGAGCTACGCGGCGACTTATCTTTTGTGGTGATTTCCAATGTGTAAGGTTAAGGTGGTCGGAGAAGATTTTGACCTTGTGTGGCGATCCCACTAGGAAGTGTCTCCAGTGTCGTAAGGCTTTGACGATGGCCAGGAGTTCTAGGTCGTAGATGTCGTAGTTGCGTTCCGCTTCATTTAAGGTGGTCAAGAAGTATTCGATGGGGTGTCGTTTTCCGTCTTGTTTCTTTTGTAGAAGGACTGCACCTGTGGCGTATCCGGACGCGTCTACCTCGAGTTCGAATTGGTCTGTTAGCGCGGGGTGAGCCAGTACTGGTTCGCTTGTGACTAGGTTTTTGAGGGTTTGGAATGCTTTTTCCTCGTCTTTGCCCCATGTCCACTCGGTGTCTTTGCGCGTGAGCTTGTTAAGGGCTCGTGCGTGCGTGGCGAAACCGCGAATGAAGAGTCGGTAAAAATTGCAAAAGCCTAGGAAGGATCGTACGTCACGTACTTTCGTGGGTGTGGGCCAGTCACGTATACCGGCGATTTTTACAGGGTCCATGCGAGTCACCCCCTTTTCAAGGATTACCCCCAGGTAATCCATTCGCGGTTGGTGGAATGTGCATTTTGCCGGTTTGAAGTAGAGGTCGTGGTCCGTCGCCACCTGGAGTACCGCGCATACAGCGTCTATGTGTGCTTGGAGTCCGATGTTTTCGAGTGTTGCGATGCCGATATCGTCCATGTAGACGCGAATGGTTGTGCCCATAGCCGCGAAGGTGCGGATCGTGTCGCTTAGTATGTCGTTCATCATGTTCTGGAAGGTGGCTGGTGAGTTCGTGAGTCCGAAGTACATAACTAGGGGTTCGAATAGTCTGTATTTTGTTTTGAACGCTGCTTTGTGTTCGTCGCCTTCCTTGATACGTACGTTGTTGTACCCCCAGCGGATGTCCAGTTTGGTAAAGATGCGTCCGTTGCCGAGGTCGTTTATGAGTTCCGACATGAGAGGTAGGGGGTATTGATTACGCACTGTGCAGGCGTTGATACGCCTGTAGTCTTGTACGGGTCTCAGTTTTCCGTCTTTCTTTTTGATAAAGAAAAATGATGAGGCGTAAGGGGATTTTGACGGTCGGATGTACCCTAGTTTAAGTTGTTCGTTTAGCCATTCGCGTAGTTGGCCGTCCTCGTCCTGTGACATAGGGTAGACTTTACAGTCGATGCTGGGGGGGGTGTCAGGTTTGAAGTCGATTGCGTGGTCCCACGGTCTCGAAGGTGGGAACCGATGTGATGCCTCTTCACTGAAGATCTTCGCAAATCGCTGGTATGGTTCGGGGATGATTGTGGTGGTGGTTTCTTGGTGGGCGGCGATGGCGAGTTCAGTGGCCGTGGTACGTATTTGGCATGCTTCTTCGAGTTCTTGGATTATCTCTTCCGCTTCTTCTGTGGTCATAGCGCTGGCTATGGTGGTTTGTGTTTCTGCAGGGTTGATGGATCGAAGTACCACTGGGAGGGCATTTTCATGAATTGTGGCGTGTGCCCAACTGATGGTGGGTTCGTAGGTGGCTAGCCAGGGGTATCCGAGGACCAGATCTTCGTTTCCGATGTCTGTGACTAGAAATCTCATGACCTTAGATGCTCCATTGGTTTGAATGTCTAGGTCGATAAAATGAGTGATGGACCCAGCTTTATTTTCCGTGTTATCTATGTTCCATATTTTCTTTGGTTTCTCAAGGGTCTGGAGCCCGAGGCCCATTCGTTTGGCGAACGTGGGTCTTATGAAGTTATCGGTGGCTCCGGAGTCTACGAGCCCTTTTATGTCGGCCATGGAGTAACTTGTACGAATCGAGACTGGAATTCTAAGCGAACGGTAGCGAGTCATGATTACAGAGTTACAGTTGACTGCCCTCACCCAGGCCGATGGGTTCAGGCGTCCTGAAAACCCTCTTGGGTCCAGAGGTCTTTAAATACGAGGTCTTTTACTTCGTCACTTGCTCCCCTCAGCGTTTCCATCCACTCTTTGGCCTGTTCTTGCGGGGTAGTGTTTGCTCGTCGTGCTGTCGTAGGTTCTTGTTCGAAGTAGTCGGTGTCCATGCTTCGACTCGTGCTTGCGTACGGCTGGGCAGGTTGCCTTGGTTTTCTGGGGCGTGTGCATTCTCGTGAGAAGTGGCCCGGGTTGTTACAATTGTAACATATCACTTCCCTCATGTCGCGGCGCTGACTTCTTCCTTGGTTTTGCCCCGGTCCTCCTCTCGGTGGGAATGGGGGTCGCTGGTAGCTTCCTCTGTTTGGGTCTCCTACCTCCGCGAGGCGTGCGTGAGTGCGGTCTGCTGACGTGTCCATGGCGTCTGGATCGCGGCGAGGTGGGGCGAATCTGGGTGGTGCCCACTGTGGGTTGTAACCGCGGTTTTGCTGAGGTCTAGGCGGTGGTTGGGTGCGTGGGGTAGCGTTAATCCCTAGGCGGGCTCTCAAATGAATGTACTGTTTTTGTCTTCGGAGTGCCGCTTCCTTCCATTCGTTGAAGGTTTGAGGGTCGTCTAGTTCGTAGATCTTTGTAAACAGGGCTCGTGGGAGTCCCGCCGTGAATCGATCCAAGGTTTGGCGGTTGTTGAGGCGGTAATCAGCTTTCCGTGCGAGTTGCTCGAAATTGGTGACGTACGAATCAATATCGTCACCGATCATCTTGAATCCTTTGGCCAGTGTGGCCTGCGCTTGTTCCTGCTCGAGTACGTTCGAGAAGCGGTCTGAGAATCCCGCTGTCAAGGTATCCCACAGGTATGGGTCGTATCGGCTGCGTCCGTGGTGTAGCTCATTGTTGAGCCATTGAAGAAAGCCGAGCGTCCAGTTTGACACTCGTGGTCCTTTGATAAAGCCCAAGAATAGCAAGCATCGCCGATAGATGTTGGTCATAATCAGCGCTTCTGAGTTTTGTCCCCAGTAAATGTGCCATTGCGTGAGGAATGACTCGTACTCATCTCTGTTTCCATCGAAGATGTTTGGGGTTTCCCCCATCAGTTTGTCTGCACCGTGTGGTGCTCCCAATGGCACTGCTCCTGGAGCCGGGCCTCCTGCCGGTGGTGGTGGTCCTCCCCCAAATGGGTCTCCGCCTCCCCCTCCTCCGAATTGAGGTTGTTGTCCTCCTGGGGGTCCTCGGCCAAAGTTACCTCCCTGTCTTCTGGGTTGTGGGGGTCCTCCTGCGCCTGGTGGAGGGTCTGCGACGTCTGGTCCCACTGCCCGGAAGATTGCTGCGTCGTCGGCCGTCATCCGGTGTCCGGTAGTTGGGTTGATGGGTCGTAGGTAGGCCTCGGCTTCTTCGGTGATTCTTCGGGCTTCTTCGATTGCCGTATCTACCTCTGTTATTGTTGCGGTGGCCATTTCTGCGGGTGGGTGTACCTCGATGCTCTCTGGTTCGTTTATGCGTAGGGACTCAGCTGTTTGAATTATTTCTTCTACTTCTGACTCGTCTTCGTTTTCTGTTTTTTCGTCGTCCCCGCTGGTTTCTGATGGTGCCGGAGTTCTGGGTTCAGAGGTGCTTGGTTCCTCTTCGGGTTGCCCGTCTATGCGTCCCCACTCTGCGCGTGTGGGTAGGTTCCTTGAATCGATGTCGCAGTTATAATTTCTTCCTGCGGGGCGAATTGCGTCGTAGCGGTTGTCTATGGGGTTCCAAGTGATTTCGACCCAGCACAGGTGATCAAAGTTGAACTCAACTGGGCGGTATCGGGTTGGTCCTGATGCGAAGTCTACGAAGTATCCTGTCTCGCCTCTATACTCTCTCCACCGGGCTGCTCCTAGGAATTGTGTTGGTACGTTGCGGTCTCCTTGTCGTTCGAGGGAGTAGGTCTGAAAGTTTCTCCACTGGTCTCTGGTTGTGAACGCCACGATGGGTAGATCTTGGTCTTAATGTAACGCCACCACTGGCGTTAGTCCGACTTGGACTGCGAAAGGACGTTCACGACTTAGCGAAATATCCCGGAGGGTCACGTGACTTGGTCACGGGACACACGGCGCTTATTGAGCACGTGATCTGAGGCACACGGCGCTTATTCTGCACGTGACCTAAACGTACACTAGGGCAAGTCGTGCCACTAGGTAATCCGATCGATGAAGACAACTTGCTCGAGGAGGCAAGTGAATCACGCGTGAGAGAGATGAGGAGAAAGTGGTGATTGAAGAAGACCAAGATGGCTTATCTTGGTCTTATCGAGCCACTATTTATACATATGAGAGGGTGCTTTAAAGCTCCTCTTGAAAGCCGAGACGACGAGTAGCGTAAGTAGCTCGAACCCTACTACAACTACTACTAGGAATGAGTCATAGTATCTAGCATGTGATACTACGACCGCTGACTGATGCGTTAAGTCCATGACACATTACTACTTACTAAGGGGTCATATCCGTATAGTAAGAGTCCGTTTCCCGCGTGCCGTGACACCCCCCCTCGTCGAATATAATGTCGCGCGACTTGAAGAAGCGCTTGTTCGGGCGGTGCACAAGACGGTAGGCATGCCGATTATGTGCATAGCCCAGGAAAGTGCAGGTGAGTGACCTCGCACCGAGCTTGTTACGCTGCTTTTCAGGGACGTGTACGAAAGCCCGAGTGCCGAAAACACGAAGACGTGAAACGTCAGGTTTGTTTCCGGACCAGGCTTCCTCAGGCGTGACCCCATCAAGTGCGCGTGTAGGTGTTACATTGTGGAGCATAGCCGCATGCTCAAGGGCATCGTGCCAGTAGGGTTCGGGAAGTTCGGCATCATGCAACATGCTCCGGACTTTGTCCAGGAGCGTGCAGTTCATACGCTCGGCGACGCCATTGTGTTGAGGTGTGTCGGGCATGGTGAGTTCGTGCTGAATCCCCTTCTCCTTCAGGTAGGCTTGCACTGTGTTTGCGACATACTCGCCCCCTCCATCAGTGCGGAGTACTTTGAGGCGTTTGCCCATCTGGAGCTCCGCGCGCGCAACGAAGGCCTTAAGGTGTGTGAAGACTTTGGATTTCTCACGTAAACCCTCCACGAAAACCTTGCGCGACTTGTCGTCTGTCCAGGTGACGAAGTATTCAAAACCCCGGTGTGAACGCGTGGGCAGCTTGCCACAGACGTCAGAGAAGACTCGGCTGAGAATTTCGTTGGCACATGTCTCCGTCATCTTCTGGATTTTGGCGCGCGTCTGTTTGCCTTTGAGGCAAGCGTCGCATGGGTTGGCGGTGCGTGAAGAGTCCCCCACAATTTCCATCCCTTTAACCATCCCTTTGCGCATCATGTCGAGGACAGCATTGACATTTAGGTGGCCAAAGCGGCGGTGCCAGGTGTGCACGTCGGCTTTTGATGTTGCACTGTGGGTGACTAGGGCGATTTCAGCACTTGGAGTGACGTCCTCCCCATCAGTGGGGAATTCATCGACTTGGGCTATTGCAACACGAGCTGTCTCAGGCATCGCGACGCGGATTAGCATGATGTAGAGGTTTCCGCGAAGGGAGCCTTCACATGTGAGTGCACCATGTTGGTTGTAGATTTGACAGCCCCCCTCAGTGAAGCATACGTCGGCGCCGCGGCGGGCAAGCTGGGAGACAGACAGGAGGTTCCCGTGAAGTTCAGGGACATAGAGGACGTCCTGCAAGATGGCGCGATTCCAGCATCCTTCTGCCTTCATTTGCATGGCAATGCGACCAACGCCAGTGCCCTGGATGGTGCTATTGTCACCTAGGACAATGTTGATGGGTGTCGCGAGGAGTGTGAAGTGCGTGAACCACGCACAGTTGGAGCACATGGTGCGTGATGCGCCAGAGTCGACTATCCACTGACGTTGCAAATCCTCGTGCGCAGACAGGCCCTGGGATACCTTGAACAGGCGGACGGTGTCGGAATCTGACATAGGCTCTTCGGCAACAGCAATCTTCGCCCATGCGTCTGGGGCCTTTGGTTTGGTGGAGTCACCACCTCCCTTTGCCTTTGCCTCCTCCTGCTCCTTCTTGAGCTTCTGGCATTTGCTCACATCGTGTCCGTGGAACTTGCAGTGAGTGCATTTCTTCTTCTGCTTATCCGGCTTATTACCCTCCCTTCTCTTTCCCCCTTTTGCAGCCTTCGCAAAATACGCAGTGGCGCCACCACCCGACTCGCACACACGGCGCTGTTCGTCGAGGATGACTTGAGACTTGACGTACTCAGTCATGAGGTCAGAAGACTTGGTGGTGGAAAGGATGGTTTTTAGGGTGGAAAGGGAGGATGGGAGCGATGAGATGATGGCAAATGTGAGGAGTTTGTCTTGGAGTGTGAGGCCGAGGTTTGAGATGGTATTGGCCACGTGGATCATGGAGTTGATCTGGGGCTCCATAGGCTCAGTTTCGGAGAGGGTGTTGCGGAACACCTCGTCGATAAGGTAGACGATTTTCTGCTCTCCTTTGCCTTCATAGCGTGCTGACAGGTTGTCCCAGCAGTCTTTTGCAGTGTCTGCAAATAGGACCATGTTTAAGGGCTCGTCTTTGAGCGTGAGGGTGATCTGTGCATAGGCTTCTTGGTCCTTGGAGATCCAGTCGGCGTGGGCCGTAGCGTCGATGGCAGGATCAGGTTTCTTTTCTGAGCCATCGACAACTCCCCACAGTCCACGAAGCTTCAAGATCGTTCGCATGCGGAAACGCCAGAATGCGAAATTGCCGCCGTCTTCATCAAGGAAAGGAACGTCGTACATCCGGGGGTGTCCCTTTGGAGTGGGAGCGTTCCTGGAAGATCCGCTAGGATTCGTGCCCCCAGCAGAGGGGGGATTACCACCTTGTGGCAGGGCTGGATTAGCGGCTGGTGTAGTAGGCATTTTTCAGATGGTGTTTGGGCAATGTATATTCTGGGTTTTTAGAAGCACGCAGGTCTCATAATCTGTAGGAGCGCAGGAAGCGCAACTCAGCGTTTTGGGAGAAACGGCTAATAGCATTGTGTATGTACCTGTAGGAGTGCAGGAAGTGCGACTAATACACAGTAAGTAAAGTTAACATACGGGAAGTAAAGTAAGCTACTAACCTCAGCGTTTTGGGAGAAATGGCTGAGGTGTGTACTCTAGGGCTACAAAGTATTTATGTAGAGTGAAAATAAATTTCGTACAGTAGAAAATGAGACCGCGGTCGAGCAACTGAGCTCGACTTGAGAATATTGTGTGTTACCGGTCCAGCCAGCCCGAATGCCCCCGACGCTTACACGCCGTGTGTGGCTGCAACTCCAACAGGTTATGGAATAGTTATCTGCTCGGCATGGAGCGTGCCCGTGCCCTGGGTCTATGGTAACCTGCAGCACAGAGGGTTGTGCATGCCTTTGCATGTTGTAAGACCTTGCAACCTTACTTTTTTCTATCAGCAATGCACTGAAATTGAGTTGCTAAGGGTGCGTGAAAGTGCTGAACATTGGAGGATGGTGAAAATGGTGCAGAGCCCTCATGAGTTTTGGGAGAAATTTACCCTTTTTGCCATTGTAAATACAATACATACATAAATATAATCAGATTTAAGATATAGGTACGAGGCTGCAGGGCAAGGTTGTAAAGCTATTGGAGATGTAGTGCAGGAAAGCATGTTCAGGCTGCTGTACTGCAGTACTACAAGTACGTTGGGGGCAACCATGGGATAGCTGACAAAGCTACCTCACCGTTGCCACCTTACCATCGTCTCCTTCCCTCATCATCTGTCAAATGCGTCAGCCATGTCGCCCTTTGTTGATCTGCCATCGCCTCCTTCCCTTTTCCCTCACCCACTATTCCCTCAACACCCATCATGAAGATGCGCCTGATGACGAGCTAGGCTTTGGCCCTGTGATCAAGATATGTCCTTTTTTTGTTTTTTTTTTTTTGGGTTTCATTGTTTCTTTTCTCCCTATCTCGCCGCACCCCTCAAGTCCTCACCGCCTCACCATATGCAAGTCCATGGCCGCCATGTCCACCCTTCACCATCACCACCTCATCATGGCGTGCAAGACCCGTGCATCAGCTGTGCAGCCTCACCAGCACTTACAAGAAGTGCTCGTTGCGCTGTGCTCCTCAAGTCCTTGCTGCTGCTGCTTTACCACATGATTGCCACATCCACCCTTCACCACATGGGAGATCGCCACCCCGTCATGGTCCACAAGATTCGTCACAATGTCACATTGCCCAAAATCCCATTGCAACCAACTTCAACTCAATACAGTGCACAAGTCCTGCCACGACAAATTGGAGGTGATGATGACAGTGTGGCCACTATGGTGAGGACAGCAAGACACTGACAACAATGATGACCACAGCTTCGCCAGAGCAACTACAACCGCAACCACAGCAATGGAAGGCAAACATGAACACAAAGGTGGTAGCTACAACAACCATACAGTGACAATGGTGACGTCGGACGGCAATGGGACGTCGCTGGCCAGAATGATGGCCCCCTTACTTACAGTACAGTGTAGCTATTGGTTTCTTTTTTTGAATACAGTGGTGATCAAAAGTATTGCACAGTCATGTGACTAATTTTGTATCGCCTCGCACTTCTCGGATATTAACATACTGAAGTAATAAATGCTTGTACATTGTGCCCTTGGATGTAAAAGACCCTAAACCAATGACCAATAGCCAGAAAACGTGCATTTGAAACAGCCAAAGTCAGATTGCTGGAAAGATTGTGTGCAGTACTTTTGAACACGCAGCCCTGTTTATGTTTCTACATAAATACTGGCTAGAGATACCACGGAAACTCAGTTCCAACTCATTGTCACTTCCTTTATACTATGGTCTACACCTCCCCAAGCAAGGTTGCTCAGATTGTTGAGCTCAAGAATATTGGCCAATCTGATTATGAGATCGCATGTCGGTTCAACCTCCATCGCACCACCATTGTAACGTTCCACCAGACGTTCTTCTTGTACTGCGGACAAGGCTACCAAGACGACCTAGCGATCACCAGATATGTCGAAGTCACGTATTCGATCTTCTACTAGCTCGCAAACGAGGCGTAGCAATGTTCCCCAAAGGATACAGAGGGAGGTGAAGAGAGTGAGTTGAAGTAGATGTGGCAAAGATAGTCGGCAAGACAGCGCGACTCAGGAGATGATGCAGCACGTTCCTTGAACGGCAAGAGTAGAGAGGAAAGGAAAGGATAGGGGCCTCGCAGCGATCCCTCAGCTAAGGACTAGGAGTTGACAACCAAAGTCTATTCAGCACTCAACTGGCAAGACAGCGCAGAAGAGGCAAGGCATTTGGGTGGTATAATCCAAGAAGTCAAGCTTAGGTCTTCAGCGACCATAAGCCAGAGCCTATATACATGTCCAAGGAGGTTTGAACCCCAGCTTGGAACTCCGAAACCCTAATACATGGATCCTAGGAATGAGTCACAGTCGAGTCAGAGATAACAATCCACCAATGGCAGTAAGGCGCAGAGGTATGAGTCAGAGATAATCATCCGCAGCTGTATGAGTGCTGCTTCCATCCAATCAGAGCGCGAACGTGGTACAATCTATCAGAATCAAGGCACAATCGATCAGGCACATACGAGTCATCACAAACACGAGGCATTCGAGATCGGTCCAGGCACAAGCTCATCTGGACCCTTCTGGTGCAAGTCTAGCCAGGTCACGTGCCAGGGTCACGTGATGGGCGCTTGATGTAAGATCACGTGATCCTACTCCCAATATTCTTGAGCGTTTCCAAGGTAGGCGGGAAGGTCACGTGACTTAGCTGGTTTCTGGGCGTGCTCAGCCACAAGTCTCATAACTTCAATCTCTTCTTCAGCATATTCAGCATGTGATTGCTTCATGGCAGTGTTCCGAGGTCTTGCAGGGGTGTTCGGGGGACCAGTTACAGGCGAAACCGTAACAACCATCCCCCGCCTCATCAAACGTTTCACCGAATCTGGTGATCCTTATTTTCGGAAACACAAGCCTGGTCACCCCCGCAAGCTCCAGGAGCGTGATGCTCGCCATGGCGCCATTCTACTTGCTCGTACTGAGGCTGCCAATGTTGCCAAACTCACCAAAATGGCCTTCCCTCATGTCTCTCACCCCACAATTTTCAGGGCACTACACCAGTACGGACTCATCTCACGTGTTCGTAGGTCCAAACCCTGGATTTCCCCAGCCAATGTGGCCAAGCACAAGGCATGGGCAGCTGCGCACGCTGACTGGACTGTTGAGGACTGGAAACAGGTCATTT